>QRDG01000231.1:538509-658088 GCA_012064385.1 Puccinellia tenuiflora | reverse complement strand
TTAGATGGGTTATAAGAACCACAAAATGACTTGCATAGATAATACATATCAATCTCACAGTTTAACAAGCAAGTCATTATAAGCGATCGGCGCAATTTCAGAACAAATTGTTCAAAAGCGACCTAAAAAGGTTCTGCATCAGCAGTGCATCTTTACGAAGTTTAAAGTGCCAGTAGCACATCATTACACAAATTCAAAAATCATCCAAGGGATGATCCTTTGGAGGAGTCGACTTCTCAGCTGGAGTTGGGGAGTCCTTCTTCACAGGAGACTTGTCTTTTGTTTGGGCAGCAGAGGTAGAAGCCGGTTTCATAGGAGGCTTGGTGGCGACTCTCTTCGTTTGAAAACCAGTGCCTCTGGGACTCTTCATGTGCTTAGCCAGCTCTTCTTCTTTCTGGGCGTCCCCGGAGATAGCTCTTGAAGGAGTGGGCGCAGCAGGAGTCTTCAAAGTGGGCTCGGCACCAAGAACAGGAGCTGCTGGCGACGAGGAACTCGGCCCAGTAGAAGAGGATGGAACACCAGCTGGGTCCTATGAGGGGCGGCCAAAGTTTACGATCTCAGGAATCCCTGGACCAACCCTTTTGTTCTCCAAGTCATAATGGTGAACCCATACCTCAGGGTCCATCTTATTGGCTATCTCACAAGCATATGGCCGCACTAGCTTCTCCTCAGCCTTGAAGTTGTCCTGGGTGAAGGGTTTGCCATCTTCGTGTTGTTCTGGTTTTCCCATAGTAAGCAGGGCCGGCTCCAATACAGTGGGATAATAACTGTGAGGTAGGGCAAGGATTCTGATGGACGCTCTCCTCAAAGAAGTTTGCTTCCACATCCGCATATATCCTGGTGCCCTAGACAACTCATCCACCAAACGCTCAGGCTCCTTGGGGCACTTACCCTTGGCATTCAGATACTTGACCACAGCACGGGCTCCTTCTTGCAGCCCATGGCAATAATCCAGCATCTCATGCAATTGCTTGCTAGTGGGTAGTTTGAGCTTTGGGGAGTCAGCCCCTACAGAAAGGAAATCAAAGAGTGATAGTTTTAAAAGCAATTCATAAATATGCAAAAAGGAAGCAAGAAAAAAGTACAAACTTACCGAATATATGTTGGCACATGGCCCCAATGCCCTTGCGGCAGGTGTCAAAGACAGCTTTTAGGTCATTGTGTGCCTTCTGAGCAACTCTTTGGCATCAGCAGATTCTTTCTTCACCTGCTCCAGTTGAGCAGATAAGGCTTTCAACTCCTTCTCCAATTGAAGAGAGTGCTCTTTCTCAGCTTGAGCAGACCTGGCACTAGCAGCTGCCTGGTCCTCCAGCTCCTTCATATCTCTCTTCATTTTGGAGACAAGGCACTGCAATCACAAGTCAAAATTTTGCAAGTCAGAATTGGCAAGTCATAGTTTTGCAACTCAGGATCGATAAGTCAGAATTTACAAGTCAGTCTTACAAGTTCAAGCAGAGAACTCATGAGCTCCAAGTCGTCACAAGTCAACACTTGGCGCTTGGGGGCTACTCAGGAGTCAATTTTCTCTTTTACAAACATCAGGCATGGGTCCTAGTGAATAAGTCATCAGGTCCAAGTCGTCACAAGTCAACAACTTGGCGCTTGGGGGCCACTCGCGGAGCAGAAATTTTTCATCTCTAAACTAAGTTCCAGATTAATTACATGTACTAGTCGTCAACCCGTGCATTCGCACGGGGGCTATCAGTATATTGAAAATCTATTGGTTTAATAAAATTGTGGAAACAACACTAAGGAGTCAAAAGTTATGTGGAAATTTTACAATTTAGTAGGAAGTCATTTGGTTGAAAATTGTTAACCGAATGAACCTGAACAAATATTTTGAATCACGGAAGTACATGCATGTTTTAAATTAACTTTTAAGTAATATACTAAAATCTAAAAAAACGTTCTAAATCCCAGAAAGATTTGTTCCCAGCTCCATAAAAAATTGTACATTTTATTTGTATCAACTTATTTTGCATATTTATAACTACTTTATTTGAAAAAGTAGGATACGAAAATAATGAGGAGATTAGCTTTCAAAAATAAATTGCTGATCATAATATATGTATCTCTGGGTGCAAATTTATCTAGAAACAAAAGAATAATTCGCCATCCAACATAATACCATCATTCATTGGACATAAAAAATAATGACAGGATCAGCTCCTAAAATTCATACTGGTATTAACTTTACATATGCATCTTTCCTTCAAAACTCACAACAGCAAGAAAACATTTCTCCATCAAAAAGCAATATAATAATCTTACTTATAGTGTCATATCATGTCTTTAAATGTGATTTCTTTCAGTACACAGGAAAATTTGAACCGAGAAAAATATTACTGCTGAGAAAGATGAGATGCTCAAAATTAGAAAGCACTACATTGGGTGGTGTGTTTAACTCTACATGACTATAGTAATTTCGAGGTAACAGGATCCAATGTGCCAAAGTCCGTGGTATAGAGTTTTTTTTTAAGGTGCCATGAAATCTACCTAATAAAATCTCCATATGAGTAGGAAATAGTGACTTAAATTTCTATAAAATTAACTGAGTACCTTGTGTTTTTTAAACCTTTGCAGTTTACACGGTGAGAACAAAGAAAATACGTGAGCAGTATCATGCTTACACTACAGCTTGGACAAATAATGTCGATTATTTTATTCTATTAGATTATTTAACAAAAAAGTAGAATTAACATGAAATACATATATACCTCATTCCAGTAACCTTGAAACTTATTAATGTATCAACCGATCCGATCTCAACATACTACCTTGATTTTCCCTTATATTCACGTGTACCACCCTGTTCCGAAAATTTAAAAATATAGTGACATAAAAATTCAGTGCAACAGGAGTATTATTGAGGTTTTGCCGGATAGTTTGCAATTAAATTTACTGAAATATAAAGACATGTAGTGAGAGGGAATCAATGTACATACATCACGTCCATGTCTCTACTACGTACCGTAAAAACAAAATACTGCTTTTACAACAAATCAAAATTCTAGGGTTGAATCCTACCGTCCGTGAAAGAATGCGTGGTCTCACCTTTAGCAGATCGATCAGCAGATGGTTCGGATGAAAAAGAGAAGACCACATTGCTTACCTTAGAGAGTCAATTCCTGCAAACGCTGCTGAAAATTGCTGCACAAATCTGACGTGGACAGTGTTATTAAACTACTTCTGTTGCTGCCATGGATACGCCGAGCTGCAAAATTTATATGAGCCGGCCGAGAAGCTGCGGGGAGGCAGAGCCGCAGAGGTTGCCTCTTCGCCATGAACTTGCCCCGAACCAACGAAAAAAATCAACTTTTTGTTGCCAGATCTAGGAGAAGCTGCGCGCTTGATTTGTTTTTCCGGTAGAAACGGGTAAGATACCAGGGAACGACGTGCGTACGACGGGAGGGGATATCTCATGCTCTTTAATTTTTTTCCCGATAGAAACGGGAAGATACCATGGAGAGCACGACTAACGTGCATACGACCGGAGAGGTCCGAGGGATATCTCCTGTTTTAATCCAACGGGGATAAACACATCATATATTAATCGGATGGACTGTTTCTTAAACTCTAGGATTAATGTGGTGGCTCTTATGGTGCCTCCAATTAGTAAATATAAGATTTGTAGCTCCAAGTCGACGCAGTCTGACAACTCGGCGCTTGGGGGCTACTCGTGGAAAAGTTTTTTGGTCCAAAAACCCGACAGATAGCAACCAGCAGCCCCGAGTCCTAGTAGAGCTAAAGACTCAGCGCTTGGGGGCTACAGTGTGCAAATTTTTTCTACATAACAGTTGAATTCAATTTCAAAGCAAAAGCACCTATCTTAGTCACAAGTCACCGCAGACAGGTGCTTGGGGGCTACTGCAATAGGAGGGTGCCAGAAAACATAAAGGGCAGAAGTCAAAAGGCTTACGTTGTGAATCATGTGAAGAGATCTTAGAGCCGCTTGCTCATCATCCTTTAGCCTAGCAGATTGATCGTTCAAATCGACCGCTTCGGCATAAGCTTCAGAGAAGGACATGTTATCAGCCACCCGAAGTCGGCTGTAGTCAATAGATGACTTGGTCTTGATGTTTGGTGGAGCTGTTGGAGTCGCCTTCGAAGAAGCTGGGTGAGCTTGAGGCGCGGCGTCAGGAGTCTCAGTCCCAGAAGAAGGCTGGACTATAAGTGGAGTCGCCGCCCGAGTCCTTGAAGGGGACTCGGGAATGGTGGGAGCCGTAGTTGCACCAGTAGTTGCAGGAGTTGAGGGACCCGTCCTCGTGCTTGTGGTTTGAGAAGTCGATGGAGGGACAGGTCCACGAGGAGAGGTGACATCAGCCATGCCTGGGAGCTTGGTTACTTTGACACAAGGCCGAGCCCTGAAACATACAAAGACAGAAGTCAGGAATAAATCTAGTGAAAAGGAAATACAGAAGTCATATAAAGTACAAATAAGCACAAAAAGTCATACCCAATGTTGGTCTCAAGGTCCAAGGAGGCCTGAGAGTCAGAAGATGACATGGACATGCCAGAGTGGTAGGAGTCGGCCTTCTTAGGAGGGGAGGTCGACTTCCTTTGATGGGAAGTTGGCAATGGATCCGGAGCATCTGCGGGTCCATCAGAACGTAGCTTCCTCTTCCTGGCGGCAATGATGCTCTGCGTGGATTCTTGAAGTTTAGAAATGGAGCCGCTTGATCCCAAGACTCGAGAGTGAGGTACCTTGGGGACGGCCGCCCGAGACTCATTCCTAACAGGAGATGAGGAGCGACTCTTCGTGCCTGAGGACTCCTCAGAAGAAGTCGGCTGCACAGTTGCAGGACTTGATGCCGTATGCTCCTGCTCGGAGACAGGAGCCTCTTGAGAGGACTCCTCTTCAACAACATTTTCGGTAGGAGCCTCTGGAGAAGACTCCTCATCATCAACATCATCTTCAACGGGAGCCTCCTGAGAGGACTCCTCGTCATCGTCATCGGTGTCTTCTGCCACAGTAGTTTGTTCCGTGACAGGAGTCTCCTCCTCAACCTCAGCTTCAGCTTTAGCTTCAGCTTCAACTCTAGTTCCAGCTTCAGAGGCTGGCTTCCAGAAGGAGTCAGTTATCTGCACAAGGGTCAGGGAGGTTGAGTTAGTAAACGAGACAGAGAAAAACAAGTTAAAAATGCAACAAGGTATAAAGCTTACATCAGGAGCCGGATTGGTGGAGCAGAAGGGCTGGAGCCCAAAATGTGCCTGGTCCTTCACCGGCTTCCCAGTCAGCTTTTTGATGAGCCGACCAAGTTCAGGACCATCTGATAGCTGCTCTATCACTCGGAGGTCGTCGCCCGCACAGCGTGTATATGTGCAAATAAGCCGGGTCCTGTGTCTCAGCGGCTGAATCCTCCAAGTTGTCCAGCAGCGGACCAAGTCCATGTTCTCCAGGTTGTGGGATAGAAGGGTGTAGCGCCCCGACCCCAGAGCTATATAGTGAAACGTTGTGCAACCGGTCATGCTACACAATCGAGGGTTACTGGGTTTACCAATCCAGGCCAAAATTCATTAGCAGGCGTGCTCGGAATACATCATCGGCACACAACACCCCGATCATGCCATAAGCTCGGACATCGCTTTCACGTATAACAAAGAGACCAAGACTGCGGAACAACTGGCACATCACAGACTCTACGACACAAGAGATCATACCTCAACTCATATATGAGAAAGATAGCAAATATCACAATCAGAGGTCGCAGACCCATCATTACATCAGGCGGAAAGCAAATATAGTTGTCTAACAACAAGATCCAAATTATGGCCTAAGAGGCCTACAGATAAACATCCCGTGCCAGCCTATTCCAAGACGTCCCAAGCTGCCACCCGGGAACCCAGACTACTCGTCGAAGTCAACATAGAACCCACCTTCTAGTTCGGTGGCGTCCTCCTCTGAAACAAATAATAATCAACAAAGCAAGGCTGAGTACGACGTACTCGCAAAGAATTAGTAGGGGCGATATAGGCCCGATGCTGACAGAGGCTCTAAAGCTGTATGATGTAGCTATTTTGCATAAAGCTGGATTTCCTTTGTAAAATATATAACAAGACCCACGGCATCGTCTATTCAGAATAAGTTTTCATAAAGGGGATAAGAGAGTAAACTTTTCATCTTCGGTTCTCATCGAACCTACTTGTAGCCAAAACATCACTCGTCTCCACCAAGGCACTCCCTCGAATCACCCTCGAGGAAATGAACCTTTTATGACACTTGGAATTGCAACCTCTAGCTGCCAAGTTTTATTTAGGTTAATATTCTCTATGATCTCGTAGTCCGTTCCCAAGTCGTCCATAACCGCGGACACGGCTTTTCGAAAAGATTAAACCCTGCAGGGGTGTACTAATTTACCCATTGGTACCGTCCGGCTCACCTAGTTGGCCCTCTTCCGGGGAAGGCCGGCAAGCAGGCGCGGTTAAACCTTTACCTCGCGTGAGACTATCCAAGAGTCATCTGTGGCCACAGGGCAAGTTTACCCAGCCTCAGCCCCTGCCCCATCGCCACGTCCTAAACACCACCATCCTCATCATTCCTTTTTCCGCTCACACACGGCAAATGGAAATAGCAACTAGGGCCCTTGGATACGCCCGCACAAGTTATTCAGTTAGTAAGGAGCCCATACCCCCACCAATGGAAGCACGCTAGTCTTGGTTCTAGAGACAAGAACTCGCACCTAGGGGTAGGAACGAGACAAAGCACCATCCCCGATGGCAACTCATCCCAGCCTTCTTAGCATTTAATTAAGCATCACATATATCCACAAGCCCGAATCATTCCATCAACATCATCAATATGGAATTTAATCAACGGACACAACTAGCATGGCTAAGCATAGCTAAGCATATAAATATATCCATTATATCTTTGTCTCCGGCCAACACATCAAAACCTATGGTTCATAGGAGGGGAAGCATGTGATGGTTCGGGAAAGACATGCATTTGTAGGATACTCTAATTCTTGATCAAAAGAGACATTTGAATCGCATGCAATATTCTGGTGGATAAAATAAGTTTGTAAAACAATAGGATGCTAGATGCCAAGAAGGTTAGGTTAGCTCTTGCCTTGCTGGTAGTACTGGTCGCGCTGGTTGTCAAGGTATTGTGGTGGAACCTCGACTCCTGAATCTACCGAAACACAAACAATACAGGAAAGGAAATAAATAACACGAATACAAAGGTGCAATGCACAATCATGATGAGATGGTCAAATTATGCACTGAAATCATATTGGGCATGTCCCACAAGTTAAATGGAACCCCTAAAATAAATATTGCAATTAACGGGTTAAAACTCCATATTTAACTTAGTGAATTAATTAATTACTCAACATGTCCAGTACTGAAATATGAGGTTTACATGCATGATATTGACATTATTAGATAGGTATTAATCCACTGATCAATTTGGTACTTCATTCGCAATTTTCTGATTAACGGTGAAGAAATGGCGAATTAAACGGTTATGCAATTTAAATCATTTTAACCAATTCGAAAATGACATCAAAGGAAAAGTTATTTTCGTACTGTGATATTAACATAGATAGATAGCATTTGCTTTGCTGGTCATTTTGGTATATCATTTGCAATTTTTGAGTTAATATTCAACAAGTTATGATATTTCCAATAATTGATTTAATTCTGCCATTTTACCTATTTTTATTAAACAGCACCAAAATTACATCCAAAATTCTCTCAAATTACATAAACTTGTAGATCATTGTTCACTGAACATTTTGAGAGCTTATTCATAATTTTTGGATAATTAAAACTCAAGTTATGCAATTTCCAAAATCCACATATATTCTTCCATCTCTGTTTTTATTAAATAAAGGCATTTTATTTTGGTCAAATAATTCTATCATTGGCAATAACAGATGGAAATTTTCTTCCTGAGCATGTTGATATATTATTTGCATTTTTTGGACTGATGGTTCAAAAGATATGCAATTTCCAAAATTTGAATAATTAACCGATGATTTGCATTTGACATTTTAAATTCAAATTCAAAATTTCATTTGCATGTGTGAGTTGCATATTTGAACAGGTTATGAAATTATGAACCATTTGGTATGTCATTTGTATTTTTATGATTTACCATTTAACAGATATTGCAAAAACAAATTTCTGTCAATTTCTGAAATTCCCAAAATGATGAACAGATGACGTCATCACATGTCATCAGCAGGGCAGCGGCACTGTCGATCAAAAATCCGTCGATTTTGTTCGAAATTTGACACGGGGAGGTGCTGCACTAGGTAGAGGAGAAGGAGTGGAGCACGGGGGAGCGGCGGGTTGGACCATAAGGTCACTGGAGACTCGCCGGCGGCGAGCTGTGGCGGCGGCAGAGAGGGGTCGACGGCGCGGGCACGGTAGAGGGCGAGAGGGAGAGGGCAAAGGGCATGGGGAGCACCGAGAGCTCACCCTGGGCAAGATGGAGCGGACGGCGAGGTTGGGGATGGCCGGACGACGACGTACGCCTGCTCGATGGCGGCGACACGAGGCGGAGAAGATTCGGTCGGCGACGGCGAACCCCGGCCTCCTGCCACGATTCCTTGGCCGGGGATGTAGTAGACGGCGAGGCGGAGCAGATGGAGACGTCGGCTGGCTCCGGGGCGGCGCAGGATGGCGGCGATTGGCGCGGCAAGGCGGCGGTGACGGAAGGAGCTCGGCACCGAAACTTATTGTTAGGGTTTCCAGGGGGAAGGAGCAAGGGAGAGAGGAGAGAGCAGGGGCAGCACGTCGGGGGAGGGCTCCTTCTCGACGCAGGGGGGCCAGGATGCGGGGAGGCAGCAGGGGAGGCCACGGCGGCCATGGCGCCAGTGGCATCCCTGGCGCCACAGTGAAGAGGGAGAGCTGACAGTGGGGGCCCACTGTCAGTTATTTGAACTTTTCCAAATTTCTGTTTTTCCTTTTTAAAACCAGCAGCAGATAGTGATTTAAATGAGGCCCTAAACCATTTTATAAATTAGGGGAAAATTTACAGGGGTTCCCCATAACATTTAGCACCTCCACAAAATTTGGTGTGGCCAAATGAAAAGTTTTGAGCAACATTTGTACATAGAGTTAAATATGGCCATTTTTGATAAATTCCAAGATGTATTTAATTGGAGCAATTAAGCATCTTCAAAAATAAGGAAAATATTCATGGAGGCTCTCACCATAACATTGAAGCTCCCCATGATTTTATTTTGAATTTTGAGAAGTTGAACTTGGAGTCAAAATTCACCATTTGTTTAACCCAATTTTGAATTCCAAATATTTATGACTTTGCTTAACAAGCCATTGTCTTTGAAAAAGATTTAAACAAATATATTCTTGGAACTTCCTGGACAATTTGGAAATTCCAGAATAATTTGGTTTGCTAAGTTGAGCAAATGTATTTGGGTTGGGAAAAATTTGGGAAGGGTTTGATCCCTTTTAAATGTTTTCCAATCTTGCTTTATTTTAAATTAGTAATTTAATTATGTATGCCATGATGCAATGCAAAGCAAAAGTGAAAATTTGGCCCATATTTTAGGGTACCAAATCTGGGCTGTTACAAAGGGCCCGGATCCTAGAGATTAAAGACTCGACCTTTGGCCGGGCGGCCTCCGGACACCTAGCCTTCATAAGGGGAGTCGCCTCGAGGCGATCTTCAAAGAATAATGGGAGTTTGGGTTCATCTGCAGGAGAGGTGTCCTTGCAGTAAAAGAAAGTTTTCTGCCAATCTTTGATACGATTAGGAAAGACAGGCTTGGGAAAGACTGAATGGAGGCGCCGTTGGAGAGCGACGGTGCCGCATTGCAGAAGGGGGCCGTCGGAAGTTTCAGGTTGAGGATTGCAGTAAAAGAGCTCAAGCCAGAGATCAAAATCTGGCTTGATTTGGAGGTAGTCCTCACACAAGGTGACAAAGTTGGACAAAGTAAGAATGGAATTGGGAGCCAAGTCGTGAATCCGCAGCTTATAGAAGTCAAGGAGCTGGCGGAAGAAGAGATTACCCGGGGGTGTGAATCCGTGGAACAGGTGCTCTATGAAGATCACCACCTCATCCTTCGCAGGAGCGGGCACCACCTCGTTCCCTGGGGCCCGAGCCTTCACATTGGACGGAATAAGGCCAGTCGACCGGTGTGTCTTCAACTGCTCAGCCATGATCGTAGATCCGCCCCAATCGGCGGAGATCAAGCGCTTGGAGGAAGGAGCTTTAGCAGCGGCGGCGGCCGCGGCGGCGATATCGACCATCCTGCTTGATGAGGAGGCCTTGGCCTTGGGTGCAACCTTTGCGCGCTTGGGTGCCATGGCGAGCGGGTGGTGTGTGCTGAGCGCGGGAAGGCAAGGAGCTAAGAGAAAGGGGAGATTTGAGCTGAAGGGGAAGTGAGGGTTTTGAGACTTACCCCTTCGCGATTTATAAAGGGGTAAAAACCCTAGAGGGTTACAGAGGTGGTCCACAGTAAACTGTGGATAACGATTCGGTGATAACGATTCAGCGGCTAAAGGCCAGACAGGAAATTATAATCGAGAAAAACTAAAGTCATAGAAGTGGAAGGAGCCGGCTTGTCTCAGAATGGCGAGTCCTGTGACAATGAGAGTCAAGTTATTCAGTCCTTGTTCGCAAGAGTCATAACAAACTCGGCCAGCTAGTGCAAAGGCAAGGGTGGTGGCTTGAACAAGGAATGAGGATGAACTCATTTTATATGTGTGATGTGTTTTTATGTAGGAATTCATCTTGGAGCTAGCAGCAGGCGACTTCTGAGTTGATGACTCAGATTGAAGAAGTCGAACCAAGGAGTCGACCCAAGGAGTCAGAGGAAGCCGCAAAGCTGCGCCCAAGATAAATTCGGGGGCTACTGATGGGGGGATACTTTATAGGTAGGCCCATGGACCCGGAAAGTAGACCCGCCAAGACCAAGAAGGCCAAAGCTGAGTCACGCATCAAGTCACATGGGCTGGGCTGGAGACAAGCCGACCAAGGCCCATGACGGAGAAGGGACCCGTCAGGAAGGAGTCCAAGCACAACCCGGAGCCCTAACTTGGAAGACCAAGACATAGAGTAGGACTCCGTATTCTAGTGTGACTCGGTGTAGGTTGTAAGTCCAGGGACCCGGCCACCTTTATAAGCGGGGTCCTGGACCTCAGATCGAGAGGTCTTAAGCCATTGAATTCTAAGCAATCCAGAAACACCAGATCCATAGTCGCCGACTCCCTAGAGAGGAGCCGGAACCCTGTAATCGAGATCAGATCTAGAGCAATAAAGAGAAGCAGGAAGTAGGTCTTTACCTCTAGTCAAGAGGGGCCGAACCTGGGTAAATCTGTGTCCCTAGGCTGTAACGCCCCGACCCCGGAATTATACATAGAGGCCATGAATCCGACACAACCATCAATGTATAAGACAAAGATCGAGACTTGTGGAACAGAACTGGCACAAAGCATGACTCTACGACACAAAAGTATAGCAACTCATATAACGAGAAGAATACAAATATTCACAACAAAAGGATCACGGATCCAACAATACATCAAACGGAAGCGGGTAGTGTTGTCTAACAACAAGAAGCAAATATATGGCCTAAGAGGCCTACAATAAACATCATCCCAGCCAGCTTGTTCCACGGTCCCAAGCTGCCACCTGGGAACCCCAGACTAGTAGTCGACGTCAACGAAGAACCCACCTAGTTGCTCGGTGTCGTCCTCCTCTGAAATACAAAATCATAGAGGCAGCAAAGAGAGACTGAGTACGATGTACTCGCAAGTTTAGTAGGTCGATATAGGCCCAATGACTGACGGAGGCTCTAAAGCTGTATAATGTAGTTCTTTTGCATAAAGCTAAATTTCATAAACCGAAACTTAAAAGACACATGGCATTCGTCTACTCAGAATATGTTTATAAAGGGGTAAGAGAGTATCATTATCATCTTCGGTTCTCGGCGAACCTACTTACAACCATCACCACTCATCTCACACAAAGGCACTCCCTCGACTTCCCCTCGAGGAAATGAACCTTTATCTCAAGTTGATTATGCAACCTCTAGCTGCCATATCAATTAGGTTAACGTTATCTATGAGCTGATCCGCCTTTCCCAAGAGTTTGTCCATAACCGTGGACACGGCTTTTCGAAAAGATTAAACCCTGCAGGGGTGTACTAATTTACCCATCGGTACAGTCCGGCTCACCTTGTTGGCCCTCTTCCGGGGAAGGCCGGCGAACGGGCGCGGTTAGACCTTTACATTGCATGAGGCTTACTCAAGGACCATCAGTGTGCGGAAGGACAGGTTCAGCGCTCCAGCGCCCTGCCCCGCGGCCACATCCTAAACACCACCATCCTCGTTTCTTTTCCACCCACACAACTCACGCGCAAATGGAAATAGCAAACTAGAGGACCCTTGACAAGCCCCTCACAACTTATTCGGTCAAAGGGGGTTCCATATGCCCCCACCTCCGGAAGCACGCTCGTTTTCTTGGTTCTAGCTAAAAGCACTCTCAGCCTAGGCGGCAAGAATGAGGCAAACCACCCTCCCCGAGGGCAACTCATCCAAGCCTTTAGCAATTTAATTAAGCATCACATATATCACCATGCCTGAATCATTCCATCAACATCAAATATTTAATGGAATTTAGTAACGGACAACACTAGTATTTCAACTAAGCATTTCTAAGCATGGCTAAGCATATAACCAACAATAATATCTGGCTAAACCGGCCATCACATCATCTCTAGGGTTCATAGGTAGGGATACATGTAATTTGGCTCGGGGGAGAACATGCATTCATGGGATACTATAGTATTGATCAAAATGACATTTGAATCGCATGCAATTATTATGGTGGATAAAATAATTTGATAAAACATAGGATGCTAGAATGCCAAGAAGGTTAGGTTATCTCTTGCCTTGCTGCCCGGTCGTGAAGCACTGCTCGTCGGGGTAGTTAGAGAGACCCTCGACTCCGGAATCTATCGATACCCAAAGAAAGACAAAGCACACATAAATTACACGAACACAAGGTGCAATGCTCAATCACATGATGGCATGTCAAATTGATGCAAGGATATCATTATATAATTTAATTAACAAATTAAATGGAGCTCCAAATAATTAGTGCAAATATTTGGACACAACTCCATATTTATCTTAGTGACCACATTCTTCATAAATTATCAAATTATTAGAGAAGTGGCTCAAATATGCATGAACATGGCAATAAAGGTTAGGGTCCGTCATTCCGATCATTTTGGTATTTTATTTGTAATTTTCGGATCACCGACTAATAAATGGCAAAATAATTAAATAAATGAATTTAATTAATTTAACAAATTATGAATAACATCAAATAAAAGTTGGTGATCATGATCTGATGAGTGCATGGTTTGATAGCATGTGACATGTTGATCACTTTGATATTTAATTCATAATTTTTGGACAAATATTTAATAAGTTATGAATTTCCCAATTTGGGTATTAAATAACCCATTTTAGGAATTCTTAAAATATACAAAGAAAGTAATTCCAAAGAAGATTACAATGATTCCAAAAGGTAAAGTTTGTTCTTCTGATCACATCGGTATTTTGTTTGTCTCATTTGGATCAATATTCGAAAAGTTATTAATTATTTAAATTACAAAACTTATTTTCCAAAACACAGCTTTTACTGTTGGGCCGGCCCACAAGTCGGCCCAGGCCAGGCTGCAGGCCGGGACTACGCCCGAAGAGGCCGGCCTCAGAGCCGGCCCAAACCGGGGTGCAGGCCGGGGCCCAGCCAGAGGAAACCGGCCTCAGAGCCGGCCCAAGCCTATCGGTAGGCCGGGCAGTGGCCCGAGGGAGCCGGCCTCACGGCCGGTTCAGGCCGACGCCCAGGACGGGGGCGTGCGGTGACACCGACGGCCGGCGGCGACCCGGAATCGGCGGCGGAAGAGGGAAAACGGGGCGCGGGGAGAACTATTAGGGGAGGAAAGGAGCTCACCGAGCTCGGTTGTGGGGTCGGCGACGGAACGGAGGGGCGGAGTCGCCGGAATCGGTCCGGGCGGGCGGCGGCCGAGGGTGTGGATGTCGAGGACGCACACGCCGGTACCGTTCCTCCCAGCCCGATTCCTCCAGCGGGGAGGGAGAGGGGAACGCGGCGGACCTCTCAGCGGCCTTCAAACCGCGCGGGGTGTTGCCGAACGACGGCGGCGTGCTCGTCCCGGTGGCGGACCCGGTGAAGCTCGGGAGGAGGAAGATTTGGTCGCCCGATCCGGAAATCAAGGGAGGGAACGGGAGGAGTGGGTGAGGGAGCAGGTGAGGTCGCCGGGGGGGGTCTCCTTAGTCTCCATGCCACGGCAGCATCGTCAGCGTCGCCAGCAGGGAGGCATGGCGCCAGGACGCCATCGCCACAGTGGGGAGGTGAGAGAGGGAAAGAAAGATCGCAGAAAGGTCCCTGGAACTTTTGAATAAATTTCAAATGAGTCCAGCAGCAGGATTAAGCCATTTAATTAGAGCCCCAGGACATTTTCTAAAAACCCAGAAAAATTCATGAAGACTAGAATTACCCTTTAGAAGCACCACAAAATTGGTGAGGTCAAATAATTTATTTTACCCAACCTTTGTTCATAGCTTTTAGTTAGGGTAAAAAGGGGCAAATTCCAAAATGTATTTAATTGGGGCATTTTAACAATTCCAAAAATCATGAAAATTTTCATGGAGACTCTCACAACCATATGGAGACTCCCCATGATTTTATTTTGAATTTTTGGAAGTTCTAACTTGGTTCCAAAAATAGGAATTGAATCCAGCCAATTTTGATCTCTAATGCCATTTCTTATTTACCCAAAATTAGGAATTGAGAAATGGTTTCAATAGGTGAACCTGGAACTTCCTATACCATTTGGGAGTCCAAGCATGATTTGTTTTGACAGTTGAGCATTTGCATTGGTTGGATGTGGGGAAGTTTGACTCCCCATTTCAATTTGTTTCCAAGTGAAGGCTGAAATGGCAAATGCATATGGATGCAATGATGCAAACATCGAAAATCAAAAAGTGGAAAAAATTTTCGTATTTTTCGTTACCAAGTTTGGGCTGTTACAACTATGTAATCATACAAATAAGAATTTTTTTTTAAATAAGAACAAGAGGCTCACCAAGGTGGTGCCGACGACGAGCCGGCGCGGGCGATACACGACGATGAGTACAGCGACAGAGACGGGATGACACTAAAACCCACAAATCATACTTTAATTTGAGCTCAAATTGCATATAAAACAATTGAACTAGCAATGTGCATTACACAACTAACTTAGTCATTTCATCAAACACCTAGCTAGTAATAGAAATGAAATGAGTAGCAAAACTAGCAATGGGGATGAACTTGAGCTACGAGAGGATGAAGTGTCAACCCTATTAGAACTCTTGGATATATGGGGCACCCTTAATCTTGAAAAATCATGGAAAAAATGTGGATAAATTTGAGCTAGAGAGGAGATAGAGAGGAGAAAATGGTGATATAAGCTTTGAACTCGGGCAGGAAGAAGATGATATAGAGCAGAGGACCTCTAGTCCCGGGTCGTGATACAAACCGGGACTAAAGGGTCTGGCGCTGCCCCCCACCTGAGCTGCGGCCTGCCGCAACCCTCTAGTCCCGGTTCATTTCACGAACCGGGACAAGAGGGTCCCCACGACCCGGGACTAGAGGTTGTCGGCCACGTAGCCAATGACCCGGGCCTATGTAGCGCCCCGACCCCAGAACTATACAATGATGCTATGTGCAACCGATCATGCTACACAATCAAAGGTTACTGGGGTTACCAATCCCAGGCCAAAACCTTTGGCAGGCGTGCTCGGAATGGATCATCGGCAACGCAATACTTCGATCATGCCATAAGCTCAGACATAGCTATCATGCATAATAGAGAGATCAAGACTGCGGAACAACTGGCACATCACAGACTCTACGACACGAAGAGATCAGGTAGCAACTCATATATGAGAAAGATACAAATTACAAACAAAGGTCACAGACCCATAATTACACATCATGCGGAAGTGAGGTAGTTGTCTAACACAACAAGATCCAAATATGGCCTAAGAGGCCTACAATAATATAAACCCAGCCAGCTTGTTTCGAGACGTCCCAAGCTGGCACCTGGGAACCCCAGACTACTCGTCGATGTCAACGAAGAACCCACCTGTCTGCTCGGTGTCGTCCCCCTCTGAAACAAGTAATAATCAACAACGAGAAACTGAGTATGACATACTCGCAAGTTTAGTAGGGCGATATAGGCCCAATGATGACAAGGCTCTAAAGCTGTATAGTAGTTAATTTGTACAAAGCTAGTTTTCCTTTTTGAAAGATATAAATGACTCATGGCATCGACTACTCAGAATGTTTTTCATAAAAGGGATAAGATAGTAAACTTTAAACTTTGGTTCACATCGAACCCATAGTAACCAAGAAACACCACTCGTCTCCACCAAGGCACTCCCACGAATCACCCTCGAGGAAATGAACCTTTTATCACACGTTGAGATGAAACCTCTAGCTGCCAAATTTTAATTAAGTTTCATGTTTACTATGATCCCGTAAATCCATTCCGAAGGCGTCCATAACCGTGGACACGGCTTTTCGAAAAGATTAAACCCTATAGGGGTGTACTAATTTACCCATTGGTACTGTCCGGATCACCTAGTTAGCTCTCTTCCGGGGAAAGCTGGCAAGTGGGCGCGGTTAAACCTTTACCTCGCATGAGACTATCCAAGAGTCATCTGTGGCGACAAGACAAGTTTACCCAGCCTATTTCAGCCCCTGCCCCCATCGCCACGTCCGAAACACCTCCATCCTCATCGTTTCTTTTTCCACCCACACACCCACACGCGAATGGAAATAGCAAACTAGAGGACCCTTGGATACGCCCGCACAAGTTATTCAGTTAGTAAGGAGACCATACCCCCCCACCAATGGCAGCACGCTCAAACCTTGGTTCCGAAGACAGGAACTCGCACCTAGGGGCAAGAATGAGGCAAAACACCATCCCCGATGGCAACTCATCCAAACCTTTTAAGCATATTAATTTAAGAAACCACAAATATCCACCCTGTCCGAACTTTCCATCAACATCATAATTATGGAAATAAATCACTGGACAATATAGCATTTGACTAAGCATGGCTAAGCATAACTAAGCATATGAACAACTGATAAAGTATCTCAGGCCAACACATCAAACCTATGGTTCATAGGAGGGGAAAACATGTGATGGTTTAGGGGACAATGCATATCATAGGTTACTCTATATTTTTTATCAAAAGTTGACATTGGAATCGAATGCAATATTATGGAGGATAAAATACTTGTATAAACAATAGGATGCTATGTGCCAAGAAGGTTAGGTTATCTCTTGCCTTTTTTACGGGGCATGTAGTACTGCTCGTCGAGATAGGTAGGGGAACCCTCGACTCCGGAATCTATCGATACCCAAACAATCATAGAAGAACGAATAAATAACACGAAGACAAGTGCAATGCACAATCATGATGGTATGTCAATTTCATGCAGTGATAACATCATATAATTTAACTAACAATATTAAATGGAATGCCAAATAATTAGTGCAATTATTTGGAAACAACCCCATATTTAACTTAGTGACCACATTGTTCATACATTGTTATATTACCAAAAAGTGGTTTAAATATGCGTGATCATGACATGATTAGTTAGGTATGGTTCTCCTGTTCATTTTGGTACTTGGTTTGCAAGCTTCCGAGCATCGATGAGATAAGTGTTGTTTACTGATTAAAGATTTACATCAAAGGAAAAGTTTGTTGTCATGAAGTGTTAGTAGCTTAGTTAGATAGCATTTGAATTGCTGATCAAAATGCTATAACACTGGAAAGATTTGAAATAACATTTATTAAGTTGTGAAGAAGCTCAAACTAGTATTAAACTAGCCGGTACTTCCGGTGGGATGCCCGGTAGTTCCGGTGATGCCGGTACTTCCGGGTCTACGTTCGTTTATAACACTAACGTCCAGTACCGAAATCTCCTAGTCGGTACTTCCGGTGAAGTGCCCGGTAGTACCGTTTTAGCGGTACTTCCGTTGCCACTTCCGGTTATAATCTGAAACTAACAGAACCGAACCGGTACTGACGGCAGTACTTCCGGACCTACTTCCGGTTATAATGAGCAATAGACAGAACCGGAAAATATTAACCGGTACTGCCACCGGTACTACCTACGGTACTACCGCTCGGGGTTTTTAGCACGGCCGCGGCGACGGCATGCACGCATCCGTCAGTGTGAGGCGGGTGAGTGTGAGAAGCTAACCGTGCGTGAGACGCCAGGCTACGGCGAACCAACCGCGAGCGGCGCAGCCTCTTAAGTGTCGATGGAAGGGCGAGCACGGTGGCGTCCGGCGGCAGTCCAACGACTAGCTACTACGACCCAGCGAACGAGGCGGAGAGGAGGAGAGTGAGGAGGTCCAGGGGAAGAGTGAGCTCACCCTAGGATCGCTGGCGCTCGCGGTGGTGACATAGGAGGTCGAGGACGGCGTTAATCGGCTCGGCGGAGCGGTGGCCGGAGGCAGAGACGAACGAGCGGCGTCGGCGACTAAGGGATCCCCGGCTCGATTCCGCGGGTGAGGAAGAAGAGGGCGTCGAGGCGGAGCTTTTTCGCTGCTTCGATGTGCTCGGTGACGGTCCTAGCGGCGGCGATTCGACGGCGGGTGGCGGCGGGGCGGCGTCGTCGGGGGAGCTAGGGTTAGGGTTAGGCTCGATCCGGAAACGGGGAGAAACGGAGTGGGGAGAGAGAGAGGGAGCAGGTGAGAGCCGTGCGGGTCTATTTTGCCACCGAGGTGAGGCACGGCAGCGCGGAGGGAGCAGGTGCGCGGCATGGCGGCACAGTGTTCGCACTACCACCACCGGGAAGACGATGATCGGTACTACCGGTTGTTTGACCGGTAGTTCCGGTCAGGTGTTTCAAGAGCAGAAACTCGCTTCACATTTGGGGCACTTAAATTTGTCCAAATATTCCAGAAAAATTTAGGGAGGCTCACAAGAAAATAGCGAAGCTACCCATATCTTTCTTTTGAGATTTTGGACAACTTAGCGTGGTTGAAAAAATAGGGAAGGACTTGAACCACATTTGGGGCTTGAAATTTGGAAACAAAAAGGAGGCCATGCCATTTGTTTCTTAGGCATGGTTTTAAACTTAGGGAACTTCTTGGACAAATGTACTCACTTGTCATTACAAGGTTTGCAACATTGCTTGCATTTCAAAGTGTGATTGTTTGGGAAGGTTTTGGCTTCCCTTTATTAAAAGTTCCCAAATGTTGTTTGTCAACTTTAGCAAATTAAACATATGCCATGATGCAACATGAGATACAAAAAGTGGAAAAATTATTCATATTTTTCAGGTTCCAAACTGGGATTGTTACAATTCTACCCCCCTTACAGGAATCTCGTCTCGAGATTCTAGGCTTGAGTGAAAAAGGCGGGATATTCCTGGCGAAGACTAGTTTCCCTTTCCCAAGTTGCTTCTTCTTTGGAATGGTTAGACCATTGGATTTTGAGGAACTTGATGGTCTTGTTGCGGGTCTTCCTTTCCGCTTCGTCCAAGATGCGGACAGGATGCTCACGGTAAGTCAAGTCCTCCTGGATGTCCAACACCTCATGATCAACCCCACGTATAGGATCTTTGAAGCATCGACGGAGTTGAGAGACATGGAACACATCGTGCACATCCGGGAAGTTTGAGGGTCGCTCGAGTTGGTAGGAGAGATCTCCTCGCTTGGCTAGGATGGTGAAAGGACCAGCATAGCGAGGTGCCAATTTTCCCTTGATCCCGAAGCGACGAACGCCTCGGAGGGGAGAGACTGGAAGATAGGCTTTATCACCAATTTCATAGTGAACCTCCTTATGATGCTTATCATAATAGCTCTTTTGCCTGGACTGAGCAATCTTGAGATTTTCCCGGATGATACGGACCTTTTCTTTAGCCTCATTGATCACATCAGGACCGAAGAGTGGCCTCTCTCCGGTTTCAGACCAATTTAGAGGAGTCCAAAATTTTCTCCCATAGAGAACCTCAAATGGAGCCATTTGTAGACTAGCCTGATAACTGTTGTTGTAGGAGAACTCGGCGAGAGGGAGATACTTTTCCCAACCCTTACCGAAGGAGATAACACATGCCCGAAGCATGTCCTCAAGAACTTGATTCACCCTTTCAGTCTGTCCATCAGTTTGGGGGTGATAGGTTGTGCTGAAATTGAGACGGGTTCCCATAGCATTTTGGAAACTCTGCCAGAATCTGGAAACGAATAGGCTCCCACGGTCTGAGATGATCCTCAGTGGAACACCATGGAGAGGAACAATTGTAACAGCCCTAGTTTGGAAATGGAAAATACGAAGAATTTTTCCACTTTTGCTTCATGTTTGCATCATTTCATCCATATGCATTTGCCTTTTTAAACTTGCACTTGGAACTCAATTGTAATGGGAAGCCAACCCTTCCCAAAACCTCCAACCAAATGTTTTGCCCTTTTTGTCAACCAACCATTCTTGGACTTCCAACTTGTTTAGGAAGTTCCCTATTTTTGCCTCTTATCCTCAATTCTCAAATTTCAAGTTTTGTCAATTGGGAACTAAATATGAGAATTCATTTTTGGCTTATTACAAACTACACTTTTGGAACCAAGTTAGGCTTTCCAAAAATTCAAACTAAAATCATGGGAAGCTCCAGTATTATTGCTAGGGTCTCCATGAATAATTTCAATATTTTTGGATTTGTATAAATGTTCCAATTAAATGCATTTTGGAAATTGCCCCAATTTACCCTAACTAAAGGCTATGAACAAATTTTGGGCAAACCAATTTATTTGACCTCACAAATTTTTGTGGTGCTTCTGAGAGTTAATTATAGCCTATATAAATTTTTCTGGAATTTCAGAAAATATCCTGGTGCCCTAATTAAATGGTTTAATCCTACAGCTGGGCTGGTTTGCAGTTGATTCAAAAGTACCAGGGACCTCTTTGCAATTTCCTATTTTTCCCTCCCTCTCTCTCACTGTGCTCGCCGGCACTGGCGCCATGCCGCCCTGCTGGCCGACGCCTCACTCGCACGCTCCGCACGCTTCCCTGGTGGTCGAAGCCACGCGCGGACGCCACCTGCTTCCCCATCTCACCTGCTCCCTCTCCCCCGGTGTCTCTCTCTCGAGTGGCCGCCGTGGGAACACCACTGCCGACGCCTCCCCCTTCAAATCGCCGGCGACTGAAGCCTCCCCGAGCAAGATGGAGTTGACCAGAAGAACCGCACCGGCGCCGGCGTCCTCTGACCTGAAGTAATCGAGCTGGAACGCCAAGAATCGACGCAGCCGAGCTCTTCTTCATCGGCGCCGTCCGCGGGAACCCCCAGGCCGCCGTCTTCTTCCACTCCGTCCGCTCGCCGTCGTCGTCCTCGAACCGAGCCGTCGCCGTCGCCCTGGCCCTCCCCGCCGGCCGAATCGGGCCGAGATCGCCGGTAGTCGACGGCCGCGTCCTCGACTTGGCCGCATCGGCCGCCTCCCCGCCGGCCTTCTTCCCGCCGAAATCCGGCAACGCCGGCCACTCCCTCGCTGCGCCGTCGGCACCATAGTGCTCGTGGTGAGCACCTCCTCCTCGCTGGCCCTCTCCCCTCTTCCCTACGGCCCTCCTCGCCGTCGTTCACCATCCACCGCCGCGGTCACCGCCAAGTGCGCGCCGGTCGTGGCTTGAAGACCACGCGCGCTTGCGCAGCACGCCCGGCCTAAACCCCGGCTTGGGCCGGCCTGAGGCCGGGGCCTTCGGGCTGGTGCCCGGCCGGTTGCCCAGCCTGGGCCGGCTCTGGGCCGGACCACTCGGGTCCCTGCCCGGCCTACAGCCCGGCCTGGCCGGCACAAGGCCGGCCTGTCTGGCCTTTTTGCTTTTCCCTTTTTGGATTAAAAAGGCAATTTAAAACTTTAATATCTTTTTGTATATTGCTTCAAAAATTGCAAACTAAATATCAAATTGCTCAGCAAAACAAAACCTATCAGTTGGTAACTTTATCATGTCCTCTTGAGCAAAATAATTTCCCTATAATTAGGAAACTCTAAAAGGGTAAAATTGATGCCTAATTGGGAAAATTCATAACTTATTAAATATTGATCCAAAATTTATAAATAAGATATCAATGTGTTCAACATTTCAAATGCAATCAAACCATGCTAATATTAAATCATGATCACAAATATTTATTTGATGTTATCCATAATTGGGTTAAAAGAATAAAATTCTCGTTAATTATTTAAATTGCTATTTATTCATCGGTGCTCTGAAAATTACAAATAAAGTAACAAAATGATCGGAATGACGAACCCTACCCTTTATTGCCATGTTCATGCATTCTTGAGCCACTTCCATAATAATTTGATAATTTATGAAGAATGTGGTCACTAAGGCAAATATGGGGTTGGTTCCAAATAATTGCACAAATTATTTGGCCCCTCGTTTAAATTTGCTTTTAATTTATATAATAACATGGTTGCATCAATTGGACATGTCATCATGTGATTGAGCATTGCATTTTGAGTTCGTGTGATTTATGTGTGCTTTGTATTTCTTTTGGGTATCGATAGATTCCGGAGTCGAGGGCCTCTCTAACTACCCCGACGATCAGTGCTTCACTACCGGGCAGCAAGGCAAGAGATAACCTAACCTTCTGGCATCTAGCATCCTATGATTTTATCAAATTATTTTATCCACCATAATATTACATGCGGTTCAAATGTCTTTTGGTAAATATTAGAATATCCTATGAATGCATGTTCTCCCCAAGCCAATCACATGTATCCCTACCTATGAAACCTAGGGTTGAAGTGTTGGCCGAAATAAGGATAGAATTATTTGTGTTCATATGCTTAGCTATGCTTAGCCATGCTTAAGTGAATGCTTTATGTCCGTTGTTAATTCCAGAAATTATTGATGGTGGTGGAATGATTCGGGCATGGTGGATAACGGAGATGCTTAATTAAAATGCTAAGATGGTTGGGGTGAGTTGCCATCGGGGATGGTGTTTTGCCTCACTCTAGCCCCTAGGTGCGAGTTCTTTACCTCTTGAACCAAGACTAGCGTGCTGCCATTGGTGGGTGTATGGGCGCCTTACCGACCGAATAATTTGTGAGGGGCTTGTCAAGGGTCCTCTAGTTTGCTATTTCCATTTGCGCGTGGGTGGTGTGAGTGGAAAAGGAACGAGGATGGTGATGTTTAGGACGTGACGGTGGGGCAGGGCGCTGGGAGCGCTGAACCTGTCTTTCCGCCACTGATGGTCCTTGAGTAAGCCTCATGCATTGTAAAGGTCTAACCGCGCCCGCTTGCCGGCCTTCCCCGGAAGAGGGCCACTCAGGTGAGCCGGACGGTACCAATGGGTAAATTAGTACACCCCTGCAGGGTTAATCTTTTCGAAAAGCCGTGTCCACGGTTATGGACAACTTGGGAATAGACGATAAGACCATAGAGAATCTTAACCTAATTGATATGGCAGCTAAAGGTTGCATAATCAACGTGTGATAAAGGTTCACTTCCTCGAGGGTGATTCGAGGGGGTGCCTTGGTGGAGATGAGTGTTGTTGGTGACAAAAGGGTTCGATGAGAACCAATGATGAAAATGTTACTCTCTTATCTCATTTTATAAAAATATTCTGAGTAGACGAATGCCAGGTGTCTTTTACGTTTTGGTTTATGAAATTTAGCTTTATGCAAAAGAACTACATTATACAGCTTTAGAGCCTCCGTCAGTCATTGGGCCTATATCGCCCTACTAAACTTGCGAGTACATCGTACTCAGTCTCTCTTTGCTGCCTCTATGTATTTGTATTTCAGAGGAGGACGACACCGAGCAACTAGGTGGGTTCTTCGTTGACGTCGACTACTAGTCCGGGGTTCCCAGGTGGCAGCTTGGGACCGTGGAACAAGCTGGCTTGGGTGATGTTTATCTGTAGGCCTCTTAGGCCATAATTTGCTTCTTGTTGTATTAGACAACGCTACTTCGCTTCCGCTTGTTGAATTGTTGGATCTGTGATCCTTTTGTTTGTAATATTTGTATTCTTCTCGTTATATGAGTTGCTATATAAATGTTTTGTGTCGTAGAGTCATGCTTTGTGCCAGTTCTGTTCCACAAGTCTTGATCTTTGTTTTATACATTGATGGTTGTGTAGACTACATAGCCTCTTTTTATAATTCCGGGGTCGGGGCGTTACAAGTTGGTATCAGAGCAGGACTGCCTGTAGGAAACCCTTTCTTTTGGTCGATGTCGAGTCTAGTGAAAATTATTTTCAACCTAAAAATGAGTTGTGAAAACCTTCTTAGGATTCTTTTTGCTTCTCATCCAACTCGCTCTACTCTGATTCTTACCTCTATTTGTTTTGTGCTTGGTGTCGATGTTTAGGATCTCGGGGTTTGGGTTCTTACCGTCCAGTTGTACCTCGAGTCCGTTATATCCGTTTGATATCGCCACGATGACGTGATGTCACTGTGGTTGCCTAAATCTGTCTTTGGTGTTTATTGCTTCTTAAATATCTATATTTGGGAGCAACCAATGATCTATCTTAACTGTCAGAATTGGTTACTAACTTGTCGTTGTTCCAATTCTTCAGAATGGCTCCTACCCGTCGTGGGAACATAGCAGCCCTGACCCACCGCCGCCACCCTCAATGGCGGAGGTGATGATGGCTATCGAGCAAAACCGTCTGCGCAATGAGCGGTTGCTCGAGCAGCTGGTCCAGCAAGGGGCCAGGAGGAACACGGACTGCACCACTCTCAACCAGTTCTTGCGGTCCCAACCTCCCACTTTCTCCGAGGCTAAGGAGCCGCTTGATGCGGATGATTGGCTTCGGGCTATCGAGCGCAAGTTCGCCGCTCTTCACGTTCCGGCGGCAGAACATGTCAACTTCGCCACCTACCTTCTGGAAGGAGCCGCCGGCTCCTGGTGGGAGAGCCACGTGGCAATGGTCGCCGCGGGCCATGTTGTCACATGGGAGGAGTTCCGCACCGCCTTCCGTGCGGCGTACATCCCCAAGCCCATCCTTGAGCTCAAGAGGCGGGAGTTCCTGGACCTAACCCAGGGACGCATGGACGTCCAGTCCTATGGACGGGAGTTCAACCACCTCTCCCGTTACGCCCCTCGGGACGTGACGAATGATGAGGACAAGCAATACCTCTTCCGCAAGGGGCTCGCACCTCGTCTCCGATACGAGCTCCTGCCCTTCAAGTTCACCTCCTACCAAGAGCTCTACAACCAGGCTCTCACCATGGAGCAAGGTAGGAAGGAGCTAGAGGCTTCTAAGAGGCCCGTTTCCACCGACCACCAGAGCTCCTCCTCATCGGGGGGCAAGAAGCGAAAGGTTTTCGTGCCTTTCAGCGCCGTGCCAATGGCGCCCTTCGCGCCGAAGCCCACCGGGTACCTGCCACCTCCGCCTCGCCCCGCTACTTCGACTTTGGGTGCGGCCGGAGGCGGTTTTCGACCTCGACTGCCTGCACCACCGGGAGTCACTTGCTTCGCTTGTGGCCAGCCGGGGCACTACTCCAGAGAGTGTCCCCAGAAGGCACCGGCTACCTCAGCACCTGCACCAGCACCCTCTACCCCAGCCGCCAAGGCTACCACCGTCAGCCGTGGCCGCCTGAACCACGTCTCGGCTGAAGGCGTTGAGGAGGACCCCGGAGTTCTCATGGGTACGCTTCAAATCAATACTTATCCAGCTTCAGTGTTATTTGATTCTGGAGCTTCGCATTCGTTCATATGCACACAACCATCAAATACCTTTTGTGATGATGGATCCTCCGTTAGTGGTCAAGACACCTGGCTCTAGTTGGCGTACCAACTGGATATCTCCCGATGTTCAAATAGCCGTAGGGTCAGTCCCTTTTCCGTTCTCATTGACAGCCCTGAGGTCAGAGGGTATCGATGTTATTCTGGGCATGGATTGGCTAGTGAAATATCAGGCCAACCTGGATTGTGCTGCCAAGACTGTCACAGTGTTCCACCCAAGATATGGGAAGGTGCGTTATTGGTCCCCAACATCTGCAACTCCTTCCGCGGCTACTCCTCTCTCGCCGGAGATCAGTCTTTATTTCTTGTAAGGAATCACCCCGCCTGATATATCTGAAGTCGCTGTGGTGTGTGATTTCCCCGATGTCTTTCCGGAGGAATTGCCCGGCATGCCACCCGATCGCAGCGTGGAGTTTGTGATCGAGTTGGTTCCGGGAACCGCCCCAGTTTCCAAGACGCCCTACCGTATGCCAACGGAAGAGCTAGCTGAATTGAAGAAGCAACTAGATGAGCTGCTGGAGAAAGAATTCATCCGACCGAGTAGCTCACCTTGGGGCTGCTCGATTATCTTTGTCAAGAAGAGGGATACAAATGTTCCTCGACTGGTCGTTGACTACCGCCCTCTTAATGCGGTGACCATCAAGAATAAGTATCCAATTCCTCGCATAACTGACTTATTCGATCAACTAGCTGGAGCAACGGTATTCTCCAAGATGGATCTGAGGTCAGGTTACCATCAGATCAAAATCCGAAAGGAGGATATTCCGAAGACCGCTTTCACCACCCGCTACGGGTTATACGAGTACACCGTCATGTCCTTCGGCCTCACTAATGCTCCGGCTACATTCATGAGGCTGATGAACTCCATCTTCCACGAGTACCTCGACAAGTTCATCATCATTTACATCGATGACATCCTTGTGTACTCCAAGACCGAAGACGAACATGCCGAGCATCTCCGACTTGTTTTGACCAAGCTTCGAGACCACCGTCTATATGCCAAGTTCTCTAAATGTGAGTTTTGGCTGAAGGAGCTCATCTTTCTCGGTCATGTGGTGTCAGCTATCGGAGTAGCGGTGATACCCGACAAGATTCAGGCAATCCTGGATTGGCCAACTCCCAAATCCGTCAAAGATATCCGAAGCTTCCTTGGATTGGCGGGTTATTACCGTCGATTTATTGAGGGCTTCTCCAAGATAGCAAAGGCATTGACTGAACTCCTCAAGAAAGGCAAGCCATTTGTGTGGTCAGACAAGGCTGAAGAGAGTTTCCAAACCCTCAGGTCAAGCTCACCACCACACCGGTACTTGTCCTTCCCGATACCCGCCAAGGACTTCGTCGTCTATTGCGATGCATCTCTCCAAGGCTTGGGATGTGTCTTGATGCAAGAGGGCCATGTGGTCGCTTATGCTTCCCGTCAACTCAAGCCACACGAGCAAAATTATCCAACTCATGATTTGGAGCTTGCCGCCGTGGTACATGCTCTGAAGCAATGGAGGCCCTACCTCTTGGGCAACCGTTGCGAGATCTACTCCGACCACCAAAGTCTGAAATATCTGTTCACCCAGCCGGATCTGAACTTGAGGCAGAGGAGATGGCTGGAATTGATAAAGGACTATGATGTGACCCTCAATTATCAGCCCGACAAGGCAAATGTCGTGGCGGACGCTCTGAGCCGCAAAGCCTATTGCAATACCGTGATGGTTGAAAAGGCGCAACCGGCTCTCCACGAGGAATTTGCTAAATTGAATCTGGAAATTGTTCCTTCTGGTTTTCTAGCTAACCTTGAGATCAAATCCACTCTCGAGGATGATATCAAGGCCGCCCAACAAAATGATCCTGAAATCCTTGAGATCAAAGATAAGATCGCTAATGGAAAGGCCAATTGTTTCTTGGTTGATGACCATGGAGTGGTCTATTTTGGTGACCGTCTAGTGGTGCCCAAGAGTGGAAATCTGAGGGAGTTGATCCTTTCTGAAGCTCATGAGTCACCCATCTCTATTCACCCGGGTAGCACAAAAATGTACCAGGATCTTCGCCCTCAATTCTGGTGGTCTTGCATGAAGCGCGAGATCGCCGAATATGTGGCTGAATGCGACGTTTGTCGCCGAGTGAAGGCTAAACATCAAAGGCCAGCTGGTACCCTTCGTCCCATAGCCATTCCGGAGTGGAAGTGGGATGAAGTTGGTATGGATTTCATCACCGGCTTCCCGAGATCACAAAAGGGCAACAATGCTATTTGGGTCATCATCGACCGTTTGTCAAAGGTTGCCCATTTCCTTCCGGTCCGTGATGATATTCGAGCAAGCCAACTTGCCGACTTGTATATGGCCCGGATTGTTCCTTTGCACGGGGTTCCTTTAAGGATCATCTCTGACCGTGGAAGCCTATTTGTGTCCAAGTTTTGGAAAAGTTTCCAAACGGCTCTTGGGACCCGTCTCAATTTCAGCACCGCCTATCACCCTCAAACCGATGGTCAAACTGAAAGAGTGAATCAAGTTCTTGAGGACATGCTTCGGGCTTGTGTCATCTCTTTCGGCAAGAGTTGGGAAAAATACCTCCCTCTCGCCGAGTTCTCCTACAACAATAGCTATCAAGCCAGCTTGCAAATGGCTCCCTTCGAGGTCCTATATGGGAGGAAGTGCCGGACTCCTCTCAATTGGTCTGAAACCGGGGAGAGGTCACTCTTCGGTCCTGATGTGATCAATGAAGCCGAAGAGAAAGTCCGTGTCATTCGAGAAAATCTCAAAGCCGCTCAATCCCGTCAGAAAAGCTATTATGACAAGCACCATCAAGAGGTCCACTATGAAATCGGTGACAAGGCCTATCTTCGAGTTTCTCCTCTCCGAGGCGTTCGTCGTTTCGGAATCAAGGGCAAATTGGCACCTCGCTATGTTGGTCCTTTCACCATTCTAGCCAAGCGAGGAGATCTTTCTTATCAACTTGAGCTACCCTCCAACTTCCCGGATGTACATGATGTGTTCCATGTTTCCCAACTCCGCCGGTGCTTCAAGGATCCAATCCGTGGGGTTGATCATGAGGCATTGGACATTCAGGAGGACTTGACCTATCGCGAGCATCCTATCCGCATCTTGGATGAAGCGGAGAGGAAAACCCGCAACAAGACCATCAAGTTTCTCAAAGTTCAATGGTCCAACCATTCCGAGGAAGAAGCAACATGGGAGCGAGAAACTAGTCTTCGTCAGGAATACCCCGCCTTTTTCACTCAAGCCTAGAATCTCGGGACGAGATTCCTGTAAGGGGGGTAGAGTTGTAACAGCCCTAGTTTGGAAATGGAAAATACGAAGAATTTTTCCACTTTTGCTTCATGTTTGCATCATTGCATCCATATGCATTTTGCCATTTTAAACTTGCACTTGGAACTCAATTGTAATGGGAAGCCAACCCTTCCCAAAACCTCCAAGCAAATGTTTTGCCCTTTTTGTCAACCAACCATCCTTGGACTTCCAACTTGTTTAGGAAGTTCCCTATTTTTGCCTCTTATCCTCAATTCTCAAATTTCAAGTTTTGTCAATTGGGAACTAAATATGAGAATTCATTTTTGGCTTATTACAAACTACACTTTTGGAACCAAGTTAGGCTTTCCAAAAATTCAAACTAAAATCATGGGAAGCTCCAGTATTATTGCTAGGGTCTCCATGAATAATTTCAATATTTTTGGATTTGTATAAATGTTCCAATTAAATGCATTTTGGAAATTGCCCCAATTTACCCTAACTAAAGGCTATGAACAAATTTTGGGCAAACCAATTTATTTGACCTCACAAATTTTGTGGTGCTTCTGAGAGTTAATTATAGCCTATATAAATTTTTCTGGAATTTTAGAAAATATCCTGGTGCCCTAATTAAATGGTTTAATCCTACAGCTGGGCTGGTTTGCAGTTGATTCAAAAGTACCAGGGACCTCTTTGCAATTTCCTATTTTTCCCTCCCTCTCTCTCACTGTGCTCGCCGGCACTGGCGCCATGCCGCCCTGCTGGCCGACGCCTCACCCGCACGCTCCGCACGCTTCCCTGGTGGTCGAAGCCACGCGCGGACGCCACCTGCTTCCCCATCTCACCTGCTCCCTCTCCCCCGGTGTCTCTCTCTCGAGTGGCCGCCGTGGGAACACCACGGCCGACGCCTCCCCCTTCAAATCGCCGGCGACTGAAGCCTCCCCGAGCAAGATGGAGTGACCAGAAGAACCGCACCGGCGCCGGCGTCCTCTGACCTGAAGTAATCGAGCTGGAACGCCAAGAATCGACGCAGCCGAGCTCTTCTTCGTCGGCGCCGTCCGCGGGAACTCCCAGGCCGCCGCCTTCTTCCACTCCGTCCGCTCGCCGTCGTCGTCCTCGAGCCGAGCCGTCGCCGTCGCCCTGGCCCTCCCCGCCGGCCGAATCGGGCCGAGATCGCCGGTAGTCGACGGCCGCGTCCTCGACTTGGCCGCATCGGCCGCCTCCCCCGCCGGCCTTCTTCCCGCCGAAATCCGGCAACGCCGGCCACTCCCTCGCCGCGCCGTCGGCACCATAGTGCTCGTGGTGAGCACCTCCTCCTCGCTGGCCCTCTCCCCTCTTCCCTACGGCCCTCCTCGCCGTCGTTCACCGTCCACCGCCGCGGTCACCGCCTAGTGCACGCCGGTCGTGGCTTGAAGACCACGCGCGCATGCGCAGCATGCCCGGCCTAAACCCCGGCTTGGGCCGGCCTGAGGCCGGGGCCTTCGGGCTGGTGCCCGGCCGGTTGCCCAGCCTGGACCGGCTCTGGGCCGGACCACTCGGGTCCCTGCCCGGCCTACAGCCCGGCCTGGCCGGCACAAGGCCGGCCTGTCTGGCCTTTTTGTTTTTCCCTTTTTGTTTTAAAAAGGCAATTTAAAACTTTAATATCTTTTTGTATATTGCTTCAAAAATTGCAAACAAAATATCAAATTGCTCAGCAAAACAAAACCTATCAGTTGGTAACTTTATCATGTCCTCTTGAGCAAAATAATTTCCCTATAATTAGGAAACTCTAAAAGGGTAAAATTGATGCCTAATTTGGGAAAATTCATAACTTATTAAATATTGATCCAAAATTTATAAATAAGATATCAATGTGTTCAACATTTCAAATGCAATCAAACCATGCTAATATTAAATCATGATCACAAATATTTATTTGATGTTATCCATAATTGGGTTAAAAGAATAAAATTCTCGTTAATTATTTAAATTGCTATTTATTCATCGGTGCTCCGAAAATTACAAATAAAGTAACAAAATGATCGGAATGACGAACCCTACCCTTTATTGCCATGTTCATGCATTCTTGAGCCACTTCCATAATAATTTGATAATTTATGAAGAATGTGGTCACTAAGGCAAATATGGGGTTGGGTTCCAAATAATTGCACAAATTATTTGGCCCCTCGTTTAAATTTGCTTTTAATTTATATAATAACATGGTTGCATCAATTGGACATGTCATCATGTGATTGAGCATTGCATTTTGAGTTCGGTGTGATTTATGTGTGCTTTGTATTTCTTTTGGGTATCGATAGATTCCGGAGTCGAGGCCTCTCTAACTACCCCGACGATCAGTGCTTCACTACCGGGCAGCAAGGCAAGAGATAACCTAACCTTCTTGGCATCTAGCATCCTATGATTTTATCAAATTATTTTATCCACCATAATATTGCATGCGGTTCAAATGTCTTTTGGTAAATATTAGAATATCCTATGAATGCATGTTCTCCCCAAGCCAATCACATGTATCCCTACCTATGAAACCTAGGGTTGAAGTGTTGGCCGAAATAAGGATAGAATTATTTGTGTTCATATGCTTAGCTATGCTTAGCCATGCTTAAGTGAATGCTTTATGTCCGTTGTTAATTCCAGAAATTATTGATGGTGGTGGAATGATTCGGGCATGGTGGATAACGGAGATGCTTAATTAAAATGCTAAGATGGTTGGGGTGAGTTGCCATCGGGGATGGTGTTTTGCCTCACTCTAGCCCTAGGTGCGAGTTCTTTACCTCTTGAACCAAGACTAGCGTGCTGCCATTGGTGGGTGTATGGGCGCCTTACCGACCGAATAATTTGTGAGGGGCTTGTCAAGGGTCCTCTAGTTTGCTATTTCCATTTGCGCGTGGGTGGTGTGAGTGGAAAAGGAACGAGGATGGTGATGTTTAGGACGTGACGGTGGGGCAGGGCGCTGGGAGCGCTGAACCTGTCGTTCCGCCACTGATGGTCCTTGAGTAGCCTCATGCATTGTAAAGGTCTAACCGCGCCCGCTTGCCGGCCTTCCCCGGAAGAGGGCCACTCAGGTGAGCCGGACGGTACCAATGGGTAAATTAGTACACACCCCTGCAGGTTAATCTTTTCGAAAAGCCGTGTCCACGGTTATGGACAACTTGGGAATAGACGATAAGACCATAGAGAATCTTAACCTAATTGATATGGCAGCTAAAGGTTGCATAATCAACGTGTGATAAAGGTTCACTTCCTCGAGGGTGATTCGAGGGGGTGCCTTGGTGGAGATGAGTGTTTGTTGGTGACAAAAGGGTTCGATGAGAACCAATGATGAAAATGTTACTCTCTTATCTCATTTTATAAAAATATTCTGAGTAGACGAATGCCAGGTGTCTTTTATGTTTTGGTTTATGAAATTTAGCTTTATGCAAAAGAACTACATTATACAGCTTTAGAGCCTCCGTCAGTCATTGGGCCTATATCGCCCTACTAAACTTGCGAGTACATCGTACTCAGTCTCTCTTTGCTGCCTCTATGTATTTGTATTTCAGAGGAGGACGACACCGAGCAACTAGGTGGGTTCTTCGTTGACGTCGACTACTAGTCCGGGGTTCCCAGGTGGCAGCTTGGGACCGTGGAACAAGCTGGCTTGGGTGATGTTTATCTGTAGGCCTCTTAGGCCATAATTTGCTTCTTGTTGTATTAGACAACGCTACTTCGCTTCCGCTTGTTGAATTGTTGGATCTGTGATCCTTTTGTTTGTAATATTTGTATTCTTCTCGTTATATGAGTTGCTATATAAATGTTTTGTGTCGTAGAGTCATGCTTTGTGCCAGTTCTGTTCCACAAGTCTCGATCTTTGTTTTATACATTGATGGTTGTGTAGACTACATAGCCTCTCTGTATAATTCCGGGGTCGGGGCGTTACAACAATTCGGGCAACATACAACTCAGCCAATTGCTTTGCAGTTATATCCCCGCGGACTGGAAGGAAATGGGCTACCTTGGATAGACGATCAATGACTACCCAAATGGCATTGTTGCCCTTTTGTGACCTTGGGAAACCAGTGATGAAATCCATACCAACTTCATCCCATTTCCACTCAGGAATGGCTATGGGGCGAAGAGTACCCCGCTGGCCTTTGATGTTCAGCCTTCACACAGCGGCAGACGTCGGATTCAGCAACATACTCGGCAATCTCGCGCTTCATGCAAGACCACCAGAATTGACGGCGAAGGTCTTGGTACATTTTGGTACTACCCCGGATGAATGGAAATGGGTGATTCATGAGCTTCTGAGAGTATCAACCCTTTTGTATTCCCACTCTTAGGCACCACTAGACGGTCACGAAAGTAAACCACACCATTGTCATCAATAGAAAAACAATTGGCCTTCCCATTTGCTATTTTCTCTTTGATCTCGAGGATTTCAGCATCAGTTAGCTGGGCTGCCTTGATTTCATCCTTGAGAGTTGATTTCATATCGAGGTTAGCTAGATATCCGGAGGGAACAATCTCCAGATTCAACCGGGCAAACTCCTCATGAAGAGCAGGTTGGGCCTTTTCAACCATCAGGGTGTTGCAATAAGCTTTGCGACTCAGAGCATCTGCCACAACGTTGGCCTTGCCGGGCTGATAGTTGAGGGTCACATCATAGTCCTTGATTAATTCCAACCATCTTCTCTGTCTCAGATTTAGATCTGGCTGGGTGAAGAGATACTTCAGACTTTGATGATCCGACAAGATTTCACAACGGTTGCCCAATAGGTAGGGCCTCCATTGCTTCAGAGCATGAACCACGCAGCAAGCTCTAGGTCATGAGTTGGATAGTTTTGCTCATGCGGTTTGAGTTGTCGAGAAGCATAGGCACAGCCCAAGCCTTGCAAAGAGGCATCACAATAGACAACAAAGTCCTTGGCTGTGTCAGGAAGGACAAGCATAGGAGCGGTAGTGAGCTTGACTTTGAGAGTTTGGAAGCTCTCTTCAGCTTTGTCGGTCCATACAAACTGCTTATTTTTCTTGAGGAGGTCAGTCAATGCCTTGGCTATCTTGGAAAAGCCCTCCATGAATCGGCGGTAGTAACCAGCCAACCCAAGGAAGCTACGGATGTCCTTGATGGACTTTGGACTAGGCCAATCTAGGATTGCCTGAATCTTGTCAGGTATCACCGCTACTCCAGCAGCTGACACCATATGACCTAGAAAGATGAGCTCCTTTAGCCAAATCTCACACTTAGAGAACTTGGCATAGAGGCGATGATCACGAAGCTTGGTTAGAACTAGCCGAAGATGCTCAGCATGCTCTTCTTCGGTTTTGTAGTAGACAAGGATGTCATCAATGTAAATTATGACAAACTTTTCGAGGTACTCGTGGAAGATGGAGTTCATAAGCCTCATGAATGTAGCCGGAGCATTGGTGAGGCCAAAGGACATGACGGTATACTAATATAGGCCATAACGAGTAGTGGAAGCCGTCTTCGGAATATCCTTCTCTCTGATTTTGATCTGATGGTAGCCTGACCTCAGATCCATCTTGGAGAATACCGTTGCACCAGCTAGCTAATCGAACAGGTCAGTTATTCAGGGAATAGGGTACTTGTTCTTGATGGTTACCGCATTTAAAGGGCGGTAATCAACAACCAAACGAGGAACATTTGAATCCCTCTTCTTGACAAAGATGACCGGGCAGCACCAAGGTGAGCTACTAGGCCGGATGAATTCCTTCTCCACCAATTCGTCAATTTGTTTCTTCTGATCAGTTAGCTCTTCCGCTGGCATGCGGTAGGGCCTTTTGGAAATGGGAGTAGTTCCCGGAACCAATTCAATGACAAACTCCACACTTCGATCAGGTGGCATGCCAGGCAATTTCTCAGGAAAGACATCGGGGAAATCACACACGACGGCAACCTCATGCATTTCAGGTGGGGAGATGCCTTCCATAAAGCATAAGCTGATCTCTGGAGAGAGAGGAGCGGTTGCGGAGGGAGTTGCGGAGGTAGGGGACCAGTAACGCACTATCCCGTAGCTTGGGTGGATCACGGTGACAGTCTTGGCAGCACAGTCCAGGGTGGCCTGATATTTAACAAGCCAATCCATGCCCAGAATGACATCTATCCCATCTGACTTCAGTGCTATCAATGAGAACGGAAAGGTATCGACCCTATGGAAACCTGAACTTCAGGAGCGATCCATTTAGTATGCCAACTAGAGCCTGGGGTCTTGACCACTAGAGGGGAGTCCATATTCACAAATGGTATTTGATGGCTGTGTGCATATGCTATGGATATGAATGAATGCGATGCTCCAGAATCAAACAAGGCTGAAGCTGGATATGCATTTATTCGAAACGTACCCATGAGAACTCCGGGGTCCTCTTCGACTCCTTCAGCCGAGACGTGGTTCAGGCGGCCATGGCTGACAGTCATGGCCTTGGCGGCTGGTGTAGAGAGAGTTGGTGCAGGTGCTGAGGTAGCCGGTGCCTTCTGGGGACACTCTCTGGAGTAGTGCCCCGGCTCGCCACAGCTGTAGCAAGTGGGCCTCGGTGGTTGTGGAGCCAGCTGATGGCGGAAACCACTTCCAGCCGCACCCAAAGTCGAGGTAGCTGGGCGAGGTGGAGGTGGCATGTACCCTGAAGGCCTTGGCGCGAAAGGAGCACGAGGCACAGCACTGAAGGGCACAAAGACCCAGCACTTCTTGCCCTCCGAAGAAGAGGAGCCCTGGTTGTCCATTTGTGCTGGCCTCTTGGAAGACTCCAGGTCCTTCCTACCTTGCTCCATAGTGAGAGCCTAGTTGTAGAGCTCTTGGTAGGACGGGAACTTGAAGGGCAACAGCTCGTATCGGAGCCGAGGTGCGAGTCCCTTGCGGAACAGGTATTGCTTATCCTCATCGTTGGTCACGTCTCGAGGGGCGTAACGGGAGAGGTGGTTGAACTCACGCCCATAAGCTTGGACGTCTAGGCGTTCCCGGGTCAGGTCCAGGAACTCCCTCCTCTTGAGGTCCATTATGGGCTTGCGGATGTAGGCCGCACGGAAAGCGGTGCAGAACTCCGCCCAGGTGAAGACATGGCCAGCGTCAAACATTGACACATGGCTCTCCCACCAAGAGCCACCGGCTCCATTCAGCAGGTAGGTGGCAAAGTTGACTTGTTCGGCCACCCGCACATGCAAGGCCGCGAACTTGCGCTCGAGAGGACGGAGCCAATCATCAGCATCCAATGGCTCTCTAGCTTCATTGAAGGTAGGAGTTTGGGAGCGCAAGAACTCCGTGAGAGTGTTGCAGTCGTTGTTCCTCCTGTCCCCTTGTTGAACCAACTGCTCGCGCAAACGCTCATTTCGCAGCCGGTTCTCCTCGATAGCCATCAGAACCTCCGCCATTGAGGATCACCTTGATTACCACGACGGGCAGGAGCCATTCTGAAGATTTGGAACAATGACATAGTTAGTAACCAACTCCGAACAATTAGGACAGATCATTAGAGTCCTTCTTGATTTAGAGATTTAAGATAGCACTAACACAAGATCAGAATAAGACAACCACGTGTGACATCACGTCATCGCGGCGACAGCAAACGGAAACAACTGACTCGAGACAAACACTGGACGGTAGGAACCCAAACCCCGAGAACCTAGACTTCAACACCACAATTAAAACAAATAGAGATAAGATAACTCAGAGTAGAGCGAGTTAGATAAGGAGTAAAAAGAATCCTAGGAGGGTTTTCACAACTCATTTTTAGGTTATAAATAATTTTCAAAACACGAGACTTGACATCGACCAATAGAAAGGGTTTCCTACAGGCAGTCCTGCTCTGATACCAACTTGTAGCGCCCCGACCCCAGAACTATACAATGACGCTATGTACAACCGGTCATGCTACACAATCGAAGGTTATTGGGGTTACCAATCCAGGCCAAAACCTTTGGTAAGCGTGCTCAGAATGGATCATCGTCAACGCAACACTTCGATCATGCCATAAGCTCAGACATAGCTATCATGCATAATAGAGAGATCAAGACTGCGGAACAACTGGCACATCACAGACTCTACGACACGAAGAGATCAGGTAACAACTCATATATGAGAAAGATACAAATTACAAACAAAGGTCACAGACCCATCAGTGCATCATGCGGAAGCGAGGTAGTTGTCTAACACAACAAGATCCAAATATGGCCTAAGAGGCCTACAATAACATAAACCCAGCCAGCTTGTTCCGAGATGTCCCAAGCTGCCACCTAGAAACCCCAGACTACTCGTCGATGTCAACGAACAACCCACCTGTCTGCTCGGTGTCGTCCTCCTCTGAAACAAGTAATAATCAACAAGGAGAGACTGAGTATGACGTACTCGCAAGTTTAGTAGGGCGATATAGGCCCAATGATGACAAGGCTCTAAAGCTGTATAGTAGTTAATTTGCACAAAGCTAGTTTTCCTTTTTGAAAGACATAAATGACTCATGGCATCGACTACTCAGAATGTTTTTCATAAAAGGGATAAGATAGTAAACTTTAACTTTGGTTCTCATCGAACCCATAGTAACCAAGAAACACCAATCGACTCCACCAAGGCACTTCCTCGAATTACCCTCGAGGAAATGAACATTTTATCACACGTTGAGATGCAACCTCTAGCTGCCAAATTTTAATTAAGTTTCATGTTTACTATGATCCCGTAAATCCATTCCCAAGGCGTCCATAACCGCGGACACGGATTTTCGAAAAGATTAAACCCTGCAGGGGTGTACTAATTTACCCATTGGTACCGTCCGGCTCGCCTAGTTAGCTCTCTTCCGGGGAAAGCTGGCAAGTGGGCGCGGTTAAATCTTTACCTCGCATGAGACTATCCAAGAGTCATCTGTGGCGACAGGACAAGTTTACCCAGCCTATTTCAGCCCCTGCCCCCATCGCCACGTCGTAAATACCTCCATCCTCATTGTTTCTTTTTCCACCTACACACCCACACGCGAATGGAAATAGCAAACTAGAGGACCCTTAGATACGCCCGCACAAGTTATTCAGTTAGTAAGGAGCCCATACCCTCACCAATGGCAGCACGCTCAAACCTTGGTTCCGAAGACAGGAACTCGCACCTTGGGGCAAGAATGAGGCAAAACACCATCCCCGATGCCAACTCATCCAAACCTTTTAAGCATATTAATTTAAGAAACCACAAATATCCACCCTGTCCGAACTTTCCATCAACATCATAATTATGGAAACTAGTCGTCAACCCGTGCATTCGCACGGGGGCTATCAGTATATTGAAAATCTATTGGTTTAATAAAATTGTGGAAACAACACTAAGGAGTCAAAAGTTATGTGGAAATTTTACAATTAGTAGGAAGTCATTTGGTTGAAAATTGTTAACCGAATGAACCTGAACAAATATTTTGAATCACGGAAGTACATGCATGTTTTAAATTAACTTTTAAGTAATATACTAAAATCTAAAAAAAAACGTTCTAAATCCCAGAAAGATTTGTTCCCAGCTCCATAAAAAATTGTACATTTTTATTTGTATCAACTTATTTTGCATATTTATAACTACTTTATTTGAAAAAGTAGGATACGAAAATAATGAGGAGATTAGCTTTCAAAAAATAAATTGCTGATCATAATATATGTATCTCTGGGTGCAAAATTTATCTAGAAACAAAAGAATAATTCGCCATCCAACATAATACCATCATTCATTGGACATAAAAAATAATGACAGGATCAGCTCCTAGAATTCATACTGGTATTAACTTTACATATGCATCTTTCCTTCAAAACTCACAACAGCAAGAAAACATTTCTCCATCAAAAAGCAATATAATAATCTTACTTATAGTGTCATATCATGTCTTTAAATGTGATTTCTTTCAGTACACAGGAAAATTTGAACCGAGAAAAATATTACTGCTGAGAAAGATGAGATGCTCAAAATTAGAAAGCACTACATTGGGTGGTGTGTTTAACTCTACATGACTATAGTAATTTCGAGGTAACAGGATCCAATGTGCCAAAAGTCCGTGGTATAGAGTTTTTTTTAAGGTGCCATGAAATCTACCTAATAAAATCTCCATATGAGTAGGAAATAGTGACTTAAATTTCTATAAAATTAACTGAGTACCTTGTGTTTTTTTAAACCTTTGCAGTTTACACGGTGAGAACAAAGAAAATACATGAGCAGTATCATGCTTACACTACAGCTCGGACAAATAATGTCGATTATTTTATTCTATTAGATTATTTAACAAAAAGTAGAATTAACATGAAATACATATATACCTCATTCCAGTAACCTTGAAACTTATTAATGTATCAACCGATCCGAATCTCAACATACTACCTTGATTTTCCCTTATATTCACGTGTACCACCCTGTTCCGAAAATTTAAAAATATAGTGACATAAAAATTCAGTGCAACAGGAGTATTATTGAGGTTTTGCCGGATAGTTTGCAATTAAATTTACTGAAATATAAAGACATGTAGTGAGAGGGAATCAATGTACATACATCACGTCCATGTCTCTACTACGTACCGTAAAAACAAAATACTGCTTTTACAACAAATCAAAATTCTAGGGTTGAATCCTACCGTCCGTGAAAGAATGCGTGGTCTCACCTTTAGCAGATCGATCAGCAGATGGTTCGGATGAAAAAGAGAAGACCACATTGCTTACCTTAGAGAGTCAATTCCTGCAAACGCTGCTGAAAATTGCTGCACAAATCTGACGTGGACAGTGTTATTAAACTACTTCTGTTGCTGCCATGGATACGCCGAGCTGCAAAATTTATATGAGCCGGCCGAGAAGCTGCGGGGAGGCAGAGCCGCAGAGGTTGCCTCTTCGCCAAGAACTTGCCCCGAACCAACGAAAAAAATCAACTTTTTGTTGCCAGATCTAGGAGAAGCTGCGCGCTTGATTTGTTTTTCCGGTAGAAACGGGTAAGATACCAGGGAACGACGTGCCTACGACGGGAGGGGATATCTCATGCTCTTTAATTTTTTCCCGATAGAAACGGGAAGATACCATGGAGAGCACGACTAACGTGCATACGACCGGAGAGGTCCGAGGGATATCTCCTGTTTTAATCCAACGGGGATAAACACATCATATATTAATCGGATGGACTGTTTCTTAAACTCTAGGATTAATGTGGTGGCTCCTATGGTGCCTCCAATTAGTAAATATAAGATAAATCACCGGACAATATAGCATTTGACTAAGCATAGCTAAGCATATGAACAACTGATATAAAGTATCTCAGCCAACACATCAAACCTATGGTTCGTAGGAGGGGAAAACATGTGATGGTTTAGGGGACAATGCATATCATAGGTTACTCTATATTCTTGATCAAAAGTTGACATTGGAATCGAATGCAATATTATGGAGGATAAAATACTTGTATAAACAATAGGATGCTATATGCCAAGAAGGTTAGGTTATCTCTTGCCTTGTTGACGGGGCATGTAGTACTGCTCGTCGAGATAGGTAGGGGAACCCTCGACTCCGGAATCTATCGATACCCAAACAATCATAGAAGAATGAATAAATAACACGAAGACAAGTGCAATGCACAATCATGATGGTATGTCAATTTCATGCAGTGATAACATCATATAATTTAACTAACAATATTAAATGGAGTGCCAAATATTTAGTGCAATTATTTGGAAACAACCCCATATTTAACTTAGTGACCACATTGTTCATACATTGTTATATTACCAAAAAGTGGTTTAAATATACATGATCATGACATGATTAGTTAGGTATGGTTCTCCTGTTCATTTGGGTACTTGCTTTGCAAGCTTCCGAGCATCGATGAGATAAGTGTTGATTACTGATTAAAGATTTACATCAAAGGAAAAGTTTGTTGTCATGAAGTGTTAGTAGCTTAGTTAGATATCATTTGAATTGCTGATCAAAATGCTATAACACAGGAAAGATTATAATTAACATTTATTAAGTTGTGAAAAACCTCAAACTAGTATTAAACTAGCCGGTACTTCCGGTGGGATGCCCGGTAGTTCCGGTGATGCCGGTACTTCCGGGTCTACGTCCGTTTATAACACTAACGTCCAGTACCGAAATCTCCTAGTCGGTACTTCCGGTGAAGTGCCCGGTAGTACCGTTTTAGCGGTAATTTCGGTGCCACTTCCGGTTATAATCAGAATCTAACAGAACCGAACCGGTAGTAACAGCGGTACTTCCGGACCTACTTCCGGTTATAATCAGCAATAGACAGAACCGGAAAATATTAACCGGTACTGCCACCGGTACTACCTCTCGGGGTTTTTAGCACGGCCGTGGCGTGCGCGCGCGATGACCGCGGCGACGGCGTGCACGCATCCGTCGGTGTGAGGAGCGTCAGGTTGAGAAGCTAATTGTGCGTGAGACGCCAGGCTACGGCGAACCAACCGCGGGCGGCGCAGCCACCCAAGTGTCGATGGAAGGGCGAGCACGGCGGCGTCCGGCGGCGGACCAATGACTAGCTAGTACGACCCGGCGAACGAGGCGGAGAGGAGGATAGTGAGGAGGTCCAGGGGAAGTGTGAGCTCACCCTAGGATTGCTGGCGCTCGCGGTGGTGAAAGAGTAGGTCGAGGACGGTGTTAATCGGCTCGGCGGAGCGGCGGCCGGAGGCGGAGACGAACGTGCGGCGTCGGCGACTGAGGGATCCCGGCTCGATTTCTGCGGGTGAGGAAGAAGAGGGCGTCGTGGCGGAGCTTTTCCGCCGCTTCGATGTGCTCGGTGATGGCCCTAGCGGCGGTGATTCGATGGCTCGATCCGGAAACGGGGAGAAACGGAGTGGGAAGAGAGAGAGGGAGCAGGTGAGAGCCGTGCGGGTCTATTTTGCCACGGAGGTGAGGCACGGCAGCGCGGAGGGAGCAGGTGCGCGGCATGGCAGCATAGTGTTCGCACTGTCGCCACCGGGAAGATGACGATCGGTACTACCGGTTATTTGACCGGTAGTTCCGGTCAGGTGTTTCAAAAGCAGAAACTTGCTTCACATTTGGGGCACTTAAATTTGTCCAAATATTCCAGAAAAATTTAGGGAGGCTCACAAGAAAATAGGGAAGCTACCCATATCTTTCTTTTGAGATTTTGGACAACTTAACATGGTTGCAAAAATAGGGAAGGACTTGAACCACATTTGGGGCTTGAAATTTGGAAACAAAAAGGAGGCCATTCCATTTGGTTCTTAGGCATGGTTTTGAACTTAGGGAACTTCTTGGACAAATATACTCACTTGTCATTACAAGGTTTGCAACATTGCTTGCATTTCAAAGTTTGATTTTTTAGGAAGGTTTTGGCTTCCCTTTATTAAATGTTCCCAAATGTTGTTTGTCAACTTTAGCAAATTAAACATATGCCATGATGCAACATGAGATACAAAAAGTGGAAAATTATTCTTTTTCAGGTTCCAAACTAGGGTTGTTACAAACTAGTCGCCCCCCTCTAGTCCCGGTTTGAAACAAATCCGGGACTAGAGCTAAACGGGGCACTGGACCGAAGGTCCTTTTTCTACTAGTGAGTTAACACATGCTCGTTTGCTCCAACTTCCTGATTTTAATAAGACTTTTGAGCTTGAATGTGATGCTAGTGGAATTGGGTTGGGAGGTGTGTTATTACAAGATGGAAAACCTGTTGCATATTTTACTGAAAAATTGAGTGGGCCTAGTCTGAACTATTCTACTTATGATAAGGAATTATATGCTCTTGTTCGGACTTTAGAAACTTGGCAACATTATTTATGGCCTAAAGAAATTGTTATACATTCTGATCATGAATCTTTGAAGCATATTCGTAGTCAAGCAAAACTGAACCGTCGTCTTGCTAAGTGGGTTGAATTTATTGAGTCTTTTCCTTATGTCATTAAACACAAAAAGGGTAAAGACAATGTTATTGCTCATGCTTTATCACGACGCTATACTATGTTGTCTCAGCTTGACTTCAAAAAATTTGGATTGGAAACCATTAAAGAACAATATATACATGATGTCGATTTCAAAGATGTGTTGCAGAATTGTAAAGAAGGGAGAACTTGGAACAAATTCGTCCTCAATGATGGATTTGTGTTCCACGCTAACAAACTTTGCATCCCAGATAGGTCCGTTCTTCTTTTGTTGTTGCAGGAAGCACATGGAGGAGGATTGATGGGACATTTTGGTGTGAAGAAGACGGAGGACGTCCTTGCTGCACACTTCTTTTGGCCATGGATGCGTCGAGACGTTGAGAGATTTGTTGGCCGCTGCACTACATGTCAAAAAGCTAAGTCACGTCTTAATCCACATGGTTTATATATGCCTTTTCCTGTCCCTAGTGTGCCTTGGGAGGATATTTCTATGGACTTTGTTTTGGGATTACCTCGCACAGAGAAGGGGAGGGATAGTATTTTTGTTGTTGCGGACAGATTTTTGAAAATGCCACACTTTATTCCCTGTCATAAAACTGATGAGGCTATACATATTGATGATTTGTTCTTTCGTGAAATTGTTCATTTGCATGGTGTGCCAAATACAATAGTTTCAGATCGTGACACTAAATTTCTTAGCCATTTTTGGAGATGCTTATGGGCAAAGTTGGGAACTAAGTTGCTGTTTAGTACTACATGTCATCCCCAAACTGATGGACAAACTGAAGTGGTTAATAGAACTTTGTCTACTATGCTAAGGGCTATGTTAAAACAGAATTTTAAAAAGTGGGAAGAATGCTTGCCTCATATCGAATTTTCTTATAATCGTTCCATGCATTCTACTACTAAAACGTGGCCTTTTGAGGTTGTGTATGGTTTTGTTCCTCGTGCACCTATTCATTTATTGCCTCTTCCATCCTCGGTGCCAAATGATCTAGATGCTACACAACGTGCTAATTTGGTGTTAAAGTTTCATGCCACTGTTAAAGAAAATATTGAACGCATGAATGCAAAATATAAAATGTATGGGGATAAGGGGAGAAAGAAAATTGTATTTGAACTTGGAGATCTTGTTTAGTTACATTTGATCAAAGACCGTTCTTGTGAGCCTCCTTCGCGGCGGCGGTGGACTCGGACGACGGCCGGCCCACCGGCTTCTGGTTGCAGGTGGACGGCTGCCCTAACGGTCCCTCCTAGGTCGAAGTGCAGTACACTTTCGACGACTTCATGCTCCTCGGTCAGGGATGGAAGGCGTTCGCGTGCTCCCGCCACCTAACCTGGGGCAGTACTTCACGTTCGAGTATGACGGAGACGCGACGCTCTCCGTGAAGATATTTTGGGCCGTGGGAGGACGCATGGACTGCTACGCGGAGAGCGACAGCAGCAACCGTAGCAATGGCTTCGGCGACGAGGACAAGGACGAATATGAAGAAAAATCCGTGCACGTCAAGGTTGAGGGTAGCTCGCCTTCCGGAAGGCGCGCGGGGCAGCTCCGAGGTAGCGGTCCGAAGATGTCCATGACCTCCTTCTTGGCGGCCTCGTCGATGTACTTCTAGAAGGAGCTCCTTATGTCATGCGGTGGTGCTCCCTGCTCGCGTAGGAGCCAACCTTTTCTTGTAAAAAGTAGGTCCTTTTGTAGCTCCTGAAATGACGGAGAACTTGTATCCTTGCTGTCGCTTGGCCTTCGGGTTGAATTGGAGTGAAATAGAATGGGTTTTTTGCAAAACGCGCCCTGATTATCGCACCAGTCGTACTGCCGAGGGGCAAGTGGGGAGTGAAAGGCCTATAAAAGGCTCTCTAGCCCCCAAGCTCCTCAGCATCTCCCGACTCCTTAATCCTTCTTGCTTTTCGCTCACTCCGCCCCCCCCATATAGATCACAGAGCAATGTCTGGGGAGGCAGAGATGTCCTTTTCTGGGACGTCGACGGCGGCGTCCGTGTATCTGGGCACGGCGGAGGCACCCAGGGAAGCTGGGGGCCATGCCACTGGAGAGGAAGAAGAGGTGGTGTCGCGCCCCGCCCTTGCCAAGGGCATTTCGGGCCTGTGGCCATCTCCGGTCCCGCAGCTCAGGAGGAGGCCCAGATGCGCGCCCTTCGGAGGGCTCAACATCTAGCGGCCTTGAGGGAGAAGACCGCGGGGATCCCTGGGGCGCTCGCGCTCTGGTCCGAGCTCGAAGCCATCGAGCAGGTAAGCGCCGCAGCTCCTTTGACCTCTTGCACCCCTGGGGACTGGTCTTGATCCTGACCGAGTTCGTTCCTTGCCACAGGCGGATGACGATGCCATGAGCGAGGTGGCGGCCGAGATGCTCTCTCTGTTTTGCTGCTTGGCGCCTGGGCACGCAGGGAGGCCACCAGGTGCCTAAAAGTCCTTCGGAGTTCCCTCCCTTTCCCCAGGCGTCCCCGGGAATCGAGAGTTCTCCCGTCGGGCATGAAGAAAACAAGGACGCGCAACTAGGAGATCTAGCTCCGAGCTGGCCTTAGCAGCATAGGTTTAAGTAGTTGCAGAACCGAATGTAAATTCTGAATTGTAATTCAGAATGTAAATTCGGATGAATGCAACCCTAGACTCAACTCCCGAGGTCATTTCCCAGATCTTCCTTTGCACTAACGCGCCATCGAGTTTTCAGAGGAGGCCTCTTAGGTGCCAAGCACTCTACCTGCATGCATCCCAAATGTGTTGCTAAGATGCAACACGGCAGACGTACCACTAAGGAGGACAATACCTTCCGGGAGTCCTTCTCCACTGTCCTCGGGTAATAGGCCAGAAGGAAACGGACCGTTTGCTGGGCTGGACGCATACCCCCGCAAAGGCTCTCATCAACTGTCAAGCATGCGCAAATCGATAGTATATAGACTCTGAGCGAGATATTATGCCTAAGTGCAGGATGCAGATGCAAGTACTTAGCTGATTTTCTGCCGTGTCCTCAATCCATCCTATCCTTCCCGGGTACCCAACTCCTTAGCCGAGTTATGCCGCCTAATCCTGTCCTGGGACGGAGCTGCACACAGCAAACTTTCAGTAGGAAAAGAATGGACCCTCTCTTCTACCATGTTAGCGCGTTATTCGAAGCAAACCGCAAGCACAGTTGATAGTGCATTTCTTTGATGAAGTTCGTCTCACCACAACATTGCCCATTCCTCCTTTCCGCAGCAGTACGGCACGATCGGGCGGCAGTGCCTATCCGCGAGGCCACTCACTGCGCTTCAACCGCCAGCCACCCGCACATATCAGCCCCCTGCTTACGGGGTGCTACCGATAACACGCTTGCATGCAACAACTGAAGCTCATGGAATTGAAATCACTTATCTTTTATTCCCTTGGCGACGATTCTTACACCCTATTACAGAACACTAGCCCCCTGGGCGTGCTTTAACGGATTCGACGTTGGGCGATTCATGTTCGTAATTAGGGGTATAATTTGCGAAGATTCTCGATGTTCCAGGCGTTTCTCTCCGGCCTGCCTTTCTCGTCCTCCAGGTATACCGCTTCGGGTTTCAGGGTGTGAGTGACCCTGTAGGGTCCTTCCCACTTGGACGACATCTTGTTCATGCCTTCCATTTTTTGCTTCTTGTGAAGTACCCGGTCTCCGGGTTGCAGCTCCCGCGAGCGAACATGACGACTGTGATATCGACGGAGTCCTTGCTGGTACCGACCTGACCGTAAGGAAGGTCGACACCTACTCTCTTCTAGCAGGTTTATGTCATCGATCCTTCGCTCTTGTTGCATGTTTTCATCATAGGCGAGAACCCGGGGGGATCCATGCATGACAGCTTTAGCTCCATAGACGAGGAAGAAAGGTCTTTCTCCAATGGCTCTGCTTGGTGTTGTTCTGAGGGACCACAGTACCCTTGGCAGGTGATCAATCCATTTTTTCCCTTTGTTCTCCAGCTTGTAAAAGGCTTTGGTCTTCAACTCCTTGAGAACTTCTGCGTTGGCTCGCTCTACTTGTCCATTGCTTCTTGGATAGGACGCCGAGGCGAAACACACCTTGATGCCCATTTCTTCGCAGAAGTTGAGGAACGCTCGACTGGTGAACTGAGTGCCGTTGTCGATGATGATTCTGTTTGGAACTCCGAAGCGGTAGACGATCCCCTCGATGAACTTGATGGCGGTTGTCGGATTTGTGGTTTCGATGGACCTAAGTTCTTCCATGGGGTTGAGAACTAGCCTACCAACAAGATCCTCATAGGGGCAGATTCAGCACGGCAAGAATGCACACACGGGGTTTACCCAGGTTCAGGCCACCATTGCGGTGTAAAACCCTACTCCTGCTTGTCTGGTTGTATTACTAGTGTTGATTGTTGGAGTGGCGAACCATGAGGCGTTCGAGCCCTCCTTCTTCCTGTCCCTCGACCCTCGTCCCCCTCTCTATGGAGGCAGTCATCCTACTTTTATAGTGACCCGGGCCTCTTCCCCTTGGCGGGAAGGGCAAACATAATTGGCTAGGAGAAGACAAAAGTGGGTGCGTGGCTTGCTGACGACGTCCTCCAGAACGGGTCCCTTGACGGGAGCTTTAAGCACCACAGAGGGAAGGGTCATCCCGTCCTTCGTCTGGTGTTGTACCGTCTCAGTCTTTAATCATCAAAATGGACGGAGCGCCCTGTATGTAGGTCTGTTGTGTCCTTTCGGTATCAGCTCCTCCCCCCCTGTGGGGTAGCCACGGAGGGGCCTTCATTTGGATGCCTCGCGAAGCAAGCTTGGCGCGGTTCTTCCGTCTTGATCCCTGCGGGAGCGGAGTCCACCGCGTGGTGCTTCGGTGATTCTTCGTAACGGCGCGAAGCGTCCGGGCCGTTGACAGCTGGGACAGGGGACCCCGGTTCCCATAGTCCCGACAGCAGTCTGAGCCGTCTGGCGTTGTACTGGCAGTACCTCTACCCGTTTTGTGAACTTGTCGATAGCCACAAACAGGTACTCATGTCCTCCGATAGATTTTGGCACCTTGCTGACGATGTCCAGCCCCCAGACTACGAACGGCCAGGATATTAGATTTGGCTGCAGCGCTTGAGCCGGCTGGTGCGTGTTCTCTGCGTAGTACTGACAGGCTTCGCAGGTCTTGACCAGCTGCTCCGCATGGTGAAGTACTGTTGGCGAGTAGAACCCTTGGCGGAAAACCTTACCCGCCAATGATCTTGATGCCACGTGACTCGAGCACGTACCCTCGTGTATGTCCTTTAGCAGTTCTTGGCCTTGTTGTTGTGCTATGCATCACAGCTTGACTCCATTGTCGCGTCGCCAGTAGAGCTCGCCGTCAATTAAGACATAGAGCTTAGCCTGGCGGGCCACCCACTCAGCCTCGTGGTCGCCTTCCGAGAGGACGTGCTCCACCATGTGCTTGACGATGTCCTGGGCCCAGGGTGGGTCGGTTCATTCCACCAGCAATACCGCCTGGGCAGGAGGAAGCAAAGCTTCTTCTGTCATGGGCATTGCCGGGTCTTAAGCTTCCGGGCTGGCTACCCGTGTGTCGATGCAGACCTTGACTTGAGCCTCTCGAGAGAGATTGAACGGTGCCGGAGCACCTTGATCGTACGCGGACGTGTTCTCCTCCCACGGGACATAAACAGCTCTGAAGCTACTGAAGCGCCGCTGGAGTTTCCGCACTTCCTCAACATATGTCGCCATCCAAGGGCAAGCGTACTCCTTGTTGACTTGCTTTATGACTAGCTGAGAGTCACCCTTGACGACGAGTTTGCCGATGCTGAGACCGATGGCAGCACGAAGTCCCGCGAGCAGGCCTTCATACTCCGTCATGTTGTTTGAGATGTTTCCTTGGTAGTGCATCTGGACGACGTACTTCAGGCGGTCGCTGGTTGGTGAGGTTAGGACAACTCCAGCACCTCCCTGCCCCCTGGTGTAGGAGCCGTCGAAGTGCATGGTCCAGGTGTCGGGATCCTCCTTCTTGGGGAGGCTTGTTTCGTCTTCCGGGTCGTCAAATGCCGTCTCGGTCCACTCGGCTATTAAGTCAGCCAGTGCTTGGCTCTTGATGTTGTCCGTGTGCTCGAACTTGAGACCGAAGCCTTGAAGTTCCATGGCCCACACCGAGATGCGTCCAGTGGCCAGGGGGCTTCTCAGATTGTACTTGGACACCACCATGATCGGGTGTCCCTCAAAGTACGGCCTCATCTTGCGGGAGGCAATGAGGATTGCTAGCAAAAGATTCTGCATCATGGTATATCTCTCCCGGGCATCACGCAGCACCGAGATGATGAAGTAGACTGGGTGCTCCACCTTCCAGGTCGCTGAGTCCTTGTCAGGCTCGGCATCCTCCACGTCCTCGACACCCCGGGGTGTTGTTGAAGTAGCCCCCGGTAGGGCTGCCTCGGAGTGTATTCCTTCGTCTCTCGCGATGTCGGGTTCAATGTTGATGGGAGGGTTCGGGGTGCTGGGATCTTCGAACCCCTGGTCGCCCGGCCAACTCTTCTTACTTGATTTCCCTGGGAACGGATCCCCAGGACGCTTGCCCTTGCTCGACTTCTTCGGAGGCGCGTCGCGCTCTGCTAGTAGCATGACGCTAACCACCTGGTTGGTGGCTGCGATGTACACCAGCAAAGGCTCCTTCTCTGCTGGGGCCACGAGGACTGGTGGTGAGGTGAGGTAGAGCTTGAGGGCCTGGAGAGCTTCCTCGGTCTTGGGTGTCCACTCCACGGGGCCTGATTTCTTGAGTAACTTGAAGAACGGTAAGGCCCGCTCTCAAAGCCTTGAGATGAAGCGCCCGAGTGCGGTGATGCACCCGTTGAGGCGTTGCACGTCCTCAACCCGCCGGGGTGCCTTCATTCGTTCGATGGCCTTCATCTTGTCAGGATTTGCCTCAATCCCCTAGTGGGAGATTAGGAAACCCAGCAGCTTGCTTGATGGGACCCCGAACATGCATTTGTCGGGATTGAGCTTGAAGTTGACCCGGCGGAGATTGTTGTAGGTCTCGTGCAGGTCTTGGACGAGGGAGTGCTTGTACCGGGTCTTGACCACGATGTCGTCGATGTATGCTTCAATGTTGCGGCCCAGCTGAAGCCCGAGGCACGCCTGCATGGCACGCTGGAAGGTGGCTCCGGTGTTCTGGAGGCCGAAAGGCATCCGGGTGTAGCAGTAGCAGCCCTTGGGGGTGATGTAGGCGGTCTTCTCCTGGTCCTCATCCGCCATCATGATCTGGTGATACCCAGAGAAGGCATCCAGGAAGCACAGCAATTCGTAACCGGCCGTGGAATCCACGATCTGGTCGATGCGCGGTAGAGGGAACGGGTCCTTGGGGCAGGCCTTGTTCAGGTATGTGAAGTCGATGCAGAGCCGCAGCTTGGAGGTCATCGGTTTGGCACAACCATAGGGTTGGCTACCCAACTGTGGTGAGGAACCACCTTGATGACGCCGGCTTCCAGTAGCTTGTCGGTTTTTGGTGACGATGAACTTCAACTTCTCCTTGCTCTACTTTCGTAGAACTTGCTTTACGGGGCGGGCATCCGTGTTCAACGCCAATTTCTGCTCGATCACCTCCCTTGGTATGCCGGGTAAACCTGACGCCTCAAACGTGAAGACGTCAGAGTTCTCCCGAAGGAAGGCGACGAGCAAGCTTTCCTATTTGTCAGCGAGGTGGGCACCGATGGTGACGGTGCGGGAACCGTCGCTCGTTAGTGCCACTTTCTTGGTCATCAGCGGGTCGCTGTGGAATAGCACCTCCTTGGAGGAAGTGGATGCCGAGCCCCCGCGGTAACCTCCGTCCCCGGAGAATGCGCCGGCACCAACCTCCTGTACATCTTGACGGGTGTCTCCCATCGTCGCCACAGTCTGGTTCAGCTTCTGGACGCATTAGATGGCATCGTCGATGTCGGCCTTGACATTGATCACGCCCCATGCCGCCGGGATTTTCATCATGTTGTTGGCGAAGTGGGAGACGGCCATGAACTTGGCCAGCACAGGTCGGCCGAGGATGCCGTTGTAAGGGAGCGGCGTGTCGGCGATGTCGAAGACGATCTCCTCGGTGTGGAAGTTCTCGGGGTCACCGAGAGTGAGCGGAAGAGTGATCTTCCCGAGAGGCCGTGTGACGTTCCCATTGACACCTTGGAACACGCCAGTGTCCTGCAAGCGGGAAAGGGGAATTTGCAGGGTGGGCAAGACCTTCGCCATCAGCAAGTTGAGGCTGGAGCCTCAGTCGACCAGCATCTTGGTGACCTTGTAGTTGTGGATGATGGGCGACACGATCAGGGGCAGGGTCCCTACCCTGGCAACGTTGTCGGCGTGATTTTCTGGGTCGAAGGTGATGACCTGATTGGACCATTCCAGAGGCTTCAGCCATGCCGAGGCGACAAGTCTCTTACTCACGCTATTGGAAGGAGGCAGGGAGGCTCCCCCATGGATGCACCCGACAACTCCATTGATCTCTTGGAATTGTCCATTGCCACCGCCCTGGGGAGCCGGAGCATCCCCATTGTTGGCAAACTCTAGGTTGTTCGGTCCGCGTCCGCCTTGGCCTCCGAGGCCTCCGCCGCGGCCTCCGCGACCTCCGCCACATCCCCATCCCTGGCCGCTACCGCCCTGGCGACAAGTGGGGTAGTCTCTAGAGTAGTGCCCTGTGAGTCCGCAGCTGTAGCAGGCGCCTGGGCCGACCCCGTCAGCCTGACGCCGTGCACGCATGGCGAGGCCATTCAATTGGTGTAACGCCCCAAGATCGGTACTATGCAGATTTGAGCGATTCCCTGCCAAATCCGCATAATAACGATCCTAAAGGACGCCCACCAGGCATAACGTGCACGTCGCAACACACACGTTATGCGGGTAGAATTGTGATAACATTACAACAGTTGTCGATAGAACCCACAAAAGAACATATATACAACAACGACTCACCGAGTCAAGAGCCAAAGATACAAGACAAAGAACCAAGGAACAGCGGAAGCGAATAGCGTTTGAGTACGGACAAGATACAAATTGGACTAAGAGTCCTGAAGTTAAACGAAGGCACCATATCCCTGCCCAGGCCAAGCCGGAGGGATTCCCAAGCTAATGTCGTCAGACTTCAAACCTGTTAGCTGCATTGGAATAGCAGCCCCGAAGGGGTCAGTACTAGTAGAAGTACTGGCAAGTAATACTCACAAGATATCAAAGCTGGAATTCCGGGGAAGAGGGTTAGCGATTGAGGCGGCGGCAAGCAGCACTAGCAACTTATAGAGACTCACTACAATTTCTGTCTAAAGAGCCAAGGTAAGAGAGCGCATAAGAAAAACCTACTATACTACTCACCAAACAAAACCTGCCCTAAAACGACTCCCTCGTATCCTCGGCCCATGAGGAAGAAGTCCGGGCACTCACACGGTGGACAAGTTTTATGAGTTATTATTCATGTAATCTATCTTACTAGTCAAGTTATATTTAATAGGTGTAAGTTGTCTATGATCTTTTTAGCCAGCGCATTTCACCAAGTCGTCCATAACCGCGGACACGGCTTTTCGAAAAGATTTCACCCTGCAGGGATGCACCAATGATCCCACACGCATCGAAACACTCGCTTAGAGGTGTACCGGTGGAGCGTTCGACGCAATACTTCCCTTCTCTACAAACAAGTCCAGGGAGCCACCGAGCTACGACTGATCCACCTTGAGAGTCCGGCCGAAGCTTCGAGGTGGCCTAACCGATGCGAGGACGGCTTCGGGAGGAGCACTCGTACGATTTCCCTCCGTCCATATGCGGTTGTCGGAGAACTGTCCCAGGAACTGGGTGTGTCTCAGTAGGATCAGGTAAGGGGTTGAACACAGAATCAAACAATCCTCAACGTGCCTCGGCGACGATGCTCGTCGAGCTCGCTGTGGGACGACACTTCAGAGATGAACGCACGGTATTACCCAGGTTTAGGGCCCTCTAGGAGAGGTAAAACCCCTACGTTCTGCCTCTGGATGTATTGCACTTGCCTGGAGAGGTTTCAGTACAGAGGGAGCTTGGCGAGCTCAAGGTGGCTAACAATGGCTAACCCTAAAAGCTAGGATCGGAACCCTTTTGCCCGAATGTGCTCCCTCTCCTTTTATAGGTGTCTCGGACCTCTTCCCCCAAATATCTTGGCGGGAAGGGTTACCACATGGCGACGAAGGAGGAGGATGGGTGCACGATAAAGGTGGAGTCCATGGACGCGGTCCATGGCAGGGGGCGGTGTCACCAACGCTGGAAAAGCCACCGTCCAGCCAGGACGGTGGACTGGCGCCGCTGAGGTGGGATGTGTCCCACGGTGACGTCGCCCTTGGAGCGTAGCTGCAGACGGTCCCCTTATCACCAAAGTGACAATTCTTCGAGCTCCTTTGCTTGGTGCAGTGTTGTTGACTGCTTTATACATAAGAACGGCAACTGTGGCACTTCCGTCACCACGCGCTGGCGCGGTTGTCATCGCGCGCTGGCACGCCCATGACTCTGCGGAGGGTGCAGAGCCCATGTGCGCCCTGCCGCGGAGGCAGAGCTGGCTTCGCGAGGAAGGAACCCCGCGAGGCAGTAGGCCTCGCCGAGCCATTCGGCTTGGTCCTTGGAGATGCCCTCTCGAGGAGAGGTGGTCCCTCACCGAGGAAAAACCCTCGGCGAGGAGGAGAGGTCCCTTGCGAGGGAAAAACCCTCGCGAGGCTCGCCAGGCTTGGAGAGCCTGGTCCTTAGCAAAATCGTCTGGAGAAAGTTGTGGGCCCTGGCAGGCCGGCCCGTGGTACCCTGGTTTCCACTGTGCCAATAGTAGCCCCCGGGCCCGCGATGGGCACGCCAAAGCCTATGGATGCAGGCGAAGCGTCGGGGGCCCAACGATGCCTGCCTGGGCCGTGACACGTGGGGCGCAGCGGTTGCGCCCGAGGTCACGATCTCCTCGGCTTCAACGGGCGACCCGGTGGAGCCCGCCACGTCCTTGAATTTTGGCCAATAAAGCCTGCGCGCGCAGACTGCGCCCATCACTTCTCCCATAACTCCGCCGCTCGCTTCCCCCAAACATCTCCTTCTTCCCAGAGCACACCACCTCCAAAGTTTCCTTCTCCTGCGACCATGGCACCCAAGAAAGCAACCGCCGTGCAGAAAGGCAAGGCCACGATGCAGGCCGGCAAGTCCGCGATGGCACTGGGGAGCGCTGGACACGAGGGGGTGATGCCGAAGTCCCGCATCCACTCGGCGGCGATTGAAAAGGTGCGCCACCTGGCGGCCTCAAGCACCAACGAGCACGGCGCCACCGACATGAGACCGGCCGGCAGCTGGCTTTCCGAGGGGTACTACCCCATCTTCCTTCAAACTCTCTACGCCGGTCTTGTTCCTCCTTTTTCCGACTTCCTCCTGGGGATTTTGGAGGTGTACCAGATCCAACTCCTCCATCTTCATCCCAACTCCATCCTCATCCTCTCCATCTTCGCCACGACAGACATCCCATCTCCCACCTGCGACGAGGCCCGGACGCTCTTCAGCTTTGTTGAAGAGAGTGTGCACGAGCACCGCAAGCGCCTGCCTGTGTTCGACGAATGGGGGATCGTGCCCGCAGGACACCGCGGGCCCCGCACCAACCCGTGGGCGGCGGAGCCGGAGCATATGGACGAGTCGCCGGAGCCGGACGAGGTCGAAGACTCTGGCGAGGACGAGGCCTCGAGAGGTGCTGACCCTTCTGGCGAGGACGAGGCCTCAAGGGGCGCTAACCCCTCGAGAGGCTCCACCGGCTCCCCAAGGAGCGCACCGCCTGAAGAGGACCTCCAGGTGATCTCTTCCAGCGGCAATGAGGATGCCTTCCGCATGGATCCCTCCCGACGCACCGCAGAGGAGGAGGAAGAGAGCGGTAGTAGGGGAGGACGCTGTGAGCCCCGCTCCAAGGCCGTCCACGACAGGAAAGCCGCAGCCGCGAGGGGCGCTCCTCGCGAGGAGGCAAGAGCGCCTCAAGAGGAGGCCAGAGCGAGAAGCCCCCAGCCGCCCAAGGCGAAGAAAAGGGTGTGGAGGATGGCTGACGAGTAAGTCCTGATTTCCCTCCTTCATTTAGCATTTTGCTTTCGAAAAACCCTCTTGACGGATCTTCTGTTTGTCTTTCTTTTCAGGAATCCTGCGGCGCCGAAGAGGCGGCGGCTCCGCAAGCTTGGGGAGACCGTTGGCGCCACCGCGACGACGCCTGCGGCTGGCGAGCCGCAGCAGGTGGCTACTCCTCCCGCGGGTGAGTACTGCGCGGAGGTGGTGGTTGAAGAGGTGGCGCCGTCGCCAGCTTGGGCCGCCACTCCTCCCGCGGTTGAGCACCGCGCCGAGGAGGTGATTGAAGAGGTTGCGCCGTCGCCAGCTCGGGCCGCCACTCCTCCCACGGTTGAGCACGGCGCGGAGGAGGTGATTGAAGAGGTGGCGCCATCGCCAGCTCGGGCCGCCACTCCTCCAGTACAGCATGAGGCGACGGAGGAGGAGGAGGAGGAGGTTGAAGAGATCATCATGGAGCCGCCTCCGGAGGAGGAGGCTCCCACAAGAGGGGTCACCACGGAAGGGGCGGGAAGCGCCCCTGAGGAGCAGGAGGTGGAGGCGCCTCCGGAGCCCACGGACGCCGGAGCCGGGGGAAAGAGGACGCCCAGCCCCCAGAGGGCTCCTGACGCGGGCGGCGAAGGAGGCGCCCACACGAGCCCCCAGGCCGCACCAGAAGCGGCCGTGAGCCCAAGACAGGGTGCCTCGGGCGCCCCGCTAAGAATTGAGACCTCTGCACCCCGCAGCGGTGCGGGGACCTTGGCGCTGCGGGAGCCGCGGTGCCAAGTGGTTCGCCGCAACGCCGTCCTCAGCCAGGCGCGGCGGACGCTCGATGAGCTGGAGGCGCAGTTCGCCGAAGAGGAACTCGCCAGGGCGGAGGAGCGGGCAAGACTCGACGAGGGCTGGGCCCTCCTCCGTGAGAGCTTGGAGAGTTGTCGCCGGCAGGACGCGGCAGCCCTGGCGGCACGCCAAGAGGCCATGCGCTTCGCCGAAGAGACCCGCGACAGTGTGAAGCGGGAGGCGGCGGAGACCATGGAGTAGCTGGACGCCGCGCGGGAGGCGCTCGAGGCGGAGACCGCCTCCAAGCAACAGGAGGTTGCGGCCTTGGAGCAGAACTTCCTCACGCACTCCAAAACTATGGAGAGCAGCTTGAAGGAGCTCCGCGAGAGGCTGGACGCCCGCGAGAAGCAGCAAGCGCAGCGCGACGCAGAGCTGACGCAATGCGAGGGAGAGCTCTCCCCTCGCGAGGAGGAGTTGCACTGGCGCGAAGAGCAGGTCCAACAGCTTGAGAAGGACCAGGCCATCCGCGAGGAGCAGCTGCGGGCCCGCGAGGGCCAGGTGGCCAAGGACGAGGCCACTTACGCAGATCGCCTCAAGGCGGCCAACGCCGACTTCGCGGCGAAGCAATAGAAGACCCAGGAAGAGGCGGACGACAGGGTTAAGCTCATCCGCCAAAATCTCTCCAACGACTATGACGAGAAGGCCAGGAAGCAGGAGGAGCGCTTCAAGGCAAAACGCGACGAGCTCCAAAACCACATCAAGGAGCTCGAGAAGGAGGAGAAGCGGATGGCCTCCCGCCTTCAGAGCGCCAGGGAGGCCCAGGCTCGCGCGGAAGGGAAAGCCGCCGCCCTGGAGAAGGACCTGAGCGAGCTCCACCAGCAGGTGGGGCCGGTCGTGAACCTCGTGGAGGAGGCACGGAGCAACGCGGAGATCGGCCGGACCATGTCGTGTCAGCGCCAGCTCATGCTCCAAGACCTGGTGCTCCGTGCGCGCGCCGTTGGGGAACGCCTGGGGGCCGAGGTCCCCGCCTTCGCCGCGGGAGGGAGCGACAACGAGGCCGCGTACACGTTCTTCTTCGAGCAGTTCCTCGCAAAGCTTGAGGAGACCGTGAAGGACTTCAACGAGCGCGTCGTGGAGGAGAGCCGCGATCTCCTCGTCCTCGCCACTTGCCGCATCTTCGCCAACCTCGCGAGGCTTTAGCCCTCGCTTGACCTCGAGGCCGTGACGGCGCCGGTCGACCTCAGCAGCCGCGTCGTGCTGAGCGACAGGACGCGGAAGGCCGCCGAGGAGTACGCCAAGTTGTTCGACCAAGTCGAGGTCGAGGAAGACGAAGACGATGGCGAAGAGGACATCCCGGAGGAGGAGGTGGATGCCGCCGCGGACGGCGCGGGCACCTCAAGAGGCCCGACGGTGAAAGGGATCGTATGGGCACCTAGAGGGGGGGTGAATAGGTGCTACACCAAATTTTAAATCTTTTTCAATTTTAGGCTTTAGCAAAATGGTAAATTATCTAGACATGCATCTACGATGAATTTACCTATATGACAAGATGGCAATTACGATTAAACAAGTAGCACAACAGAAGAACAAGATAGATGGAAAGAGGTAACTGAAGGGAAGCACGCGGAGACAAGGATGTATTCCCGAGTTCCTCCTTGTTAACGGAGTACGTCTCGTTGGAGGGGTGTGAGCTCGCCACAAAGGCCTACTCAATGCCACAAAGGCCTCACCCTATTCTCCGATGAACTTTGCCACAAAGGCTTGGTTCACCTTCCACTATTCGAAGTCCTTCAAGGCGGAATCCGGAGCCCTTACACGGTTCTTGGGGCACACACCCACAACTGAATTGGGGGCTCCCAAATCAACAACACTGTCACAAATACAACAACAAATGAGCACAAGAATCTAGGGTAACACAAAGCTAACCCTAGAAACAAGAATCCTCGAGAGAACGAGGGGGAAATGAAGAACGGCTTGGTGAAGATGTAGATCCGGGTCTTCTCCTTCAATCCTCCGAAGATCAACGCGTTTGGACGGAGGAATTGGGAGATCTTGTGATTTTGAGCTCTCAAATATTAGGGTTCATAAATGCTGGACGAGCTAGCTGTCCTGAGGTAGGTGGAGGGGTATTTATACCCCTCTGAGAAATATAGCCGTTGGGGGTCACTTATGCCGGAGACTCCGGCCTAAGTGGGCCGGAGACTCCGGTGTAGGCCGGAGAATCCGGTCTCCTTCCGGGGTTTCTCCGGACACCCATACAGTGGCGCACCACACTTCACTTGCTTCGGGGAGGGCCAAAAACTCTGGTCTGGAGGACCGGAGACTCCAGTGCAGGACGGAGACTCCACACCCGGGCGGAGAATTGTCGAGGACGAAGGACTGGCCGGAGACTCCGGTCACCAGGGCCGGAGACTCCGGACACCCTCCGGTGGTACTCCGGAGGGGTATCCAGTACCGCACCACACGCTGGCCAGAGGGCAGGAAAATCCAGGGGCCGGAGACTCCGGCCAGGAAATTCCTGCAACAAGGAAACTTGGCCCTTTTCTTCCCTTTTTGGTGAATGATGCTAGGGGTAGAAAAATGTCAATTATCCTGCAACACTTAGCATCATGTTAGACAATCATTAGTGTTGTTAACTAACACACAAAACTAATAGGGGTTAGGAAATGTTCTTTCAATCTCCCCCTTTTTGGTGTTAGATGACAACACTAGGATTTGCAAAATAAATAGGATCATATCATGTGACAAATAGTATCTCCCCCTAAATGTGTGCATATTAAACAAGTTACACATATGAGAGGAAACCCACATATAGGGGAGGATGCCACAAATAAATTAAGACATGATATATCAAAAACACAACCATTTGCAAACCAAATGAGACATGATATAGAGGGTTGATCTTTGAGTTAACAAGCATACCTTGATGTGAGAATAAAAGATAATTCCAATGCACATCTCACATCACAAATAACTCAACCAATAGATAAAAATTGATACCACCATGTCTCAAGCATAAAACGACAACTAGATCCACATCTCACACATAAAAAGTAGCAAATAGCAAATGGAGTTCAACACCAAGTTCAACACACGAATAATAAAAGGACACAAGCTCTCAAGGAATGATAAAAGCAAATGCTTGTGCCCGACCCATGCAAATCCCACGGAAAGCCTACTAGAACCATTTCTCCCCCTTTGGCATCGAGACACCAAAAAGGAAGAAAGGCGATGCTAACGGTCCCCAAAGAGATCACTCAGAGTCCTCGTCGGTGGCGTCATCATCATCATCCTCATCATATTGCGAGCCACTAGCCTCCTCATCTTCTTCAATCTCCCTTTGAGGCATTGGAGCCTTGCCGGTGTTACGCGAGGAAGAAGGCATATTGGAGGACATTTTCTCAAAATCAAAATCGGACCACGGGAATTTCCTTGCATGCCAAGCATCATAGGGAATGGCCGGTTCACTACCGGATGATTCATCATCATCAGATTCTCCCGTTGCCTTGCCAATGCGAGGGGGAGGAGGAGTCTTGTCCCTCTTTTTCACCAATTCCTTGAACAATTTATTTTGATTGGAGATGATTAGCTTCCTTTCCTTGTAACCTTCGTAGTGTTCCCGGTGGAGGCACACATTCATGCGAAGCATCATCTTTTCAAACCAACTAAGCTTCTTTATCCTCCTTTGCACATCATCTTTGCCCTTGCTAACCCATGAGGGAGGGTCGGCATTCTTACTCCTCCTACGAACGGGTGCCACATCTTCTTCGTCCTCTTCTTCACTTGATGCAAACGGAACACGAGAGGGACCACTTGAAGAAGAAGGCTTGTCATGCTTTAGAATTTGGAGGGAGCCGGCCTTGTGAACGGTGAAGTTCTCACGGTTGAGAGTTGGCACTTGATCAAGGATTAGCCTCATCACATAAGGTGCATAAATAGGATTCTTCATCTCATGCACCGCCCAATGCAACTCGCATTTGATAAAATCCATCACATCTATCTCATAACCTTGACAATTGACTCCGGCTTGAAGCACCTCATAGGAATGAACAAGAAGGTTGACAAGCCCTCCACGAATTGCATCCACATTCCCGGCTTGGGGTGCAATGTTGCACCGAAACATACGAAGGAGGATATTGAATGTGGGAAGGAGATCCTTGTTTGAACCAACGGAGGACTTGTTGAGGTAGAGCGGTGTCAACTTGTTTTTATCATAATGGACCCCTTCTGTGTGCATAATTCTTCCTTGGGAGGCTTCACCCGTGTGGAACACATATCCAAGCAATTCACCGAACCTTGTCATTGAGGACTCACACTTCATCGGCCCGGTCATCCAGGTCAACTTGACATCATCATCTTCTCCAAACTGAATGGTCGCAAAGAATTGGTGCACCAAATGAATGTCATAGTTTTGTTGAAGCGTCATGAGGTGCTCCAACCCAAGCTTGCGAACAATCCACACGGCCTCTTGGAAATAAGGTTTGGTGCTAAGGGCGGAGAGGTTAAGCACCTTTTGCACACAAACGATGTTAGGACCTGAGAGCTTGGCATATACCTCATTCATCACGATCTCTTGTTCCCTTCTCCAAAAATGAGGATTGTTGGAGCTTAGCGGCATATCAAAGAAGGGCTGTGACCTCATAGCACGGAACTCAGATTTGTTCAACCCACTGAGGGTGGTCAAATTGTCAAATTTAGCTTTCTTGGTGTAACGCCCCGACCCCGGAATTATACAGAGAGGCCATGTAATTGGCACAACCATCAAGGTATAACACAGAGATCGAGACTTGTGGAACAAACTGGCACATTGCATGACTCTACGACACAAAACATATAGCAACTCATATAATGACAAGAATACAAATATTACACATCAAAAGGATCACGGATCCAACAATTCATCAAGCGGAAGCGGGTAGTGTTGTCTAACAACAAGAAGCAAATATATGGCCTAAGAGGCCTACAATAAACATTTCCCAGCCAGCTTGTTCCACGGTCCCAAGCTGCCACTGGGAACCCCAGACTAGTAGTCGACGTCAACGAAGAACCCACCTAGCTGCTCGGTGTCATCCTCCTCTGAAATACAAAATCATAGAGGCAGCAAAGAGAGACTGAGTACGATGTACTCGCAAGTTTAGTAGGGCGATATAGGCCCAATGACTGACGGAGGCTCTAAAGCTGTATATGTACTTGTTTTGCATAAAGCCAGTTTTCAAATAAAAGACATAAATGACACGAGGCGTCGTCTACTCAGAATACTTTTAAAAAGGGGATAAGAGAGTAACATTGTCATCATTGGTTCTCATCGAACCCTTTTGTAACCAACCACACTCATCTTCACCAAGGCACCCCCTCGAATCACCCTCGAGGAAATGAACCTTTATCACACGTTGATTATGCAACCTTTAGCTGCCATATCAATTAGGTTAAATTTCTCTATGGTCTTATCGTCTATTCCCAAGTTGTCCATAACCGTGGACACGGCTTTTCGAAAAGATTAAACCCTGCAGGGGTGTACTAATTTACCCATCGGTACCGTCCGGCTCACCTAGTTGACCCTCTTCTGGGGAAGGCCGGCGAGCGGGCGCGGTTAGACCTTTACATTGCATGAGGCTTACTCAAGGACCATCAGTGTGTGGAAGGACAGGTTCAGCGCTCCCAGCGCCCTGCCCCGCGGCCACATCCTAAACACCACCATCCTCGTTTCTTTTCCACCCACACAACTCACGCGCAAATGGAAATAGCAAACTAGAGGGCCCTTGACAAGCCCCTCACAACTTATTCGGTCAAAGGGGGTTCCATATGCCCCCACCTCCGGAAGCACGCTCAGTCTTGGTTCAAGAGGTAAAGAACTCGCACCTAGGGGCTAGAGTGAGGCAAAACACCATCCCCGATGGCAACTCACCCAAGCCGTCTTAGCATTTTAATTAAGCATCACCATTATCCACCATGCCCAAATCATTCCATCAACATCAACTAGTATGGAATTCAATAACGGACATAACTAGTATCTCAACTAAGCATTTCTAAGCATGGCTAAGCATATAACAAACAATTATATTTGTATCCGGCCAACACATCAACACTAGGGTTCATAGGTAGGGATACATGTGATTGGCTCGGGAAAAACATGCAACCATAGGATTCTCTATATTTAGACCGAAAAAGACATTCGAATCGCATGCAATATTATGGTGGATAAAATAAGTTGATAAAAACATAGGATGCTAGAATGCCAAGAAGGTTAGGTTATCTCTTGCCTTGCTGCCCTGGCGCGTAGTACTGATCGTCGGGGTGAGTAGAGAGACCCTCGACTCCGGAATCTATCGATACCCAAAAGAGAAATACAAAGAACACATAAATCACACGAACACAAGATGCGATGCTCAATCACATGACGACATGTCAAATTCATGCAAGGATATAATTATATAATTTAAATAGCAACATTAAATAGGGAGCCAAATAATTAGTGCAATTATTTGGGAACAACCCCATATTTATCTTAGTGGCCACATTCTTTATAAATTAACAAATTATTAGAGAAGTGGCTCAATTACGCATGAACATGACAGGAATGCATAGGGTTCGTTCTTCCGATCGTTTCAGTAATTTATTTGTAAATTTCGGAGCACCGATGAATAAATAGCAGTTTAATTAAATAATTAATTGAATTTAATCAAATTATGAATAACATCAAATAAGAATTTGTGCTCATGATGTGATAAGTGCATGGTTTGATAGCATTTGACATGTTGATCACTTTGATATTTAATTCATAGTTTTTGGACAAATATTTAATAAGTTATGAATTTTCCTAATTTGGTAATATTTAACCCATTTTAGAAATTCTTAAATAACAGCAAATTTATTTAAACAAAAGGGCAAAACAATGTTTCCAACAGATAGCAAATGTTTTTCTAAACACTTTGGTATTTGATTTGCCAAAATTGGTGCATTTTTCCAATAGATATGAATTATTTAAAATTCCATTTTATTTTCCAATTTTACAGATTTTACTGTTGGGCCGGCCCATAGGTCGGCCCAGGCCGGTTTTGAGCCGGGGTGGAGGCAGAAACGGCCGGCCTCAGAGCCGGCCCAGACCGGGGCCAGGCCGGGGCACTGCCCGAACAGGCCGGCCTAGTGGCCGGCCCAGGCCGGGGTGAAGGCCGGGCGACCACGCGCGCAAGCGGTCGGTCAAGGCCGCGACCGGCGCGTGCCGGCGCGGTGACCACGGCACGGCCGACGGAGAGCGCGCACCGTCCAGGCGCGGACGCGCACGCTCAGGGACGGTAGGGGCGGCAAAAGCAAGCAGCGCACCTCGGCGTGCTAGAAACGAGCGGCGCCGACTGGTGTTGGTCGCCGGAGCGACGGGCCAGACGGCGACAGCGGCGACCGGTGTCGGCCTTCGGCGCTATGACGAACGAGAGGGAGAGGGAGAGCACAAGGAGGACGGGAAGCACCGCGAGCTCACCCTGAGCATTTTGGAGTGGTCGGCGGAGGCTGGGGTGGCCGGTCGGCGACGTGAGGGTGCTCGGACGCCGGCGGCCGGAGCGGAAGGGATCGGCGGCATGCTTGAGGTAGAGGGCGTCCCGGCCCGATTCAATCGGCGGGGAGGATTAGGAGAGCGAGGCGAAGCTCGTGGCGGCGTCGGCGTGGCCAGGAACGGCTGGGGTCGACGGCGCCCGTGACGGTGGCGTCGGCGGCAACAGAAACTCTGAAATGCCTAAGTCTAGGGTTTCCGGTTGGGGGGGGGAGGGAGCAGGTGAGGGGGGCGAGTGAGAGGACGGGCAGGGCACGGGGTCCTCTTGTCCTCCAGGGAGCTGGTCGAGCAGGGGGACAGGGCGGCATGGGAGGGCGCGGCCACGGCCTGGCGCCAGTGACGGCCATGGAGGCCACGGTGAGGAAAAAAAGAAAAAGGGAGAATTGTGAATAACCCCCTGGCCGATTTAATTTAATTACAAAGAGGTCCTGCAGCAACTTTTAACAATTTAATTGGGGCCTTTATACAATTTTATAAAATGTGCAAAAATTCACATAGGCTCCATTTAACCCATAGAACATCTACAAAAAGTTTGGCTTTAACATAAAAAGTTTAGCACCATATTTGTTCATAGGGTTTAGTTATGGCCATTTTTGATAAATTCCAAAATAGATTCATTTGGAGCATTTAGGCATTTCAATAAATTATGAAAAGATTTATGGAGGCTCATATTATAACAATGAAGCACCCCATATTTTTATTTGGAAATTTGGGGAAGTTTAACTTGGTTCCAAAATATAAATTGAATTGAACCAAATTGAATTCCCATGTTTACTTAATTGATTTTTAAGGACTTAGCCTTTGGCAAGTATTTACAAAATATATCCTTGAGTTTCCTGAACAATTTGGAGACTCAAGAAAAATTGGTTTTACCAAATTGAGTATTGGATTTGGTTTGGAAAATTTAGGAAGGGTTTTGCTTCCCTAGTTTTTAATTTCCAAGTGTGGCTTTATTTAGAGTTAGCAATTTAAATATGAATGCCATGATGCAATGCAAAACAAAAAGCGAAAATTTGGCCCATATTTTAGGGTACTAATCTGGGGCTGTTACACTTGGCCCTCTCTCTAGCAAGGAATTCTTCTTCAGCTCTTCTCTGCGCAGCCTCTCTAGCAGCAGCACCCCTGTCACGCTGAACCAAGCGGCCATCCTCGGTCCGATCCAAATAAGCACGATTTCCCCTCTTTTCTTTTCTAGTCACCTTATTGGGGTTGTGAGTGATTTTCTTGAGTCGCTGCGAGGAACCTGTGAGTAAACAGATAGGAGGTAGCAGGGAGATGAGCATACATGTCCAGGGAAACAAAAGATGCATCAATTGGAGAATCAAAAGCACACAAACTTGATCTACACCGGAGATTCCGGCCTCAGGGGCCGGAGATTCCGGCCACACCGGAGTCTCCGGCCTGGGGCAGGCCGGAGTCTCCGGCCCTGAGGCTGAGAATCTAGGGTTAGGTCAAAATTCGGTGCAAAAGATGCTAGAATTGATACATTGAGATGAGAACAAGCCAGCAAGAGATTCTACACCATAGGGAGCTGCACTACACACTCTATCCAAGATCTAGGAAGAAACCTAGAGAGGGAGAGAGAGGTACTGCTGCTCGACATGGTGAAGGTCTCCAATGGTGGGGAGGACGTTCCCCAACGTTGGAGAGGAAGAGGGGCCGGCTGGACGGCGGATTCCGGCGGTGGGAAGCGGCCGGGGAAGCTCCTCCAGGCAGGGGGCGGCAGCAGGGGGGAGGAGAGGCCGGGGGTGGTGAGGAGTTATGAAATAACTCCCACTCCGATCCCCTTTTTGAACCCCTTGAAACGCCGAGACCGGAGTCTCCGTGGCTTAGGGCGGAGACTCCGCTCAGACCGGAGTCTCCGGTGTTGGACACCGGAGTCTCCGGCCCCCACAACTCAGAGAAGCTCGTTTATGGTGGTGGACATGTATGTGGCAAGAGGAGCAAGTTTTGGGGCAAGGAGAGGCTTGGGATAGACAACACAAACTGGGATGGTACTTCACACTCAACTTGCAAAAGCCAAAAACGATAAAAGCCAAGATTGAGTGAGTTTCCCATAAGAACAAAAGATTTGCAAATAAGATCCAATAAAATCCCAAAAGATCCAACTCTTCACTAGGAAGAGGTCGGTGGCCTAGGCCACCATGTATGAGTTTATGGGCATGGCACCGCGAAGATATATCTTGGGTCCATAACCAATACTCGTCATTTAAGCTCACAATTCATGAAATGAAAATAGAGATAAATAAATTTTTACTATAGGCATATTGGGGGAGGGAGAGCCCAATTTATTAGGACAACACTCCCCCTAAATTCATGCCTACACCTAAACCAAGATAGAAGTTGAGACTATAGGTGTGTATGCAAGATGGTCAAGCCAAACTCCTCGAATCCACGATATTTAGCTCATTCCTCAAATAAGTGAATCTTTCTTCATCAAGTGGCTTCGTGAAAATATCCGCAAGTTGGTCCTTGGTTGGCACATATGCAAGCTCAATGTCTCCACGGGCAACATGATCTTGAATGAAATGATGACGAATCTCAATATGCTTGGTCCTTGAGTGTTGCACCGGGTTGTAGGCGATCTTGATAGCACTCTCATTGTCACACAAAAGAGGCACTTTGTCACAATTGACACCGTATTCCTTTAAAGTTTGCCTCATCCATAACAATTGAGTGCAAGCACTAGCGGCGGCCACATACTCGGCTTCGGCTGTGGAGAGAGAAATACAATTTTGCTTCTTAGAAGACCAACTCACCAAGGACCTACCAAGAAATTGGCAAGCCCCGGAAGTTGATTTCCTATCATCTTGGTCACCGGCCCAATCCGAATCCGTGAACCCACGAAGAGTGAAAGAAGAATCCCTTGGGTACCACAAACCAAACCTTGGGGTATGAACAAAATATCGTAGGATTCTTTTGACCGCCAACATGTGGCTTTCTTTAGGAGCCGCTTGATACCTTGCACACACACCTACACTCAACACAATATCGGGTCTAGATGCACAAAGGTAAAGCAACGAACCTATCATGGAGCGGTAGAGCTTTTGATCCACATCTAAACCCTTTGGGTTAAGTTGTAGATGGCATTTGGTATCCATAGGTGTCTTCTTCTCCTTAGCATCGGCCATATTAAACCACTTGAGCATGTCTTGAATGTACTTTGCTTCGCTAATGAAAGTCCCTCCTCTCAATTGCTTGATCTCAAATCCAAGGAAGAACTTCAACTCGCCCATCATAGACATCTCAAACCTATCGGTCATAAGCTTTGAAAATTCATCATTAAAAGCTTTGTTAGACGAGCCAAATATAATATCATCAACATATAGTTGGCACACGAAAAGCTCCCCTTTAACCCTCTTAGTAAAAAGAGTAGGATCGATTTGCCCAACTTCAAACCCACGGTCTAACAATAACTCTCTAAGGTGCTCATACCACGCACGTGGTGCTTGTTTAAGTCCATAGAGCGCCTTATCAAGCTTGTAGACATGGTGTCGTGGGGTCACTCTTCGACTACCCCACGGTGGTGATACCTAGGTCACGCCAAGAACATCTGCCTTATGACGAGGGCCCAAGGAAGGCCCAAGGAGGACGACGTGCGGCCCAAGATAGTCGACGTTAGGTCATCAGCCTCGATCGTCTTGTAAGTGCCATCGGCACCGTTCACCCGAGACCTAGCTTACCATATAAAGGCTAGGAGGGTCCCTCGTCTAGGGTAACGCATACGCTCACGCTCATAGCCGCCATCTCAAACCCTAGCGAGATTGCCATCTCGCCATTGTAGCCACACTCAACATCAATACCAGACAAGCAGGAAGTAGGGTTTTATCCTCCGGGAGCCTGAACCTGGGTAAACGCCTCGCCTGTTAGCCGTCGTGATCACCAGCGCTCATCTCTCTCCCCCTCAATCAACCCGGGGTACTCGACCCAGGGATTTGCCGAGTCTTAGCCTCGTCAATTGGCGCCGTCTGTGGGAAAGAACGAGCGCTGGAAGCATGGTCGCACCAGCCCCATCAACCTTGAAGATCGACGCCTGCACCAGGGAGCCAATCTGCTTCGGCTCCCTCGAGTACGTTAGCCACCCGCCGGCTCATCGCTCGGTGTACGCTGAACTGCGTGAAGGTATGTGGATCACCTTTGGTACCATGCACTACCTCATAAACAGCCGCGGAACACTCCGATCCACGGCAGCCGCGCTACGCGCGGTGGTGACACCCGCATCTGCCTCGACTACGTCAACCACGCTTTCACCCGCCGTGGAGATCGCATCTGCTACGAATGCAGCGATCGCATCTTCGACTGCCGCGAAGATCGCATTTGCCACGACTTCAACGACCACGTCATCACCTGCCGTGATCGCATCTACCGCGACTGCAACGATCGCATCTTCGACTGCCGCGAAGATCGCGCTCGCCTCGATTACACCAACTGCCTCCATGGCAGAGATCGCGCCCAACGCAACCATGACACCCGCATCTCCGGCTGCCAAGGAGATCGCATCAGCTGCGACCCCTGCGCGGATCAAGTCTACTTCGACTACCTTGATCGCGTCGCGGGCAAGGCCAAGATCTACATCGACTCCGACTACGTCAGCCATGCCTTCACGTCGCGAGATCGCCTGCAAGCCAATCGCACCCGCGTCAACGATAGCGGCTCCATTTCTCGCGTCCGCGGTGAAGGTCGCGAAACTCTACGGAAAGAGCCTCAATGGCGACTGTAGTACCCACCACGTTGCAGCCATTTTCGACTCCGAGCACGGCTCGGACGAAGGAAGCAGCAGTGGAAGCATCAGCCCCACTTCCCAGACTTACCCCGCACAAGTCTACATGGCCGGCCCGTCGCGGGCCAACGGCGACGAACCCGCATATCCACTGGAGGTGGTCATGCCGGACCAGGCGACGCGACTCACCATCACCCGCATACCCACCCACCAGACGCACCCCGAGAGGACCTTATGGCGGTCCAGTACCTGCTACGGAAGGAAGGCGAACGACTCCGCGCAGAGAAGGCCGAGCTACTCCGACGCAAGGAGGAAGCCGACGCGGCGAGTGCCAGGAGGGCCGCTTATTCATTCACTACTGCCTCGACAGAGGTCTCGCAAGGAGCAAGACGCCACAGGGCCCGCGTGCCCCGGATGACAGAGGCCGAACGCGCCGGAATCACCCGCAACCTCGAATCGTCATACATGACTGAAGACGCGGACGGGATACCCGTCCCCAAAACACCCGGAGCTGCTCTCATGGTAGTCGAAACATACCTGCGACTGACGCAGCCGCCTGAGGGTGACGCCCGTGCTCTCCTCCACAAGCAACATTTCATGTCTATCAAGGCAGTTGAAGAATCTCTGGGGAACAAGGCGCCAATAGAAAAGGCGCAAGAAAATCGGGGTCGCCGCGATCGCGAACCCGCAGCACTCGCAGGCCTAGCTCGAAGACAACTGCGACAGCCGCAGCCAGGCGAAGACCTCCGCAACGTCATCACACAGAGGACGGTAGACCGTAGCCGCACCCAGCGGACGGTCAGCACACCCAATGCTGACGACCGCGACGATAGCGACTTCGAGCCACGCGGTGCCGCATGCTTCAGCTTCAACATCCGCGACACAAGAATGCCCAAGGGCTTCAAGCTCACGGCAGAAGCGGTCAAGTACGACGGAAAGCAGGACCCGAGAGACTGGCTGGCGGACTACCTCATAGCCTGCAGTTGCCAGGGCGGTACTTCGACTACAGCCATGCAGTACATCCAGCTGATGCTCACAGGATCTGCATGCGGGTGGCTCAACACTCAACCCAAGGATGCCTTTAGTACGTGGGACGAGTTCGCGGATGCCTTCGTTAAGAGCTTCCTGGGGACGTACTCAAGGCCGACAACTTTCGTCGAGCTCCAAGCATGCAAGCAAGGACGAGACGAGCCACTCCGGTCGTACATCCAGCGATGGACCCTGCTCCGCAACACCATGGAAGCCACCTCGGAAGACCGAGTGATGGATGCCTTCATGCACGGCGTCTACCGCCGCGACCTCCGCGAGGAATTTGGTAGGCTCCGGCCGAGAAACATGATTGAGCTCATGAAGATAGCCAACCAGTGGGCAGACGGAGAGGACTCGGTCCGCGATACTTCACGTTACTCCCCAAGAGACGAGGCCGGACCAAGCAACTGGCGGGAAGGACGCCAGAAGAAGAAGCCGCGTTACCACGGCAATGACTCAATAGATTTAGTAGCGGCGGGATTCGAAACCCCCCGCGAGGATGAAGCATACGACAGCAGTTGCCAGTACAGTCAAAGGCAGTACAGTCGAAGCGGCGATGACCAGAGTCGCCAATACAGCCAAGGGCAATTCAACCGAAGCGGTGGCAGCACCTACCGTGGCGACGGGAGCCGCAAACGAGACTGGCAGAGGCGCACGCTGACTCCGGAGGAAGAGCTGGAGCAACCCTGCAGGCACCATATGTTCAGGAACCCGGAAACGGGCAAGTGGGGATCCCGCCACCTGTTGAAGGAGTGCAAAAAGGCACGCAGGATATACCAGGCAATGCAGAAGATAGTCGCTCCGCAAGCCACGCAGTTGACTCTCCAGGCAGCACCCGTAGCGCAGCCAGTCGCGCAGCTGGCTCTCCAAGCAGCACCCGCACCCACACCTGCAGTCGCTAATCCAGCACAGGCAGCGGGAGCTTTCTATCAGCAGCAGCAGCCGCAGCAAGAGGCCCCTGACGCATATCCAGTGGCATGCGGACAGCTCAACATGATACAGAAGGGGCGCCCTTCAAACAGGACCCAGAAGATCATCACCCGCCAAGTCTACCAGGCTGTCACCTGTCCACCTGCAGTACCCAAATACCTGAGAGGGTCAGAGACACCGATCACGTTCTCCAGAGCAGATCATCCGCCTACGGTACCACGAACCGGGCACGCCGCTCTGGTAGTCGAAGCTCTGATCGGGGATTACACCTTGAAAAAGGTGTTCATGGACGGGGGCAGCGGCATCAACATTATCTTCGCCGACACCCTCAGAAGGATGAACAGGCCAACAACAAACTTGAAAACATCAGAGACCACCTTCCATGGCATAGTACCAGGGCAAGCAGTCATGCCCATGGGAACAATCACACTCGACGTCATCTTCGGCACACCCGACAACTTCCAGAGGGAGGCGATCGACTTCGAGGTAGTCGACTGGAAGTCGTAGTACCATGCGATACTCGGGCACCCAACCTTTGCCAGATTCATGGCGATACCTCACTACGCCTACCTTATGCTTAAGATGCCTGGGCCCACGGGCATCATCACGGTGCACGGTGACTTCGACCGCTCCAACAGCTGCGACCGCGAATTCAGCAAGATCTCTGAGTTCTTCGGAATGGAGGAGCACCTTGCGATGATGGCAGTCGACAACGACAAAACCATCTTCCCGCCACGCAAGAAGCCAGCCAAGGACTCCGCCTTCAACACGACCGATGACACAACAACCCATCAAGTCCACCCGACGGACGCCAGTAAGACAGTCAAGGTGTCGACAAGCCTGTCTATCGCATAGGAAGGCGCGCTCGTCAAGTTTCTACGTGAGAACTGGGAGATCTTCGCCTGGCAACCTTCTGACATGCCAGGCATACCCAGGGAACTCGCCGAGCACTCCTTACGCGTCCACAAGGACGCCAGACCCGTCAAGCAGACCATGCGACGCTTTTCGGGTCCCAAACAAGATGCCATCAGCAAGGAGATTGACCGGCTACTCCACGCCGGATTCATCCGAGAGATCAAGGACTCGGACTGGGTAGCGAACCCGGTCCTGGTGGAGAAGAAGAAGACGAAGAAACTCCGCATGTGCGTCGACTTCACCGCCATTAACAAGTGATGCCCCAAGGACCACTTCCCGCTCCCGCGGATAGACCAGATCATCGAATCGACTGCAGGCTGCGCGCGCCTATCCTTCCTGGACGCCTACTCCGGGTACCAGCAGATCTGGATGAAAGTCGAGGATGAAGAGAAAACTGCATTTATGTAACAGCCCCACTTTTGGACCCAGAAAATATGAGTAAAATTTTCACTTTTTGCATCATGGCATATCTATTCAATTTTGCTTCTCATGAAATAATAAAGGGGCAATAGTTGAGAAACCAAATGGGAGAGGTAGATGGTGAACCAAGTTGCAAAACAAATACACATATTTGTCCAGGAAGTTCCAACAACTTCAAACATGCTGGTTGCCAAATTTAAATGCATTTGAAAATGCAAACAATTAAATGAAGCCACAAATTCAAGAAAACAAATTATGAAATATTGACACATGGAATGTTTTCCCAATGGGCTGAAACTTTTACCACAGGTTCTAAATGATATATGTGGGCTCTGTAAATTTTTGCAGAATTTTTAAAATTATTTAAGAGCCTCAATTAAATAGGAAGGGCTGCTGTTTCATTAAAGGAATAAAAACAGAAAAGAGAAAAAGGGAAGAACCCTGACAAGGGGACCCCACTTGTCATCCCTTCCCTGTGGCGACAGTGCGCCATGGCCGCGCCCCCACCACGGCCTCCCGCGCGGCCCCCCTCGCGTCCATGGCCCCCCTGGAGGCTTAAGAGGCGCGTCCTCGACCGCGTGCTCCTCCTCCCCCTCTTTCCCCCCCCCCCCGTGCAGCGAAACCCTAAGGCGACGGCGCCATGACAGTGGACTGAGCCGAGCGCCGCCGCAAATCGCCGTCGACTCCGGCCGCTAGGAGCAGATCGGGCCGCGCCATCGTCTCCGCCGTGCTCTCCTCTACCTCCTCCCCGAGCCCTGCGAGCTAGGACGCCGCCGTTCGCGCTGATTAAACCGTCTCCGTCGCCGCCACCCGCCGCCGTCCGAGCACGATTCCGGCGACGTCAGCCCTCCTCCGCCACCGACGAGCATCCCTACGTGCTCAGGGTGAGCTCACGGTCCTCCTGGACCTCTTCTTCCTCCCTCTTCCTCCCTGCATCGCCGTAGCCCTTTAGGCCGAATTGCCGCGTCCGCCGTAGCTCGTCGCCGATGAGTTTTCCGGCGACCGTATGGTCCCTAGCGCCGCCACCCGTTTCCCCTCGCCGTGCTGAGTGCAACGCGCCTCCTCCCGGGACCCCTCGTGCACGCGTGCGACGGATCCGTCCACGATATCGCCGTCGGTGACCGCGCGCTCGCGCCGGTCCTGGCCGCCCAGCGCCGGTCAAACCTGCCACTGGGCCTGCGCACCGACGTGGACGCCAACGTGGCCCGGCCCCGCTTGTCTGTCTCTGCGGCTAGCTCCACCCGGGTGTAAATCGTTTCGGCCGATTTTCCTGGAATTTGTAAATTTGGCAGAAATTAAGTTGAACTTTGAATTGTCATAACTTTTGAACCACTTGTCCAAAAATTGCAAATAATATGTCAAAATGCTCAGCAACAAAATGTCTACCTGTTGGTACCTTTGGTTAATTTAATTGATCAAAATAATTTGCCTTTAATTGCAGAAGACTAAAATGGCAGAAATATGGCTGAATTTGTTAATTCCATAACTCTATGAATAATTGTCCAAAAATTATGGTTAAGCTCTCAAAATGTTCAGGAAAACAACATCTACATGCTAGTTCCATTTTCCATGCAGTGATGAACATTTAAATTGCTGTTTCATTAAGTTTACTAAAATGGCAGATTTAATTCTATTTCTAGAAAATGCATAACTTGAGTTGTAATTGCTCAAAAATTATGAACAATAGCTCAAAATGTTCAGCAAGCCTTAAGCTACCATAATATGACAATTGAGAGGCTTGTAGATTTAATTTTGGTGCTGCCCCTTAAAAATAAATAAATGGCAGAATTAAATCAAATATTAGAAATGCCATAACTTGTTCAATATTAGCTCAAAATTTGCAAATGATATACCAAAATGATCAGTGGGTTAATACCTATCTAATAATGTCATTTTCATGCATATTTACCTCATATTTCAGTACTGGATGTTTTGGATTTTCACCTAATTCACTAAGTTAAAGATGGAGTTTTGACCCGTTAATCGCAATATTTATTTTAGGGGTTCCATTTAACTTGTGGGAGATGCCCAATACCTTTCCAATGCATAATATGACCATATCATCATGATTGTGCATTGCACCTTGTATTCTTGTTATTTATTTCCTTTCTTGTGTTGTTTGTGTTTCGGTAGATTCTGGAGTCGAGGTTCCACCACAATACCTTGACAACCAGCGCGACCATCTTTATCAGCAAGGCAAGAGCTAACCTAACCTTCTTGGCATATCTCATATTCCCCAAGTATTTTATCCACCATACTATTATTGCATTCGATTCTGGTGACAAGTTTTGGTCAGTGTATATAATATCCTATCATTGCATGTTCCCTGAACCATTACCTGTTTCCCCACCTATGAGCCATAGGTTGAAGTGTTGGCCTGAGATAAATCATACCTGTTGTATGTCATGCTTAGATATGCTTAGCCATGCTTAGTCGAATGCTTAAGTTGTCCGTTGATTATTTCCATGAATGTGAAGTGAATGGAATGTTCGGACAGTGGTGGATGCTTGTGTCAATAATTAATTTGATAAAAGGCTGGGATGAGTTGCCAACAAGGTCGTTGGTGTTTTGCCTCGTTCTGGCCCCTAGGTGTGAGTTCTTATCTCTTGAACCAAGACCGAGCGTGCTTCCAAAGGTGGGAGTATGGGCTCCTTACTAACCGAATAATTAGTGCGGGCGTATCCAAGGGTCCTCTAGTTTGCGCTTTCCATTTGCGAGTGTGTGGCCGAAGAAGAAGATGATGATGATGATGATGATGATGGTGGTGATAGGAGTGGCGATGGGGCAGGGTGTTGAAATAGGCGCTGAACTTGTCCTGTCGTCACGATGGCCCTTGGATAGTCTCATACTTTGTAAAGGTTTAACCGCGCCCGCCCTGCCGGCTTTCCCCGGAAGAGAGCTAAATTGCATAGGCAAGGGGTCGGACGGTACCAATGGTAAAAACAGTACACCCCTGCAGGGTTTAATCTTTTCGAAAAGCCGTGTCCGCGGTTATGGACAACTTGGGAATAGATTATGAGATCATAGAAAACCTGAACCTGATCTTTAATCAAATGGCAGCTAGAGGTTGCATAATCAACGTGTGATAAAGGTTCATTTCCTCGAGGGTGATTCGAGGGAGTGCCTTGGTGGAGTTAAGTGGTGATTCTGATGACAGTAGGTTCCCCGTGAACCGAAGAGAAAAGTGTTACCCTCTTATCCCTTTATGAAAACCTTCTGATTAGACGATGCCATGAGTCCTAGTCTTCGGAAGGAAACAAAACTAGCTTTATGCAAACAACCACTTATATAGCTTTGCAGCCTCCGTCAGCATCGGGCCTATATCGCCCTACTAATTCTTGCGAGTACGTCGTACTCAGCCTTGCTTTGTTGATTATTGTTTGTTTCAGAGGAGGACGCCACCGAACTGGAAGGTGGGTTCTACATTGACTTCGACGAGTAGTCTGGGGTTCCCAGGTGGCAGCTTGGGACGTCATGGAACAGGCTGGCACGGGATGTTTATCTGTAGGCCTCTTAGGCCATAATTTGGATCTTGTTGTTTAGACAACTTTAATTTGCTTCCGCTTGTTGTAATGATGGGTCAGTGACCTCTGATGTGTCATTTGCTATCTTTCTCAATTATATGAGTTGAACTATGATATCTTTGTGTCGTAGAGTCTGTGATGTGCCAGTTCGTTCCACAAGTCTCGGTCTCTTTACTATACATGGAAGCGATGTCTGAGCTTATGGCATGATTGAGGTGTTGTGTGCCGATGATCCATTCCGAGCACACCTGCCAAAGTGTATTGGCCTGGGATTGGTAAACCCAGTAACCCTCAATTGTGTAGCATGACCGGTGACAACGTTCCACTGTATAGTTCTGGGGTCGGGGCGCTACAATTTATCACACCCCACGGTGTGTTCTGCTACCAAATGATGCCCTTCGGGTTGAAGAACGCTGGAGCCACATACCAGCGCACGACGCAAGCCTGCCTGAAGGAGCTAATAGGACAGATCGTCCAAGTCTACGTCGACGACATAGTCGTCACCACTCGAACGGAGGACAGTTTAATTGCTGACCTCCGCAAAGTCTTCGCCGCACTCAACGAGTATAAGATCAAGCTGAACCCGGACAAGTGTGTTTTCGGCATGCCAGCCGGAGAACTGCTCGGGTACCTCGTCTCTGCAAGAGGAATTGAAGCCAACCCTGAGAAAGTGCAAAACATACTCGCAATGCCAGCACCGACCAAGCTTTGTGAAGTGCAACGCCTAGCTGGTCGAGTCGCAGCTCTCAGCCGGTTCATTAGTAAGTTGGGAGAAAAGGCCCTGCCTTTCTACCAACTGATGAAAAAGACGGATAAATTCGAGTAGACAGAGGAAGCGCAAGACGCGTTCGACAATCTCAAGAAAACCCTCACGACTCCTCCAGTACTGGTGGCGCCACTTGAGAACGAGCCGCCGTACCTCTATGTGTCGGCCACGAACAGAGTGGTCAGCACGGTACTCGTAGTCGAACGAGAAGAAGAAGGGCACAGTCACCCTGTTCAGCGGTCCGTCTACTTCCTCAGCGAGGTGCTAACCTTGTCCAAGGAGCGGTACCCGCACTACCAGAAGGTAGCATACGGAGTCTTCATGACATCAAGGAAGGTCGTCCACTACTTCTCCGAGCACTCCATCACGGTGGTAAGCTCCTCCGGGCTCTCCGACATCCTCACCAACCAAGCCGCGACAGGGCGAGTCGCCAAGTGGGTTGTTGAGTTGGGACCCTGGGGGCTGAAGTACGCGCACCCGAAGGCAATCAAGGCCCAAGTTCTTCCAGAATTCACCACAGAGTGGATAGAGGCCCAGCTGCCAGACATACCCGACTTGTCCAACGCATGGACAATGTACTTCGACGGGTCCAAGAAGTTCAGATCAGCAGGGGCGGGAGTCGTCCTCATCTCACCCAAAGGCGACAAACTGAAGTACGTACTGCAGATGAACTTCCCAACACCCTCCAACAACGAGGCAGAGTACGAAGCTCTAATCCACGGCATGCGGATGGCCAAAAACTGCGGCGCCACTCACCTCATGATCTACGGAGACTCTTATCTTGTCGTGCAGCAAACCATGAAGCAATGTGACGCCATCGCCGACAACATGATAGCCTACAGGGACCTATACAACTAGCTGGAAGGCACCTTCGACGGCTGCGAGCTGCGGCACATCGGCCACGAGAGCAACGAGGAAGCCGACACCCTCGCTAACCTAGGCTCAGACAAAGCACCGGTGCCACCCGGAGTCTTCCTCGAGTGCATCACGCAACGCTCCATCAAGCTCCGGCCTGCGCCGGGATCCTCCACACCGACAACGAGCACCACCAGCCCACCCAGCACGGAGAAGGAACCCATGGAGGTAATGCTGGTCGAACCCACATGGACAAGCCCATACCTGGCCTACATACTGCATCAGAAGGTGCCAACGAACCCAGTCGAAGCCAAGCGCGTCATCCGCCGCTCCAAGGGCTTCACCGTCATCAACGTGGAACTCTACAAGCGAAGCATCTCAGGAGTCCTCCAAAGGTCCATCGACCCAGTCGACGGTCAAGCCATCTTACTCGAGATCCACGCTGGCATCTGTGGACACCACGCCAGCAGTCGAGCCTTGGTGGCCAAAGCCCTACGAGCAGGGTTGTACTGGCCCACTGCAATGCAAGACGCAGAAGAACTCGTGAGGAAATACATCGGCTGCCAGGAGTTCGCCAACAAGCCGCACGCACCGGCATCAGCACTGAAGACCATACCACTCGCATGGCCCTTCGCTCAATGGGGGCTCGACATGGTGGGTCCATTCAACAAGTCTTCTCCGGGCGGACACACTCATCTCCTGGTGGCAGTCGACAAGTTCACGAAGTGGATCGAAGCCGTGCCCATCACAAGTTCGACTGCCTCCTCGGCAGTTAACTTCATCAGGTCGATCATCTTCAGGTTCGGTGTGCCACACAGCATCATCATCGACAACGGCTCGAGCTTCACAGCCGAAGAATTCAAGGACTTCTGCTCTGACCAAGGCATCAAGCTCAACTACGCATATGTCTCGCACCCGTAGTCCAACGGACAAGTCGAGAAAGCCAATGGCCTAGTCTGCAAGGGCATAAAGAAGCGCCTGCGAGTACCATTGAGGCGCGCCGCAGGCGCCTGGGTCGAAGAGCTGCCATCTGTGCTGTGGAGTCTGCGCACCACGCCAAACAGATCTACCCAGTACACGCCATTCTTCATGGTGTACGGCGCTGAAACAGTCCTGCCGTGCGACATCAAGTTCGACGCCCCCCGAGTGGTGGCCTACGATGAGTCTGATGTAGAAGAAGCACTCGAAGATGACATGGACACCCTGGACGAAGCACGCGACATCGCCCTTACCCGCACAGCCGTGTATCAGCAAGACCTACGCAACTATCACGGGCGGCGACTGCGGCCCAGAGCGTTCATCCCTGGTGATCTTGTCCTTCGTCTCAAACAGAAGAAGGTGCATAAACTTGCCTCCCCGTGGGAGGGTCCGTACATCGTGACAGAGGCAATCGGCGGCGGAGCTTACCACTTGAAGGACTCGAAGACGGGGACAGTCTGCAACAACCCGTGGAACGTTGCGCAACTGCGCCGCTTCTACGCCTGATCGACCCCAATTTGTAACAGTACAATGTCAAGAAGCGGCAGGTTTCAGACGCACTCTTTCCCTCGCCAGGGTACCCGAGGGGACTGGAAGGGTTTTAATGAGGCGGCCTGCTCGCAAAAGTCAATAAAGTGATTTGAGGAACATGCTCTCCCCTCTACTTTTATCAGTAAGCAACATAAACCTAGGCCGCCACCCGAATTACTCAAGGGCTGCGCCATACAGGTTCAACTCGAAAATCCTCGGCCGCCACCCGAACCACTCGGGGGCTGTGCTGTACAGGTCTAAGTCAAAACCTAGGCCACCACCTGACGCACTCGGGGGCTGCGCCATACAGGTCCAACCCGAAAACCCTCGGCCGCCACCCGAACCACTCGGGGGCTGCGCTGTACAGGTCTAAGTCAAAACCTAGGCCGCCACAGCTGCGCCGTACAGGTTCAACTCGAAAATCCTCGGCCGCCACCCAAACCACTCGGGGGCTGCACTGTACAGCTCTAAGTCAAAACCTAGGCCGCCACCCGAACCACTCGGGGGCTGTGCTGTACAGGTCTAAGTCAAAACCTAGGCCACCACCTGACGCACTCGGGGGCTGCGCCATACAGGTCCAACCCGAAAACCCTCGGCCGCCACCCGAACCACTCGGGGGCTGCGCTGTACAGGTCTAAGTCAAAACCTAGGCCGCCACAGCTGCGCCGTACAGGTTCAACTCGAAAATCCTCGGCCGCCACCCGAACCACTCGGGGGCTGCGCTGTACAGGTCTAAGTCAAAACCTAGGCCGCCACATCTGCGCCGTACAGGTTCAACTCGAAAATCCTCGGCCGCCACCCAAACCACTCGGGGGCTGCACTGTACAGCTCTAAGTCAAAACCTAGGCCGCCACCTGACGCACTCGGGGGCTGCGCCATACAGGTCCAACCCGAAAACCCTCGGCCGCCACCCGAACCACTCGGGGGCTGCGCTGAACAGGTCTAAGTGAAAACCTAGGCCACCACAGCTGCGCCGTACAGGTTCAACTCGAAAATCCTCGGCCGCCACCCGAACCACTCGGGGGCTGCGCCGTACAGGTCTAAGTCAACCTAGGTCGCCACCCGACGCACTCGGGGGCTGCGCCATACAGGTCTAACTCGAAAAATCCTCGGCCGCCACCCGACGCACTCGGGGGCTGTGCCGTACAGGTCTAAGCCAACATCCTAGGCCGCACTCGAATTACTCGGGGGCTGCGCCGCACAGGTCTAACTCAAAAAAACCTCGGCCGCACCCGACGCACTCGGGGGCTGCGCCGCACAGGTCTGACTCGAAAACGCCTCGGCCGCAATCGAAGCACTCGGGGGCTGCGCCGCACAGGACTGACTCGACACACCTCGGCCGCACTCGATCCGCTCGGGGGCTGCGTCGTACAGGTTTGTCCACAAGATAAAATTTATTCACTCGGAGACTACAACCACCTCAGCATACGTACAATCATACTCCCACTTGGGAAAAATATCTTTTGTAAACTAATGCTACACAACAGCAATCTGGTAGTCTTACTCTACAGGCTCACCCTTTGGCGCATCGAGTGGCCCTACAAGTTGCTCACTGAAGTTCTGGACCTGTTGAATCATCTGACGCGCAGCCGCAAGGGTATCGGCGTAGTCATCTCTCCCAGGCAAGCCGTCAAGCACCTTGTTCAAGGAAAGATGAGGCCGGTGCATTCGAACGTACGCCAGGGCCACGTTCGCCCCGCCAACAATCTGGGCGTGCACGACTTCCTTCAACGCCTTGCCTTCGCGGAATCTCTCCAGCAGCGCAGCCAGTCCATTAGGCTGCTAGTTGTGCGGAAAGTACACCCTGTTAATCTGCCAGAGGGTTTTCCAACAACCTTCCAAGAGCAAAGCAGCCCGCCAGGTGCGATCCAGCATTCTAGCCAGTACACTGCCTTTGGATTTGTTCGACCAAAACGTACGCGCTTCGGGTGAGTCACTGTGTGGGGACCCCGGACTAGCCGTCCGAAATACCCTTGTGCCTACATCAGCGATCCCATGATCAGTGTGTCGCTGAGCACAATCAAACTGGTAATCAAGGAACATCCATAATTACCGAAGGAATTTACTTACTTGATTGAAGTCATACTCTTCAGTAGGTACTTGCAGCGGAAATCACCATACAGCGTGGAGCCCAAGTCATTCGCCTTAACCCTACAGGCAACTGACTGGGAAGCGCCCTAGTTCGCATTGACGTCATTCCCGTCTCCTCCTTCAAGCTACTCTTCCTTACAATCTGGCTAAGACAATAGCCAGGGACGAAACCATTATGAGTACAATTTGTACTCGCAAGCTACTCCTCTACTGAGTATGCACCAATTTTAAGTTGTTGCCTATAGCACTTTTAGTTATTACTCTATCTCTATATCTCTGTTGAAAAAGACCTCTATATCCTTGTTGAAAAGAGAAGGATAGACTTTTGTTTAATAAAATTGTGTTTGAAAACTCTATAACTTTATTTGAAAAAGGCAAGAAGAATTTTATAGCTTTTCGTGACCCTTGTATATTTTTCGAAAACATCTATAGCCTTTGTTGGAAAAGAAAAGAAGGCTTTTAGATCTTTTTCCCATAAAATTGTCTTTGTAAAAAGTTCCTTTTTAAAGGTGTTTTTCCTGAAAATAGGTGTTTGTAAAAAAAAGTAAGGAGTCCCTTTTTAAAAACGTTTTTCCCGAAAAATCACCATTTTGCTTATTTATCCAAAACTCCTCCTTTTTCCCGACCATGTCTCATCATGGTCCATTTATTTTCCAACAACTCATACCACTCTCTTTGGTATAGTTGGGTAACAGCATCTCCACTTTTGTTTCCTTTTCTTAAACTTTTCCAAAACTTGCACATCTTTGTAAAACTTTGCACATGGCCTGGTACAGCCTCCCAACTGTCCATATCCGAGGACTCGGCTATTCGAATAGTTTTACCCTCTGCAGAGGTAGCACGCTTTTCCCACACCCATCCGGTAACTCATCGTGTCTGCCACGTCCCGCCATACAAGGTGTATGCGAAGTTGAGCTACCGACCATAGCCTGTCCTTTGCTCATGCTAGTATAGGACCCTACCCTTACGAATTCATCATTCCTCCGACACCTAGTACAGGATCCCCCGTCGAGGAACCTAGATGTGAGGACTCGTAGTTTTCTCCGGCGACCCAAAGGTGGCGTCTTCAATCCCTCAATCCATCAGATTGCCGAGACCCGGGTCAGGGGTTAGGTCGCAATGACCCTCCCCTCATGCATAACGGAGTCATCTCCGTCGATGAGGTATCCCATACTAATATGAGCAAACTATATGACTACGCCCGTTCCCATATTTGGGTAGATGTGGTCGCACAGATTATCGGCTGGTCGTCATAGTACTAGGACACAATGTGCAATTTTTCATAAACATCACCATTCACCATTGCTCCACTTCAACGCCGATAGTTCGGCATGTCATAATCACCAGGTACTTTTAAAAAGGAGTTTGGAATAAACCATATTTGTCCCATCCTATAGTTTTAAATATCTCCTCTATATTTCTACATAGGGTGGCAAAATAGTTTTCATGTATTTGTATAAAGGTTTTCAAAGTCTTTAATACTTTTGACTAATTCAGGTGCTCAAAGTAAATAAATATAAATGCAAGCTCAGTGAAGTAGCTTGCCTGTTTTCAGCATAATGTCCCTGGACTTCTCCTTACTGATCAAAGGAATAAACTCCGGTGCTTATCCAATAAATCCTTTCCAAAGTTCACTCCGATAGCGTTGCATCTAGCGTCGTAAAAAGGAAAGAACATAATCAACATACAGTACAACACTCTAACAAACATCAAGCAATACTAACAAACAACAATCACGAGAGAAGATTATTATTTAACAATCAAGTTTGGCAATCACCAACACTACTCATGTTAAAAAGTTATGTTTAAAGTTGTGATGAAGCATCTTTATCCAATTAGGAAATACTTCAGACAAAAGTTAATCCACCAATTACTTTCTTTAATTCTAAATATCTTACCAAGCTATGGTAGAGATATTGCTAGATACTCAAGCTAGTACTCACTTAAGACAACCAAGTTTAACAAGCAAGGTAGTCATATTAATTACACAGAAATGATCTAACCTAAGAATAAACAAGCAATACATACATTATCAAACTACTCAATCAAGCATCACAACCAATCTCAAACATCACACATAGCTACTGCACTCACAAAGCAACACAATTTGATTTCGATTTAATTGAATTAACCATTATTTAATTGTGTCACAATTATGGCAGAAACTAGGGTTTCATGCTTAATTGCCTAACTTGAGTTCTGTTGGTCACAAAAATATGAACTAAAATTCTACGGAAAGCTATTGAAGTTTAGAAGACAACCCAATTGGATTTAATTCAATTTGAGTTATTAAACTCCCTGTATAAATGTTTTAATCCAGAAGGTTGGTTTTCTTGTTTTTGCTACAACTCAAGTTAATTGTATTCAAAAATTAAATCCTTTTAGGGATAGCTAGTATTTCTTATATGTGATCTAACAAAATTGGTTTGACCTCATTTGGATTAGTAGAGTATCAGAAACAAACAAGTTTAGGTTTTATACCTTCTGTGGCATTTTGATTATCATTATTTATTTATTAACCTAAATGGGGTGAGACCACTTTAGTTAGTTAGATAATTTCATAAGCTTTCCAGAACATTTTCATTTGCTATTTTTAGATTCTTAGATCTCAAGTTATTGGTTTTCAAATTCTAATCAAATTTCTGACAGAAGTTTTTATCATTTTAAGTGTTAACAACTAGCTGATTTGATAATTTCATTCTGACTTGACCACAACATCAAATGGATTCAAACCAGTGGCATTGGGTTCACTAGTTGATATACTTTTAATAAAATTTTAGTTTGATAATTTTGGTTAAACCAATCTCTGGGAAGCATCTCCCAAAGTTGGTACCAAAATAACTTTTCTGTGTTTTTCAGTTAAAACTAACACATTTGTCATTTTTGTTTCTAATGGAAAACTTGTCCAACAAGGATCATGGCCTGCATCTATGTGAAGATGGCATGTTATACTATCTACAAGATTTTAGTTTGATATTTTTAGGCCTCTGGTTGAATAGGAATTTGCATGGGAAGTGGGCTACCTTTATTATTTCATGTGCTAAGCTAAACTGGTTAGCTATCTTTTCCATTTTAAATCTTTTACACAGATTTGATTTTGGGATTATCAAGTCTTGATCAAAGCAGCACACTAACCATACTAACATGACATGCTAAGACCACATCATAAACAAATTTAGGTGAATTAAAACTAACAGATCAAAACAGAAACCTTTAACAGTTTTTCTGCAGTTTTCTGAGGACAGACATCACATAGCTACTTTGCGTACTTACTTGAGGATGCTAAACTAATTATTTTGGAAATCTAAAAGTTGCATCTGAATCTATGTAACTTGTTATTTCTAACCATATCAAGTTTATAAATTGTGGTGGAGCAGATTTACCAGTATTTGTTTGCCAAGATAGCTAATCTACACAGATTTCTGGACTTGGCAGTTTCAGCAGGAAATCAAAACGGGCGGGAATCAACCAGGGCCGTTGATCTCGCGATCGACGGCCCACGGCCATCTTCTCCAACCCGACGGGGCAAGGAACAGGGAGAGGGAGAGAGGGCCAGGGGAGGCACCTGCCGGCGGCGAGGGGCTCCGGGGCGGCTTGGGGGCGAGGGAGGGTGGCCGGGGCAGCTCCTAGGTGGCGGTGGCGTCACCGGAGACGCACCACGGCGGCGTCACGACGCGGTGGCTGAGCAGCTCGGGTTGAGCTCCGGCTGCTCCTCTGGTTGCTTCTAGGTGGAAGGGGGAGGTAGAGGTGGTGGAGTGGAGTGAGTGAGGCCGAGGGGGCACGTTTTATAGGCCGGAGAGGCATGGAGGGGAGAGGATGGTGAGGGGGGGTCCGGTGGTGGCGCGGGTGGCATGGGCACGAGCTGGGCGGCGCCGTGCTGGGCAGAGGAGAACACGGGCGTGTGCCAGGGGGTCAAGGGAGGTGCTGCGCGTGCTGGGGCGGTCGGGGCCGGCTCGGGAGGTGCTGGTCGGCCGGGGTGGCTGCGGTGCATGCGTGCCCACAGGGTGCTCGACAGAATGTCGGCCGGCAGTGCACCGACAATTACGGGCAGGGCGAGGGGCCTGGAGCAAGGAGCTCGAGTTGGGGAGCATCTAGGGGGCAAGGGGAAGCTCCAGGACGTGGTGGCTCTCAGGTTTGCTGCTGGTTGAGACAAGGTGGGCATGGGGGTGGCCATCTCCATGCCATAGGTGTTCTAGGGTTAGGTTTAGGTCATGGGGATGCTTGGGCTTGTCCAGAAGGTGCAGGGGAGTGCTGGGTGGGTGCTGGACATGAGGGAGACAAGATTAGGGCTGGTTTGGGGCTACCATTTGAATATAGGGTAGAGGGCACCATTTTGCACTATTTGCCACTATATGGCACTAATAGGTTTTAAAGGCTAAAAGAAAAGGTGAGGTGCAAGTGTGCATATTGCTGTGGGTGATAAGCGTAGGTGATGGTGTTCAATTTTGTTTAAGTGGTTACCAAAAATGGTGATCCCATTTTAGGTAAAAGAAAACGTGGGAGTGAAATAATATTTATTATTTTATGGGACCTTTTTATTATAGGTCTTATTATTTCATGTGACACTTAATTTTTCTTCTTATTCTTATTTAGCAACCAAACACACAACAATGAATAAATCACAAGCAATACCAATCATCATAATCAAGACCACACAATTCAACCCACATGAATTAATCACACCACCAATTCCATAATTAACAATGCTATATTATAAAAAAAATGATCACACTCAATTATGACAAGATGATGTTTAAAGAATATCTCAACTCATAACTTAATTGTTTTCAACAAGGTTTGGGAAAGGAAATATGTGGGGTAATATATTTCCCACTAGAGTTGTTTTCAAATGGAGTGGAAATCAAGGTTTATAAAATGGGAGTTGCATATACATGCAAAATATCATGGTCGATAATTAAATAGGAGATAACATATAGATCCCCATATTTTTGGGAACACATAATTTTGGAAATACTTTTACTTTCTCAACTAAAAGGTATTTTATTTATTGCTGAAATCAAACATCATTGAAATAAATTTTGGCCAAAATCAAATTAGAAAAAGAATATATGGAATCTACTCTTGTCATAACATGAGCACCAAGTTTAATATATTTTACTTGGGCTGGATTCTTGGATCAATATTTACTAGTCAAACAGCATAAACAACAAGTCACACAAGGTCAAACAGATCAATATAAAGAGAAACACAATCATTAGTGAAGAAATTTTCAAAAGTTTTTGTTGGTTCTGAATTTTGGGTCTTGTTAATTCTTATTATAAATTTGGGATGTTACAAATCCTTCCCCCCTTAAAATAAATCTCGTCCCGAGATTTGCCCGGGGGTACAGGGGAGTACGAGGGCACGAGTTTTGGGCTGGCTATACTTCCTAGATCGTTGCTTCTTCAGTGAGGTTGTCAGGTGAGATATTGACAACTTTATGTTGCGAGGTCGTTCCTTGTCGATGATTTTCTCTGATGGGTTTAGATCCTGGATGATAGGGTGGACTTGACGATCGATGCTGATGGATAGTCTTGGTTAGCTGTTTCCAGTTTCTACGAGGCTGAGGCGCAAGGAACTAACTATTACCACGTTCTGGTATACCCATTGCAGGTCTTCCCCCCTTAAAAGGGGTTTTTAATAGGTCTTGCTGAAGTTTGCAGTTGGAGTTGACTTGGAGGCATTGTTCTTCTAGACGATCTTCGTCTCGGTTGTCACTCCTTGGTGCTTGGGGTCGGTGCAGATATCACTTCCTGATATTGTCGCCTTACGAGGGTTGCAGGAAGAGACGCATGGTTTTCAGGATGTGCCGAGTTTGCGTACTCAACTCTCTCCGGTTTCTAGTTAGAAAAAGGATGTTATAAACGTCTAAATTCATCTGGACTTGCTTAATGGTTGATGTTGTCCACAGCAGGTGCTTACGTCGTTTGATTCTTCTGGGTATTCCATTGGTTATTTGTCTTCATGCTTGTCCTTCTTTAGCTGAGTAAAGGAGGAACTTCATTGCTGACTTCCTTGGTTCTTGAGCTTCATGAAGCGTTGGTAAGAATCTTAAGAAGTACAGTCTAGATTATCGAGCTTCCAGAGGAATCTAAAAGTCAGTACAAGGACCGTAGAGGTAAGTGGTTTGGTCTTGCTGTTCGACGAGGGTACAAGGGTCGTGTTCTCATTTAGCCTTAATAAGTTAGAGAAAGAGCTTCATGTCAGCGGTCGATGTTCGTGCTTTCTTGAATCCTCCTTCGGTGTGATTGGTCGAGCCAAGTTGGAAAGGATGATTGCTAGATAGGTAACGTTGACGGTGCTTGCTTCCTGGTTCAATTCCGCGCAGATGGTCTTCAGTGTTGATCGACTTCGGCCTTGATGACGGCGATCTTCTCACTACCAACTATATGTGATTCTTTCTATATTCCTCTCTTTTTTCTTTTTTTTTTTTTCAAAACTTGTGGTTAGATAAGGCCAGTTAGTACCGTCACAAACTGGGGTTAGATGTTAATCTAGAATTTGGTAAGTTGGTTCAAAAAGTCACGGCTTAATGGTCCTTAGAAAAATTAGTGAAGAATCTTCACACCAGTTGTTTTTTCCAAACAAGTACCTTTGCCTTTCTTGTTTCGCTTAGTTGAGCCGGGTTGAGCTAGGATTGTTGTTCGGCAGATGGCGTCGATGGCGTCCTTTTTCCTGGGGTAACTCCATGTTGACGATCTTTAAAGTTGATTTCCTTCGGGTTTGTTGGTGGCGATCTCCCTTGGATGAGTCTTGTGCTTGAGGCTTCATATAATCTTCAGAAAATCAGCGGCAGGCTAGGGTTCTCATTCATCTTTCCCAAGTTTGCGGTGATAGGTAGGAGTTAGTCGAGGTTTTTCTTTGGTTTCATTTCACGGGACAATTTAGGTGGGTCAAACCTAGCAAGGTTAGCGCAAGGGATTAAGGTGCTACTAACTGCTCGTCAAGCGGGTAGGTACATGATCCTCTTTGAAACCCATCATTACCGTCGGTCTCTGAGCTCGAATCTTCATAGAAACTCTTATGCACTCCTTGAGTTCCTCTAGTTACCAATTCTAAATGAGTCTCCTTATGTCCTCGTTTCATGTCAAGGTTTGTGGTCCTAGAAGATTAGCTGGTACTATCGTGGACTTGAGTTAGTTGTTAACCTAAAGTTAGATACGATAAGTTAGTGTAGTATCCTTGTAATCTCACAAGTAAATTTTGCGAAGTGAGCCTCGCGTCTTCACGAGGTTGGTGTACAATTGTAGTTTCCTTCAAGATCTTGACGCACTTGCTCCAGATGGTGCATGAAGTCCATTGTCTGACTTGCCGGTTAGGTTGCAAAAATTGCGGGCTATTTGGCTAAGGATCGGGGGTCTTTTGTATCTTGCGGAACTGTCAGATCTTAACAGGAGATGGTTTAGATGAGAGGGAAAATATTTTAGAAAGATTTCCCTTGGCGGGTTTACGTCCGCAACAAGGTACAACTATGGCGAAGAGGTCAAAATTGTTAGGTGTCAAAAGGAAACTAAATTTTTTTTTTGAAAGCTCCTTTTTCCATCTCACAAACAACACACAAGCAGAGTTTCACACAAGCAAGGTGCACACAAGGTACGTCTAGTACCAACGGACGCCTAATACTCGTGGTAGTCGGGGTAACCAAAGTTCCTATCATGAGTTTTTCCTAGGGGTCTTTGTCGAACATGGTTGGTGAAGTCTTCATTTCATCGCCTTAGTCTTCCGCTGGAGAAATTGAGATCGTCGAAGTTGCAACTTGAGTAGAATTGTTGATGTTGAGCTGAGGTCTTCGGAAGTCTCTTGCTTTGTTGACATTGACGATCTTGGCAAATCAATCACCTTGATGTTGAATGTCGAGGATTTGGGATGGAACCTTCTTCTCCTTCTGGCTAATAGCCAGTTAGGTCTCACTTGGGTTCATCGTCGAGTATATATGTAGGTTTTGAATGAAGGTAAGATAATAGAAGAATGCCTTTGAAAATTTTAAAATAGAGGGGTAAGACGTTGAAGTATTTGAGAAGATGAGAAGAGCGAAGCCGTTTTCGGACTTCTCTAGATAAATATATATTTTGGTAGAAATATTTTTTTTTAACAAAAGTATTTGCTTTCCTAACTAACGTCCATGCTAACTAAGGTCTCCTACAGTCAGGATTGCTCTGATACCAAGTCTGTGGGGACCCCGGACTAGCCGTCCGAAATACCCTTGTGCCTACATCAGCGATCCCATGATCAGTGTGTCGCTGAGCACAATCAAACTGGTAATCAAGGAACATCCATAATTACCGAAGGAATTTACTTACTTGATTGAAGTCATACTCTTCAATAGGTACTTGCAGCGGAAATCACCATACAGCGTGGAGCCCAAGTCATTCGCCTTAACCCTACAGGCAACTGACTGGGAAGCGCCCTAGTTCGCATTGACGTCATTCCCGTCTCCTCCTTCAAGCTACTCTTCCTTACAATCTGGCTAAGACAATAGCCAGGGACGAAACCATTATGAGTACAATTTGTACTCGCAAGCTACTCCTCTACTGAGTATGCACCAATTTTAAGTTGTTGCCTATAGCACTTTTAGTTATTACTCTATCTCTATATCTCTGTTGAAAAAGACCTCTATATCCTTGTTGAAAAGAGAAGGATAGACTTTTGTTTAATAAAATTGTGTTTGAAAACTCTATAACTTTATTTGAAAAAGGCAAGAAGAATTTTATAGCTTTTCGTGACCCTTGTATATTTTTCGAAAACATCTATAGCCTTTGTTGGAAAAGAAAAGAAGGCTTTTAGATCTTTTTCCCATAAAATTGTCTTTGTAAAAAGTTCCTTTTTAAAGGTGTTTTTCCTGAAAATAGGTGTTTGTAAAAAAAGTAAGGAGTCCCTTTTTAAAAACGTTTTTCCCGAAAAATCACCATTTTGCTTATTTATCCAAAACTCCTCCTTTTTCCCGACCATGTCTCATCATGGTCCATTTATTTTCCAACAACTCATACCACTCTCTTTGGTATAGTTGGGTAACAGCATCTCCACTTTTGTTTCCTTTTCTTAAACTTTTCCAAAACTTGCACATCTTTGTAAAACTTTGCACATGGCCTGGTACAGCCTCCCAACTGTCCATATCCGAGGACTCGGCTATTCGAATAGTTTTACCCTCTGCAGAGGTAGCACGCTTTTCCCACACCCATCCGGTAACTCATCGTGTCTGCCACGTCCCGCCATACAAGGTGTATGCGAAGTTGAGCTACCGACCATAGCCTGTCCTTTGCTCATGCTAGTATAGGACCCTACCCTTACGAATTCATCATTCCTCCGACACCTAGTACAGGATCCCCCGTCGAGGAACCTAGATGTGAGGACTCGTAGTTTTCTCCGGCGACCCAAAGGTGGCGTCTTCAATCCCTCAATCCATCAGATTGCCGAGACCCGGGTCAGGGGTTAGGTCGCAATGACCCTCCCCTCATGCATAACGGAGTCATCTCCGTCGATGAGGTATCCCATACTAATATGAGCAAACTATATGACTACGCCCGTTCCCATATTTGGGTAGATGTGGTCGCACAGATTATCGGCTGGTCGTCATAGTACTAGGACACAATGTGCAATTTTTCATAAACATCACCATTCACCATTGCTCCACTTCAACGCCGATAGTTCGGCATGTCATAATCACCAGGTACTTTTAAAAAGGAGTTTGGAATAAACCATATTTGTCCCATCCTATAGTTTTAAATATCTCCTCTATATTTCTACATAGGGTGGCAAAATAGTTTTCATGTATTTGTATAAAGGTTTTCAAAGTCTTTAATACTTTTGACTAATTCAGGTGCTCAAAGTAAATAAATATAAATGCAAGCTCAGTGAAGTAGCTTGCCTGTTTTCAGCATAATGTCCCTGGACTTCTCCTTACTGATCAAAGGAATAAACTCCGGTGCTTATCCAATAAATCCTTTCCAAAGTTCACTCCGATAGCGTTTGCATCTAGCGTCGTAAAAAGGAAAGAACATAATCAACATACAGTACAACACTCTAACAAACATCAAGCAATACTAACAAACAACAATCACGAGAGAAGATTATTATTTAACAATCAAGTTTGGCAATCACCAACACTACTCATGTTAAAAAGTTATGTTTAAAGTTGTGATGAAGCATCTTTATCCAATTAGGAAATACTTCAGACAAAAGTTAATCCACCAATTACTTTCTTTAATTCTAAATATCTTACCAAGCTATGGTAGAGATATTGCTAGATACTCAAGCTAGTACTCACTTAAGACAACCAAGTTTAACAAGCAAGGTAGTCATATTAATTACACAGAAATGATCTAACCTAAGAATAAACAAGCAATACATACATTATCAAACTACTCAATCAAGCATCACAACCAATCTCAAACATCACACATAGCTACTGCACTCACAAAGCAACACAATTTGATTTCGATTTAATTGAATTAACCATTATTTAATTGTGTCACAATTATGGCAGAAACTAGGGTTTCATGCTTAATTGCCTAACTTGAGTTCTGTTGGTCACAAAAATATGAACTAAAATTCTACGGAAAGCTATTGAAGTTTAGAAGACAACCCAATTGGATTTAATTCAATTTGGGTTATTAAACTCCCTGTATAAAGGTTTTAATCCAGAAGGTTGGTTTTCTTGTTTTTGCTACAACTCAAGTAATTGTATTCAAAAATTAAATCCTTTTAGGGATAGCTAGTATTTCTTATATGTGATCTAACAAAATTGGTTTGACCTCATTTGGATTAGTAGAGTATCAGAAACAAATAAGTTTAGGTTTTATACCTTCTGTGGCATTTTGATTATCATTATTTATTTATTAACCTAAATGGGGTGAGACTACTTTAGTTAGTTAGATAATTTCATAAGCTTTCCAGAACATTTTCATTTGCTATTTTTAGATTCTTAGATCTCAAGTTATTGGTTTTCAAATTCTAATCAAATTTCTGACAGAAGTTTTTATCATTTTAAGTGTTAACAACTAGCTGATTTGATAATTTCATTCTGACTTGACCACAACATCAAATGGATTCAAACCAGTGGCATTGGGTTCACTAGTTGATATACTTTTAATAAAATTTTAGTTTGATAATTTTGGTTAAACCAATCTCTGGGAAGCATCTCCCAAAGTTGGTACCAAAATAACTTTTCTGTGTTTTTCAGTTAAAACTAACACATTTGTCATTTTTGTTTCTAATGGAAAACTTGTCCAACAAGGATCATGGCCTGCATCTATGTGAAGATGGCATGTTATACTATCTACAAGATTTTAGTTTGATATTTTTAGGCCTCTGGTTGAATAGGAATTTGCATGGGAAGTGGGCTACCTTTATTATTTCATGTGCTAAGCTAAACTGGTTAGCTATCTTTTCCATTTTAAATCTTTTACACAGATTTGATTTTGGGATTATCAAGTCTTGATCAAAGCAGCACACTAACCATACTAACATGACATGCTAAGACCACATCATAAACAAATTTAGGTGAATTAAAACTAACAGATCAAAACAGAAACCTTTAACAGTTTTTCTGCAGTTTTCTGAGGACAGACATCACATAGCTACTTTGCGTACTTACTTGAGGATGCTAAACTAATTATTTTGGAAATCTAAAAGTTGCATCTGAATCTATGTAACTTGTTATTTCTAACCATATCAAGTTTATAAATTGTGGTGGAGCAGATTTACCAGTATTTGTTTGCCAAGATAGCTAATCTACACAGATTTCTGGACTTGGCAGTTTCAGCAGGAAATCAAAACGGGCGGGAATCAACCAGGGCCGTTGATCTCGCGATCGACGGCCCACGGCCATCTTCTCCAACCCGACGGGGCAAGGAACAGGGAGAGGGAGAGAGGGCCAGGGGAGGCACCTGCCGGCGGCGAGGGGCTCCGGGGCGGCTTGGGGCGAGGGAGGGTGGCCGGGGCAGCTCCTAGGTGGCGGTGGCGTCACCGGAGACGCACCACGGCGGCGTCACGACGCGGTGGCTGAGCAGCTCGGGTTGAGCTCCGGCTGCTCCTCTGGTTGCTTCTAGGTGGAAGGGGGAGGTAGAGGTGGTGGAGTGGAGTGAGTGAGGCCGAGGGGCACGTTTTATAGGCCGGAGAGGCATGGAGGGGAGAGGATGGTGAGGGGGGGTCCGGTGGTGGCGCGGGTGGCATGGGCACGAGCTGGGCGGCGCCGTGCTGGGCAGAGGAGAACACGGGCGTGTGCCAGGGGGTCAAGGGAGGTGCTGCGCGTGCTGGGGCGGTCGGGGCCGGCTCGGGAGGTGCTGGTCGGCCGGGGTGGCTGCGGTGCATGCGTGCCCACAGGGTGCTCGACAGAATGTCGGCCGGCAGTGCACCGACAATTACGGGCAGGGCGAGGGGCCTGGAGCAAGGAGCTCGAGTTGGGGAGCATCTAGGGGGCAAGGGGAAGCTCCAGGACGTGGTGGCTCTCAGGTTTGCTGCTGGTTGAGACAAGGTGGGCATGGGGGTGGCCATCTCCATGCCATAGGTGTTCTAGGGTTAGGTTTAGGTCATGGGGATGCTTGGGCTTGTCCAGAAGGTGCAGGGGAGTGCTGGGTGGGTGCTGGACATGAGGGAGACAAGATTAGGGCTGGTTTGGGGCTACCATTTGAATATAGGGTAGAGGGCACCATTTTGCACTATTTGCCACTATATGGCACTAATAGGTTTTAAAGGCTAAAAGAAAAGGTGAGGTGCAAGTGTGCATATTGCTGTGGGTGATAAGCGTAGGTGATGGTGTTCAATTTTGTTTAAGTGGTTACCAAAAATGGTGATCCCATTTTAGGTAAAAGAAAACGTGGGAGTGAAATAATATTTATTATTTTATGGGACCTTTTTATTATAGGTCTTATTATTTCATGTGACACTTAATTTTTCTTCTTATTCTTATTTAGCAACCAAACACACAACAATGAATAAATCACAAGCAATACCAATCATCATAATCAAGACCACACAATTCAACCCACATGAATTAATCACACCACCAATTCCATAATTAACAATGCTATATTATAAAAAAAGATCACACTCAATTATGACAAGATGATGTTTAAAGAATATCTCAACTCATAACTTAATTGTTTTCAACAAGGTTTGGGAAAGGAAATATGTGGGGTAATATATTTCCCACTAGAGTTGTTTTCAAATGGAGTGGAAATCAAGGTTTATAAAATGGGAGTTGCATATACATGCAAAATATCATGGTCGATAATTAAATAGGAGATAACATATAGATCCCCATATTTTTGGGAACACATAATTTTGGAAATACTTTTACTTCCTCAACTAAAAGGTATTTTATTTATTGCTGAAATCAAACATCATTGAAATAAATTTTGGCCAAAATAAAATTAGAAAAAGAATATATGGAATCTACTCTTGTCATAACATGAGCACCAAGTTTAATATATTTTACTTGGGCTGGATTCTTGGATCAATATTTACTAGTCAAACAGCATAAACAACAAGTCACACAAGGTCAAACAGATCAATATAAAGAGAAACACAATCATTAGTGAAGAAATTTTCAAAAAGTTTTTGTTGGTTCTGAATTTTGGGTCTTGTTAATTCTTATTATAAATTTGGGATGTTACACACTGGCGGCCTCTTTTTCCACCCGCTCGTCCACTCGACTCTGCTCGGCCTTCCAGTCAGAATTTACATCTGCATCAAGACCCAGCACTTAGAACAGTGAAAGCATAAAGAAGCCGAAGCAAAGCGCTAGAAGCCCAACCTTGCAGCTGTCGACTGATCAAGTCTATCTGGCCAAGAAGGAATTCCTCACGCTGGGAGAACGGCACAGCGGGCCGTGACTTCAAACGCTCCAACTCCAACTCGGCAACCTTCAGCTTCGACTCGAGCTCAACAACCTTGTTCCTCATGTAGGTAATCACTCGTTGATCATTCACGCTTCGCACAGGGGCTGGAGGAGCTCGACGACGATGGCGAGTGGGTGCAGCCGAAGAGGTGTCCTCATCCTCACCCGCACCAGTAGTTCTAGCGACCTCAGGAGCCTTGCCCATCTCAGACTGCCAAGTTCGATAGTGTCAAGCAAGGAAAAGAGCACATTCATTCTAGCATAAATATGACAGAAGACTCGAAGGCACAAATTCACGTTTCATCATCAGCATGTTCGCGGCCAGAAGACCCGCAAACTATATGGTTCATTACAGACCAAGATCAAAAGCAGAAGAATCTTAAAATAAAGGAGTCTACATCGCAGACTCCGACTGAGAACGGCTCTTCCTAGCGGCCAACTCTGCAGCCTTGGCGATTTTCTTCTCGAAGGTGGCAATCAACTTCGCAGCCAGCTGACTCGCACGCGCCTTCACACCGTTAAGGGATGCGGTTCTGCCATCAGGCCTCCGAGGGAAGTCGCTGACAACCTTCTCAAAATCACCTACGACTTGGTGACCAAGTAGTAGCTGGAAAGTGAGCTCTGAGCCGTGTACCGTCTGCGCACGCGTGTAGTCCGCCATGGTGGTCGCGTTGTCTCCAAACGGAGCCGCAAGCGCGTCAACAGCGATCCGCGGTAGCTGGCTGGGGAAGATGATCCGGTGCACAGTCGGCAAAGCGCCTGTCGACTTCTGCAGCGCCGTCGAGGCATACGCGCAGACGCGGTCGATGAAGCCAACAGCCTCTGTCAAGTCGACATTGGCACTGGAAGTTCCTTCTGGAGGAGCACCTCCGCAAGTCTCTGCTCCAAAAGAAATCCACACCCGTAAGGCTTCCGCAGTCGACAAAAAGCAAAGTAGGCAATGAGCCGAGATACTTACTTCCAATAACATCGGCGAGTGCAAGCAAGTGTTCAACCTGGGTCTTCTCCAGATCATCCCGGGTTCGCTCACGCTCTTGGGCTTCACCCAGTGATTTCTCCAGCTCCGCGACCCGCTTCGCCATGCTCTCCCTCTCGCCTGTGGATCACCGGAGCAAAGTCAACAATGAAGATAGTCGAAGCACCCCTCGAACGCAAGGGTCCACACTCACCTTTCGCCTGCTCCAGAGCAGTGCGGAGTTGATTCCTCTCCTGCTCCATGCGAACAAAGGTGGCGGCTCCCTCCATCTGCTGGCGATAATACGGCTGCAGGAAACACTAGACATCAATCTGCGCCCGACTATTCTAGTCACGCGCATCTTCGGGGGCTACTCCCATCGGGAGCGCTGTTCGCGCACCCGATACAGATTTTACAGACTGAGTTAAGGGACACTTACATGCTCAAGCAACCCAGCGTCCACCGGGGTCGCATTAGCAGTTTTCTCTGGCACGGAGGAGGTCGAAGCTTTCAAGGTCAAAGCGTCACCCGCCTGCGGCTCTTCTTCGGTCGTCTTCGCAGTCTGCTCGAACACGGGAGCAGAAGTGTGCTCCATCTCTGGAGGCGAAGAACCAACAGCGCCAGTACGGTCGCTGCGACAAGATAACTCAATTCAAGGACTCACAAAGTCAAAAAGTGCACTCGACAAAACAAGGCGATGGTTGCAAGACTAACCTGGTGACATCCAGATCATCTTCGCTGCCCAGGGAAACGGAGGGCATCCTTGCGAATGCAGTCGGCGGTGCAGAGCAGAGGGGAGGCATGACCGAAGGCTCCGCCGGGTCGCTCGTGTGCCTAGCACCCGAGGACGACCCGCTCGTCTCCTCCTTGTCCTCCACAGCCGTTTCCTTCAAGGGCGACGACGCCGAGGCGGAGTTATCACTTTTTCGCCTCTGTCGCTTCTGTAGCGGCTCTTCATCTTCATCGTCCTCCACTACCTCTTCACTCGGAGAGGTGGCGGAGGGAAGTTCATCGTCATCATCCTCGTCCTCCTCCGGGACCTCTGCCTCTTCATGAGGTCCGTTCTCCATAAGTGGAGGAAGGCTAACATAGCTCGAGCGACCCTGTCAACAAAGCAAGTATTCGAGTCAGACAAAACGATTCGACTGAAGAAAATGCAAGAAAAGAGCAAAGTACACGACGCTCACCTCAGGCACAGGATTGTTGGGGCCATACGGCTTGACTGGGCACTTGACGTTGCACGGGTCCCGCGGCTCGGAGGCTGGTGATGCTCCTCACCTTCGACTCGACTTCGTCATCATCGAGCTCATCGCCACCTTCACGCGCCCACATTGGTTGGACGCGACTGCGGAGCGGCTGTACTCGGAGCCTATAGAAGGTGGCAATAAGGTGCACTCCACCTGTCTCGCGCCCAAGGCTCTTCAGAAGGCCACGAAGGAGCGTCATCAAAGGCTTGGTCGCCTCCTTGTCTTCCTTCGACAGCGGGTGCGCCCACGCGTTCGTCTTCCGCAACGCGCGATCAGCCACAAAGTCTGGAAGCCCTTCTTGGTCGCACCTGATGTAAAACCACTTCTTCCGCCAGCCCTGGACGGAGTCGGATTTCTTCATCTGAAAGTAGGTGGTGTCGCCACGCACCTGGATGCCGAAGCCGCCGACTGGATACACCTGTTTGCTCTTCCCAACGTTCCTCCTCACGAGGAACAGTGACTTCCACATCAGCTAGTTGGGAGAGATTCCCAGGAAGCATTCGCAGAGCACGATATAGCTCGCGATGCTCAAGACGCTATTGGGAGTCAGATCGTGGATCTGAATCCCATAAGCATACAGGAGACCACGAACGAAATCGTGGAGAGGGAACCCGAAACCCCGCGGAAGAAAATCCACGAAGCAAACGCGTTCCCCCTCGCGGGGAGCGGGAAATACCTCCTTTCCTGGAGCGCGCACCGCCGCCTGGTCCGCCGGCGGAAAAAGCCCCTGCGTGCGGAGGGCCTCGAGGTCAGCCTTCTTCACCGACGACTTCGCCCAGTCGCCGTCGGGCTTCTTCATCACGCTAGCCTCGGCGGCGGCGACGGCGCCGGCGGCAGACTTCCCCCTCTTCATCATGACCTTGCTCATGGAGGGTGGAGAAGAATCCAACAGAGGAGCAGCAATGGAGGAGAGAGCAGTGGAGACGACGACGAAATGGGGATGGGATGAACTGTTCCCCACCGCAGTGAAAAATATATACCGCGGGGTCAGTTCATCCTGGCCGTTCCCCACGAAACCACTCTCCACAACCTCATCTGGCCGTCCACGTGTCGCGCAGAGATAGCAACCGTCGCCATCCACGCCCCCACTACGCGCGGGAATCGTGGCGCCATCATCACGCCGTGAAAATTTCGTGCCCAACGGTCAGATCAGTCAATACTGACACTGGGACCACCCTGTCACGTCCCATCGGACACAGAGTGTGCCAAAAACGTCAGCGCTGACGTCACCTGCGGAGGCATAGCAAGTAAGCCAATGGACTGATGGAGCACCCGGATAATTCATTCGAGTGCAACAAAGATACAGTAAGCTTTAAGAGCTGAATAGACTCGACAAGTCCATTCGAGTGGAAAAGAAATTCAGTAAGCTCCATGAGCTGAGTAATACTCAAAGCAGTAAGCCAAACCGGCCGAGTACAAAGTAAGTCATGCAAAGCCAGTTGCGACTCCGTTAGCTCGAGTCTCTTCTTTACTCCCATCGGGAGCGGGCTTTTCGACTGAAGGAAAAATTGAGTTTAACCTCAATTGCAAGCAATTCAGCTTAATCTCGGGGGCTACTCCCATCGGGAGCGCTGTACGCGCTCCTGAATGAATCAGAACAATCGCAGTCGAAAAATCACCGACCAAAGCAATACTCGCAGTTTTTACCCTGCAATCGATGTTTCAACTAAGGAATCCTCCATAAGCCCTGAACGGCCGGAGTCGACCAATTTTATTTGTTCCTTTCAGGAACCTGGTGGCGTGCCCAGAAGGAAGGAGTCCTTTACCCGACTCTACGATTCGACTAAGCACTCGGGGGCTACTGTCGTGGGGTCACTCTTCGACTACCCCACGGTGGTGATACCTGGGTCACGCCAAGAACATCTGCCTTATGACGAGGGCCCAAGGAAGGCCCAAGGAGGATGACGTGCGGCCCAAGATAGTCGATGTTAGGTCATCAGCCTCGATCGTCTTGTAAGTGCCATCGGCACCGTTCACCCGAGACCTAGCTTACCATATAAAGGCTAGGAGGGTCCCTCGTCTAGGGTAACGCATACGCTCACGCTCATAGCCGCCATCTCAAACCCTAGCGAGATTGCCATCTCGCCATTGTAGCCACACTCAACATCAATACCAGATAAGCAGGAAGTAGGGTTTTATCCTCCGGGAGCCTGAACCTGGGTAAACGCCTCGCCTGTTAGCCGTCGTGATCACCAGCACTCATCTCTCTCCCCCTCAATCAACCTGGGGTACTCGACCCAGGGATTTGCTGAGTCTTAGCCTCGTCACATGGTTAGGGAAGTTGGGGTCCTCAAACCCCGGGGGTTGCTTAACGAATACCAACTCCTTTAAAGGACCATTAAGAAAGGCACTTTTAACATCCATTTGTTGCAATTTAAAGTTATAACGGGATGCATAAGCAAGAAGGATACGGATGGACTCAAGGCGAGCCACGGGAGCATAGGTCTCTCCAAAATCAATGCCTTCAACTGAGAGTACCCTTGAGCCACCAATCTAGCCTTGTTCCTCACAACCATGCCATGCTCATCTTGCTTGTTCTTGAAAATCCACTTAGTGCCAATAACATTGCAGCACTCTTTAGGCTTCTCAACTAGCTTCCAAACCTTGTTGCGCTAGAAATTGTTGAGTTCTTCATGCATAGCTAGCAACCAATCCGGATCTTCAAGAGCTTCGGCCACTTTCTTCGGTTCAAACATGGCAATATGAGCTTGATGGTCACTAAAGTTCGCCAATTGCCTTCGGGTGGACACTTTGCCTCTCACATCACCAATCACTTTCTCAAGGAAATGTTCATGACGTGCCATGGTTCTTTCAACTCTAGCTCGACGACGGGCTTCGATATCCTCATTGCATCTTGGAGGTATCACTTGATCATCTTGATCATTCGAGTCCCCGCCTTGACCGGAAGGTTGACCTTGATCATCACTCGGAGCGGCTTCAACATTTGATGAAGAGGATGATTGAGCAAGGTCTTGATCATGGCAAGCATCACAGATAGGAGAGTTGGGCTCTTGCAAAGCAACTTGATCATGAAGTTGAGGGTCTTCAACTTGTTCTTGGGTTGGTGCAATAGTTTCTCCATTGGCAAGATTTTCTTGAGTAGATGAAGGCTCCACTTGAGTAGAGCATTATCCTTCTCGATCCACCACAAGGGGTTCCTCAATGGGGTGGAAGAATCCCACACCCATTCTTCTTATGGCTTCTTGAGGAATTACATCATCTACATCGGAAACATGAAATTGCGCCACTTGGGAGCCGTTATTTTCCTCGAACACCACACTACAAGATTCTATGATACGCCGTGTGGCTTTATCATAGATTCTATAAGTGTGGGATTCGGCACCGTAACCAACAAATATACCCTCTAGAGATTTAGATTCGAATTTAGTTAAGCGACAACCTTTGATCAAATAGAAACACTTACAACCGAAGACACGGAAGTAGGAGATGTTAGGTTTGTTGCCGGTGAGGATCTCATAAGGAGTCTTGTTCAACCCTTTGCGGAAGTAGACCCGGTTGGAGGAGTGACAAGCCGTGGAAATAGCCTCTTCCCAAAAGGTCAACGGAGTCTTAAACTCCGCTAACATGGACCTTGCTATATCCACAAGAGTCCGGTTCTTCCTCTCGGCTACACCATTTTGTTGAGGGGTATAGGTTGCGGAATATTGATGACGAATGCCCTCTTCACTAAGAAACTCATTGAGGGTGTAGTTTTTGAACTCAGAGCCATTATCACTTCTAATTGCCAATATGGGGACATTGTGTTGACGTTGCATTTCGATGGAGAAGTCGATGAAGGTTTGTTGGGTCTCACTCTTCGACTTGAAGAAATAAACCCAAGTAAATCTTGAATAATCATCAACAATCACCAAGCAATACTTCTTCCCACCAAGACTAGCTTCGGGAACGGCACCAAAAAGATCCACATGGAGGAGCTCCAAGATCCTCTTGGATGAAATAATAGTCTTGGACGGATGGGGAGAATCATGCATCTTTCCTTCAACACAAGCCCTACAAACACGATCTTCGGCAAAAGAGACATCTTCTTTTAGTCCAAGAATGTGGCCACCCTTGTGGGGACTTTGCAAAGTTCTCATATTGACATGGGCTAGGCGGCGATGCCACAACCAACCCTTGCCGGCCTTTCCGAATAGGCACATCGAATTTGAAGTGGTTTCCCTTGAAAAGTCAACCACAAACAAATCATCCTCGACGTACCCAACGAAAGCGACCTTTAGAGTCTTGCTCCACAAGATTACCACAACATCAATATCAAAGAAGACGGCATAACCCATCTTATTAAGTGCATGAACGGAAAGTAAATTAAAACCAAGGTCTTTGACAAGCATGACATTCGCTAAGGTGATATCCTTAGCAACTACCACCTTGCCAAAGCCCAATACCTCGGATTTTGATCGATCTCCATAAGTGACGGTTGCATGATTTAGATTTGATCCCAACTCCGTCATCAACTCCTTGCTTCCGGTCATATGTTTTGTGCATCCACTATCAACCACCCATTTTGACCCACCGGAAGCATAGTCCTACAAGAAATCGTTGCTTGGATTTAGGTCCCCATTTTTCAATGGGTCCTCTTTTGTTAGCAACAAGGGTCTTAGGAACCCAAATAGAACGAGCAATGGGTACATTTCTAGGACCAACAAACTTAGCATAGACATCCCCATAATAGTCAACGAAGATAATGTAGTGAGGGTTAGTCTTTCCCGCAAAGTCATCACTAATGGTTTTGCCCCTTGTGGCACCACCATTAGCAATGTTGACCTTCTTCTTTACTTGAGGGATCCTCTTTGCTTGAGGAGCACTAGGAATGTTGGCCTTCTTAGCTTGTGGGGTCTTCTTTGTTTGAGGAGTTCTAGCATCCTTCATGAAGCTTTCCTTCTCCTTTTCTTCCTCCACAAACCCAAGACCAACTCTCCCCTTTTGTGAAGTGACAAAAGGTTTCTTACCTAGGGAGATGGCCTTAGCAAGATTGATCTTCAACCTAGCATTTTCCTCAATGATATTTGCATGATCACAAGTAATAGAAGTGGAGGAACTAGGCATATCATTGTTAGGCGGTTGAGCTTGAAGTTGCTCATACGACTTGGTGAGGGTAGAGTGCTCACTCTCCAAAGCTTTGTAGGCCTCGGAGAGCTTCTCTAGCTCCTCGGTTAGTCTAGAATGACCAACACCAAGCTCGACCTTTTCTTTCTTACATGCTTTGTATTTAGCAATTGCATGGTCCCGTTCTTTAATGAGTTTAGCAACAATAACATCATTAGATTCCTCTATAGATTCAAGTTGTTGCTCTAAAGAAACTCTAAGCTCATGTTCTTCTTCTAGATTGTCTTTTAAAGAGGCAATTTCCATAGCATCCTCTCTTTCAATCTTACCCTTGATCTCAAGCATTTCTTGAGCTTCACCATATTGACTCATAAGAGCCTCAACATGCTTCTTTGTTTCACCTTGCATGTTAGTGATAAAAGTATCGAAAGCAACTATTTCCTCTTTGATTTTAAGACTAGTAGCATCAACCATGGAACTCATAGCCTTAGGAGATGAGGAAGGTGATACCTCGGTAGTCTTGGCCATGAAGCATCTTGCGGAGGAGTTGGTGACATTCTCATTGGGGGATTCAAATAGGGAAGGAGATGATGAAGAAGCAATGGAAATGGCGACAACTTCATTTTTGGGTTCTTCTTCTTCTTCCCCGGATGAGTACTCTTCTTGAGCAAGCAACACAATCCTTGGAGGCTTCTTGTTGGTAGCATTCTTCTTGAAGAAAGGTTTCCTATGGGCGTCCTTTGACTTGTCCTTTCGAACAAGCTTTCCTCCATGGTGTTCTCTATTCTCAAACGGACAATCGGCCACAAAGTGATATTTGTCTTGACAATTGTAGCAAGAACGAACCCTTTGTCCACCTTCCTTCCTTCCAATGGTCTTGTTGACAAAATCCCTTGCCTTGGATGGGCTCTTCCAAAAGACTTTGGATGTGAGAGCCGAGTAATCCTTGAGAGTATCTTCAAGCTCTTTGGGGTCCCAATGTGACACGTCTTCTTGAGTCTCATCATCATCGTCTTGTACCACAACCTTAGCCTTCAAAGCAAGTGAAGATCCTCTATGCATTCCAATGGCTTGGGCTCGAGCATCTTCGGCGTTCTTAGCGGCCACCTTGTATGCCGCCATCTCTTGCATGACCTCATTAGATGACATGAGGTGATAGTTGTGTCTTCCTTGGAGACTCTTCAAATCGGTAGATTCAAACGGCCAAAGGGCACTCACATACTTCCTCTTTATCCAAGCATCATCCACATAGGTTGCACCAAGGGCTCGAAATTGAGTGGCAAGGGTCTTGAGCCTTCAATACATTTCTTCATGGTCTTCACCTTCTATCATGAAAAAGCCCTCGGCTTGGTTGGTCAAAGCTTCAAACCTATTCCTTTGCATGCTCTCATTACCAACAAACTCTTTAGTGAGAATATCCCACGCTTCTTTGGCGGTGGTGGCAAGCTCGATGAGAGACATGTGCTTTTCTCCCACGGCGGTGTGAATGATGTTGAGAGCCAAGTCATTGAGTTGAGAATCCACGGCTTCTCTTCTTATCATGTTGTTTGGATCGACGGCCTTGAACCCAACTTCAATGATTCTCCATAGTTCACTAGAAGAGCCCTTGACATGAGATTTCATCATAAATTGCCAATTAGTAAAACAAGATGGATTAAGCTTAGGTGGATCACCCCTATTGTTTATATGATAATGTGGCATAGGGAGGTCGGCCGAGTATGCGAATGGAACCGCATTGTACCCCGGCCTCCCACCATCAATTTTAGGAGGGGTTCATTAGTGCGTTGTTCGCCCTCCCCAACATGTGCGGTGGAAGCATTAGCCTCTAGGGATGATGTAGCGGGTGGCATGTTAGCCTTCATGAGTTCCCTCATCATAGCACGCAACTCCTCCATTTGAGTGCTCATGGATGATTTCAAGCTTGTTTCCAAACTCTTGAGATCATCCATGGTCACCGGAGGGGTGCTACCAACCAACACACCATCACCGTCACCCATACTCTCTTAGGCGGTTAAACCTAATTTAAGAGCCAAGGCTCTGATACCAATTGAAAGGGATCGTATGGGCACCTAGAGGGGGGTGAATAGGTGCTACACCAAATTTTAAATCTTTTTCAATTTTAGGCTTTAGCAAAACGGTAAATTATCTAGACATGCATCTACGATGAATTTACCTATATGACAAGATGGCAATTACGATTAAACAAGTAGCACAACGGAAGAACAAGATAGATGGAAAGAGGTAACCGAAGGGAAGCACGCGGAGACAAGGATGTATTCCCGAGTTCCTCCTTGTTAAGGGAGTACGTCTCGTTGGAGGGGTGTGAGCTCGCCACAAAGGCCTACTCAACGCCACAAAGGCCTCACCCTATTCTCCGATGAACTTTTCCACAAAGGCTTGGTTCACCTTCCACTATTCGGAGTCCTTCAAGGCGGAATCCGGAGCCCTTACACGGTTCTTGGGGCACACACCCACAACTGAATTGGGGGCTCCCAAATCAACAACACTGTCACAAATACAACAACAAATGAGCACAAGAATCTAGGGTAACACAAAGCTAACCCTAGAAACAAGAATCCTCAAGAGAACGAGGGGGAAATGAAGAACGGCTTGGTGAAGATGTAGATCCGGGTCTTCTCCTTCAATCCTCCGAAGATCAATGCGTTTGGACGGAGGAATTGGGAGATCTTGTGATTTTGAGCTCTCAAATATTAGGGTTCATAAATGCTGGACGAGCTAGCTGTCCTGAGGTAGGTGGAGGGGTATTTATACCCCTCTGAGAATTATAGCCGTTGGGGGTCACTTATGCCGGAGACTCCGGCCTAAGTGGGCCGGAGACTCCGGTGTAGGCCGGAGAATCCGGTCTCCTTCCGGGGTTTCTCCGGACACCCATACAGTAGCGCACCACACTTCGCTTGCTTCGGGGAGGGCCGGAAACTCCGGTCTGGAGGACCGGAGACTCCGGTGCAGGACGGAGACTCCGCACCCGGGCGGAGAATTGTCGAGGACGCAGGACTGGCCGGAGACTCCGGTCACCAGGGCCAGAGACTCCGGCCTCCCGGAGACTCCGGACACCCTCCGGTGGTACTCCGGAGGGGTATCCAGTACCGCACCACACGCTGGCCAGAGGGCAGGAAAATCCAGGGGCCGGAGACTCCGGCCTAATAGGCCGGATACTCCGGCCAGGAAATTCCTGCAACAAGGAAACTTGGCCCTTTTCTTCCCTTTTTGGTGAATGATGCTAGGGGTAGGAAAATGTCAATTATCCTGCAACACTTAGCATCATGTTAGATAATCATTAGTGTTGTTAACTAACACACAAAACTAATAGGGGTTAGGAAATGTTCTTTCAGACGGCCTGAGCTCCTTCCTGCGACTTGATATGCATGAGGCACACATTACCTTAGCATTTACTTGTAAATTTTTTTTAAAGACTTGTTTAAGTGTCGTTTAAATGTGCTTGTGAATGTCCCTCGGGAGGGTTTTGTCTTTCCCCTTCATGTCTTTTTCGCTCGACGTCTTAGGACCCTCTCTCAGCGCTACACCACCGCCGCTTCGGTATGTGAGAGTCAGGGCTCCACAAGGCCGGGGGTGCGTGATGCCTCGAGAGGTAAGAGCTCCCGAGGCGCGATGCTCGGGGCTCCCCTTTAACGCGCAAGCAGCCCATGAGGCATAGGAGAGAGAAAAGAGGCTCGAGGGACAAAAACCAGCGAAAGGAAATCTTAACCAAGTGTTTGGACTTAGCTTCACGAGGCATTTTTCGCCTTGGAGAGGGTGTTGGTTCCCTGATGAGGCGTTTTTGCCTTGGAGAGGGTGTTGGTTCCCTGGTGAGGCGTTTTCCTCTCGAGGTTGCCTGAGGTTTGTTTTGAACCTGCTTTCCTGCGTTTGAACAGATAGGCATACCCGCAAGCAATACATAGCTAGATAACTTCATGCGTGCTCGTAGGTTCCTTCATGTGTGTCTCGCGAGGAGAACAGGCACCAAGGTCCTTGGTGAGTTGACGTGCACGGGAGCCGGTCCATGAGTTCAGATCTCCTTGGGAGTTGACATGCATGAGAGCTGACCCGTGAGTTCAGAGCTCGGATTCCTTGGGTTTGAGGCGCTGCTGGGATGCTCCCGAGGCACAGGCACCATGCTCAGCCCCCGCTCGCGAGATACACAGGAGGGATCATACGAGCAAGGATGAAAAGCAATAACATAAGTGCTTACCAAAGCAACAACATATGCTGGCGCGAAGCGCAAAGGTTCAAAGTGACCTGAAATAGAGGTTCATTACACTGGCGTGGCCAGAAATACAAAATCCGCCATGTCTGGGCATGGGGTTCCACATGAAGTGGCTGAGACTCTCGCGGCCCGAGGCGACGCATGTAGAGAGAGCTCAGAGAGGGGGCCCCTATGCGGGGGTGGCTTTGAGAGCCTGCGGTCCACCATGGCGGGCATGGGGATCCACCTCGCCAAGGCATGGTGCTTGAAGAAGTCACCTTGCCGAGGCGTGGTGGCTTGGGAGTCTTCTCGAACGGCCCGCGGCAACGTATAGTAGAGAGGGGAGCCCGAAGTTTTTCCTCGTGGAGGATGATGGCGCGAGGCTCTCCCTTGATGCAAAAATTGCTCGTCGAGGACGATCAGGGGTAGAACTTGCGCAGGTGCTGGATGTTCCAGGGGTTGGCGACAGGGATGCCGTCCTCCGTCTCGAGCCGCACGGAGCCAGGCCTGGCGATGTGCACGACTCTGTAGGGTCCTTCCCACATTGGCGAGAGCTTGTGGAGGCCTGCCCTTGTCGGGGATATGAACCCCGGATATCCCAAAGAGATCCATTTCTTCAGAACTCCCCGAGCCGGTTGAATGAGTGCCGGCTGAAACCTGCCGGCTGAATCCAGCCGCCTACGTCTACCCGGATACGGACGTCCGGCTGGGCTGGAGCCGGACGCACCAACCGACAACTCCGTACAAGTGGGCCAGGCCCATATAACCGCTCCGGGTGAACAGTACTCCTTGTCGGGCATCTCCTGTACAGAATCATGGCAACAAGCTCCAGCCGGCTCAGAAAGTAGTGATGTCATAGGGACAAACTTGTAACTTCCCTGTAATCGAAAACCCTAGCCCGCTGCCTATATAAAGCGGGCTAGAGCCTCCTGCGCGAAGTAAGTAGAAGAGACCTACATGCACACAGGCGACTAGAACACCCACGTTGCATCACCTTCAACCTCCGGCCGGCTAGGACCTCCAGCCGGCTGCCACCCGAAACAGCTCAAGGAGCACCATTGTAGCCCGATTCTGTGATCAAGCAATAAGAACAAGAAGAGCAGGACGTAGGGGTGTTACCTCCACAAGAAGGGCCCTGAACCTGGGTAACTAGCGTGTGTTCGCGTGCTTGTTGCACAATCCCGCGCGAGCATCAATCGTTGCCTGCCCCATACTTCTTTCCATCTCTGATGGATATGCCGTGCAACCCACCACGACATTTGGCGCCCACCGTGGGGCTCGCGACGAGCGGAGTCATGTTCTGCGCGGGATCCAGGACCGTAGATGATCGGCGGATCGTCTCCGGCCTCGTACTCTCCATCGGCTCCATCGACTGCGTCCTCGACAACACCAAGAGCTTCGCCGACGTGGGCTTCACCAGCGGAGGCACGGTCGTCACCCTTGGCGAGTTCCACGTCTATGTCGCCGTCGCCGCCAAGGAATACCCGGAGGTGGTCTACTCAAGCTTGGCTCCTTCGATCTTCGACGCCAGCACCTGCGATGACGACGCCGCCTTCGGCTACCTCAACTCCGGCGACGCCAACCGCGACGACGTCAAGCTCAACGTCTACGCCGAGGTGCACATGGTCGAGCACGCGGCGGCGGGAGGCGCCGTCGCCGCTACTGTTCATGAAGCTGGCGAACCCTCTCGTTTCCAGCGCAACCTTGAGGCCGACTTCGAGCTGCTAAGCACCCCCATCGCGCCGGGTGCGGATCCAGCCAAGGCGGCGGCTGAACTCGAGAGGATGCATCAACAGATATACGACAAGGCTCTTCACCTCGCATCAACACAGTGCCGGCTCAACGCCACGATGCGCGAGTACAACACCGCCCACGGCTTCGAGCCGGCAAGGGGCAACACGGAGAAGCTGAATGAGGTCAGGCGCAAAGGAGGGGATCTCGGCGGTGTCCTGAACCGTCCGGCCAGACGCACGAGCATTCGGACATCATCCTGCCCGAGTACAGCAACCCGATGCAAAACATGAAGGCTGCGGAGGCGGCCGCAGCAGAGCTACCCCATCTCCAAGGCGAGGAGCTACGCCAACAAGCACGCCGGGTCCAAGAGCTCATCACCGCGGCCAACCGGCAGCAATGCGAAACCGAGGCGACGGCGAGCCGAGAACATCATGAGCCGCCTCCAGGCTACGATCCAGCCGGCAAGTCCAAGCAAGGCGCTGAGGCGTCATCCACAAGCCGCGGAAGGGCGAAGGACAAGCAACCACGAGCTCATCGCGAGGGGAGCGCAAGCTCGCATCCTCGTGATCACGGCCGCGATCCGGCTGGACGACGCGAAGACGGCAACCGGAACGAGCCGCAAACAAGCCACGACGCTCGCCTCCGCATCGACGCGCTCAAGGCGTCAAGCATCATCGAGGAGGAAGACATCGTCGCACATCGCTGCTTCGGACCTCGCATCCGGACCGAGCAGTTCCCGCGGGGATTCACCCTCCCAAGGGATACACCCAAGTACAACGGCACCGCGAAGCCGGAAGACTGGCTCGCCGATTGCGTCACGGCGGTCAACATCGCAGGCGGCAACAAGCGAGTGGCCGTACGCTACGGGCCACTCATGCTCCAGGGGTCGGCTCGGACTTGGCTGAACAGCCTGCCGGCTGAAAGCGTCAACAGCTGGCTGGACTTTGAGGAGGTGTTCAACCGCAATTTCACCGGCACCTACTTGCGCCCCGGCAACGCACAGCTGCTCGCGCTGTGCAAACAGAAGGACGGCGAGTCGGACCGAGCCTACCTCACCCGGTGGACTAGCCTATGCAACTCCTGCGAGGGAATCCTCGAGCTCCAAGCCGTCCAGTACTTCATTCAAGGTTGCCGAGACCAGACGCTGCTCAAGCACAGGCTCCTAAGGAAGAGCCCGAAGACCATGGCGGAACTCATGGCGATCGCCGACGAATACGCCACCGCCGACGCGGGCATGACCAACCCCATCCGACTCGACAAAGCCGGAAGAATTATTACGACGGAGCCGGCTGCACGCCGCAGCCGGGCGGAGAACCAGGAAGGAGGAAAATCGACCCGGCGTGACTCCGACACAGCCGGCAAGCACAAGTCCACAGACGTCCGCGTCGAGTCCAAGGTCGTCGCCACTACCGAGGGAAGGCTGGTAGGAGGCTTCGAAAACCACCGCATGAGGACGAGCATCGACATGCGCCGGACGAGGGTGAGGAACAGCTACGAGTTCCTACTCGATCAACCGTGCCAGAACCATGGCGACCGGCCAGCAAACCACACCGTTCGGCAATGCAACCTCGGCCGCCCAAGGCCACCACCGTATAAGCGACAAAATCCGCCTCCGCCTCTGGACGAAGCCGGACGAGACGATCGAAGACGTGACGACGGACGGCACGAAGACAGGAATCGTGATGATCGCCAACGCGAAGAACAGAGGAGGGAGCGCCTTCCTGCTCCGCCTCCAAGGGGTCCAGACGGCTACCAGAATCCGGATGCCGCCTACATCGTGTTCATCAGCGAACGCGACGACAAGCGAAGCCGGCGCGAGCGATTCAAGGAGGTGAATGCGGTGGTTCCACCCGTCCCCCAGTACCTCAACTGGTCACAAGAACCAATCACGTGGGACCGCCGCGACCACCCGGAGCTGATGCCCAACCCAGGCGGCTATGCTCTAGTCCTGGAGCCCATGATCATCTCCACCAAGTGCGCCTGCACCTTCTCACGCGTCCTCATCGACGGGGGCAGCAGCATCAACATCCTCTACCGCGACACGCTGGAGAAGCTGGGAGTCTCCGAGTCCGGCTTGACGCCGAGCCGGACGGTCTTCCACGGCATCGTGCCGGGGCGAGCCGGATCATCCATGGGCCTCATCCGGGTGGACGTCCTATTCGGCACCCAGAGCAATCACCGCCACGAGACCATCTCCTTCGAGGTGGTCAACCACTCCAGCGCCTACCACGCCATCCTCGGGCGACTGGCGCTCGCCAAGTTCATGGCGGTGCCACACTACGCCTACCTCAAGATGAAGCTACCAGGCCCACGCGGGATCATCACCGTCGCCGGAGACTACAAGCGCTCCATCACCTGCGCCTCGGACAGCGCGAAGGTGGCTGAGACCATGGTCTACAACGAGGTGATGAAGCAATTCAAGCGCAAGGCCAGCAAGGAAAAGCTGGAGATTCCGGAGTCGGCCAAGCTGGCTGGCGAGTCGAAATTCTAGGCGGCACGAGACACAAAGAAGATCTACTTCGACGACAACGACAAATCCAAGTTCGTCACTGTGGGGGCGAGCCTGGACCCCAAATAGGAAAGCGCGCTCGTCGAGTTCCTCCGTGAGAACCGGGACATCTTCACGTGGTCCCCCAAGGACATGCCGGGTGTACCGAGGGAACTCGCTGAGCACTCTCTACACGTCCGGCCAGACGGCAAGCCGGTGAAGCAGTCCCTGCGGCGCTTCGCGGAAGGAAGAAGATAGTTGATAGGAGAAGAGATAGCACGGCTACTCGCAGCAGGATTCATCAAGGAAGCACAACACACGGAGTGGCTGGCCAATCCGGCGATGGTGGAAAAGAAGAACAAGCGGTGGCGGATGTGTATCGATTACACCCACCTCAACAAGGCTTGCCCTAAGGACCCCTTTCCATTGCCGCGCATCGACCAGGTGATCGACTCCACGGCCGGCTGCGACCTCCTCTCCCTCCTCGATGCCTACTCCGGTTACCACCAAATTCCGTTGAACCCGGATGACCAGCTCAAGACTGCCTTCATCACCCCCTACGGCCCATACTGCTACACCACCATGCCGTTCGGCTTGAAGAACGCGGGGGCAACATACCAGCGCTGCATGCAGAAATGCTTGCACGACTAGATCGGTCGCAACGCGCACGCCTACATCGACGATGTCGTCATCAAGACCAAGGAGAAGCACACCCTCCTCACCGACCTCAAGGAAACCTTTGACAACTTGCACCGCTTCCAGATGAAGCTCAACCCGGAGAAATGTGTGTTCGGCGTTCCAGCCGAACAGCTACTCGGCTACCTTGTGTCGGCATGAGGAATCGAGGCCAACCCGGAGAAAATCGCCGCCATCGACAACGTGCGACAACCAAGAAGCATCAAGGACATCCAAAAGTTCACCGGTTGCCTGGCATCCCTCAGCCGCTTTATCAACCGGCTCGGTGAGAAGGCTCTCCCGCTCTACCATTTACTGAAGAAGACTGACAAGTTCGTCTGGAGCGACGCGGCAGACGCCGCCTTCAAGGAACTCAAGCGTGCGATGGCCACCACCCCGGTCTTAGCACCTCCGGCTCCGAAGGAGCCCATGCTCATGTACATTGCCGCCTCCAACCTAGTCGTCAGCGTCGTCCTGGTGGTGGAACGAGATGAAGCCGGCAAGCAGCGGCTGATTCAGCGGCCAGTCTACTACCTCAGCGAGGTGCTCTCGCAGTCAAAGCAAAATTACCCACACTACCAGAAGCTCGTATACGGCTTGTACATGGCAACGAAGAAGCTGAAGCACTACTTCCAAGAGCATCCGATCAAAGTGATAAGCGACGCTCCGCTTGCCGAGATCATAGGCAACAAGGACGCAACCGGCAGAGTCGCGAAATGGGCGATCAACCTGACGGCGCACAGAGTCGAATATGACAAGAGAACAGCGATCAAGTCACAGGAGCTGGCTGACTTTCTAGCCGACTGGACGGACACGGACCACGTGCCGCCGCCACCCGACACCGGCGAACATTGGCTCATGCACTTCGACGGTTCCAAAAGATACTAGGGACTTGGCGCCGGAGTCGTCCTCACCTCACCCAAGGGGGGCCGACTCGAGTACGTGCTACAAATCCACTTCACGGCGTCCATTAATGTAGCCGAATATGAAGCTCTCGCGCATGGCCTCAAGCTCGCCAAGGCCATGAACATCAAGCGGATCCTCTACTACGGCGACTCCGACTTGGTGATACAGCAGACCACTGGTCATTGGGACGCCAAGGACCCCAACATGGCCGCCTACCGCTTCTTCGTCCAGCAACTCGTGGGATGCTTCGACGGATGCGAATTCCACCACATCCACCGCTCCAACAATGAGGCAGCTGACACTTTGGCAAACATTGGTTCTCTTCGCGAGGAAATCCCACCCGGCATCGCCCTTGAGAAGCTGTACAAGCCATCCATCACACCGTGTCCCGGCTCCGACTCCATCCGGATGCCGCCAGGCGCGGAGTCGGCTGGGACGGCTCCAGGCGAGCCAGAAACCGTCGAGGTCCTCGTCATCGAAGAGGCTCCGCCATGGACCCAACCCTTCCTCGCCTACCTCGCCAATGACGAGCTCCCGGCGGACGAACTCATCGCCAGGCAAATCAAACGCCGAGCAAGTGCTTACACGATCATCAACAACGAGCTATACAAACGCAGTGTCTCTGGAATATTCCAGCGCTGTGTGAACCAAGAAGAAGGAATCAAGATCCTCAAAGAAATCCATCAAGGCGAATGCGGTCATCACGCGTCCTCCAGGGCGATTGTGGCTAAGGCATTCAGGCACGGGTTCTACTGGCCGACTGCGCTGGCGGACGCAAACCAGCTGGTCCGGCTCTGCAACGGCTGCCAACGATTCGCAACGCAGAAGCACACGCCGGCTTCAGCACTCAAGACAATTCCTATCACCTGGCCGTTTGCCGTCTGGGGCCTCGACATGGTCGGCCCGCTGAGAAGATCCAGTGGAGGCATGACACACTTGCTAGTGGCCGTCGACAAGTTCACGAAATGGATTGAAGCCAAGCCGATCAAGAAGCTGGATGGACCAACAGCAGTCAAGTTCTTCAAAAGCATCATCTACCGCTTCGGCCACCCCAACAGCATCGTCACGGATAACGGGTCGAACTTCGTCAAGGGAGAATTCGCCAAGTTCTGCGGCAGGACCGGCATCCGGCTCGACGTGGCCTCTGTCGCACACCCGCAGTCAAATGGGCAGGTCGAGCGGGCAAACGGCCTCATCCTATCGGGCATCAAGCCTCGGTTGCTCGAACCACTCGAGCGAGCAGCCGGCGCATGGGAAGAAGAGCTACCTTCCGTCCTCTGGAGCCTAAGGACAACCCCGAATCGCTCAACCGGCTTCACCCCCTTCTTCCTCGTCCACGGGGCTGAAGCCGTCATGCCAACTGACATCGAGCATGATGCGCCCCGAATCGTGCTGTACACAGAATCAGAAGCTAAACAAGCCTACGAAGACGGAATGGACCTGCTCGAGGAAGCGCGCCAGCTTGCCGAGTCAAGGTCGGCGATGTATCAGCAAAAACTACGCAACTACCACAGCCGGCAGGTCAGGCCTGTCCGCTTTCGAGAAGGCGACCTCGTGCTACGACTAATCCAAGACACAAAGAACATGAACAAGCTTTCATCACCCTGGGAAGGACCATTCATCGTAAGCAAAGCGCTCATCAACGATGCATACTACTTGATCGACGCCCGCGAGCACAAAAAGGACACGATGGACAAGGAAGGTGATGAAACGGAAAGGCCATGGAACGCATCACTCTTGCGTCGATTCTACACCTGAGAAAGAACCATGTATGTATCACCTATGCTATCAATAAAGAAATTGGAATGATGAGCACATGAGCAGTTTTTCGCAACTCTTTTCTGCATTCCCTTACCGGTTCCTCCGGCAGCCGGCAAGCTTGCCTTTAGCGGCCGTGTAGCGTGACTAACCCCTAAATGGCTAACTCTTCGAATCCGGTTAAGGCCGGCAAGAGAACAAGCTGGAGGGGGCCAACAACGTGAAAAACGCATAAAGGGAAGTACTGCCGGCTGGAAAAATGATGTTCTATAAACTCGGCCAAGCCGGCAGTCGGCAACCACTTCTCCTATTACGGACGATTAACTACACAACGCTAAACGGCTAACTCTTCGGATCCGGTTAAGGCCGGCAAGAGAATAAGCTGGAGGCCGACTGTATGCGAAAGACGTAAGAAACAGAAATCGTTGCCGGCTGAGAAAACTCTGGCCCAACAAACCGGAACCTAACGTTATAGTAGTGTGCATGATCCCGCTGGACGGTGAAGTGCACACGAATGACGGCGGGAGAGGCTACAGGCGAGTGCGAAATTAAGTTAAGCAAAGTAAAAGTATTCTCCATGATTAAAAGAGCGGGCTAACCACTTCATCGTTTCATTTCACGCACGAAAATGCCGCCAACCGGCTTCGAGAGCTCAAGCCGGACACAAGCACGACGAGCAGAAAATTAAAACTACGCACAAGTAAACAAATACAGGAACAAAAGCAGGTAGCATTCAACATCAAGAGCAAGGCCTTACAGACAGGAGCTAAACAACGAGACAAAAGAAGGAAGTCCACAGGCGGACGACCTCGCTAACACGCCAAGGCGGCTACTGGATAACCTAAAACTAAGCGGGAGGCGGAGTCATATCGTCATCGCTCTCATCCCACTCCTTGAGGCACAAGGTGCCGTCGAAGACCTTGACGTAGAAGACCCCCCGTCTGACGCTTCAGCTGGAAGCGGATGACGAAGGCAGAATCCAGGCGGAAGAACTTGGCGAAAGCCTTCCACCCGGAGAAGAACTCGACGCGGTGGCGGCCTCCCCCGCCTCCGTGGCCGGCGGTGATGCGACCCAACACCTCCCAGGGCCCTTGGCGAGCGCCAACCCGATGGAGGAGGAACCTGAAGGGGCATCCCCCTCAAGCGCGTCGGCGATGGCGAAGGGTAGCAGCTGTACACACTGCACGGGCTCGTACAGCACCAAGACAAATTCGGAGATTGGGAAGTTATCCCAGTCACCAAAGATCGGGGACTCCGAGCGGGCAGGAGAGGGGCTCCGCTCGCCTCCGGGCGCCGCGACGGCGGCGCCTCCATCACCGCCGCAGTTAAGCTTTGGCGGCCGGCCCCGGCCGCGCTTGGTGCCCGCATTGGAGGTTCCTTCAACGTCGGTCTTCCGGGGGTGCCCCCTACCGCGCTTGGTTGTTACGGGAGGAGTCATCTCGATCTCCTTCTTCGGGGACATATCTGAGCAGGGAGAACTGGAGACGCGAGAGTGAGAAGACGAAGATGAAGAAGAAAACACGCTGGCATGGATACTTATAAAGAGGCAGAGAAGCAAGGCAACCGTCAGCGGCCCATCTCCAAGCGACGCGTGTCACCAGCGCAGGAGACGGCGAAGCCGAGGGGGCAAAACGCGAAGCGCAGGAGTCAACACGATGCAAAGGCAACACGTGGCCTGCAAATGGACCAAGGAGGCGAACCGATTCCCGGGGGCTGCGCAGCCGGCAAGCCGGTTCCGCAGACCCGGACGCAATCCTACAACACCCCAAGTCACGAACTCGGGGGCTGCCACGCGTCAGCCGGCAGAAAATTCCCGGGGGCTGCGCAGCCGGCAAGCCGGTTCCGCAGACCCGGACGCAATCCTACAACACCCCAAGTCACGGACTCGGGGGCTGCCACGCCGTCAGCCGGCAGAAAATTCCCGGGGGCCGCGTAGCCGGCAAGCCGGTTCCGCAGACCCGGACGCAATTCTACAACACCCCAAGTCACGGACTCGGGGGCTGCCACGCCGTCAGCCGGCAGAAAATTCCCGGGGGCTGCGCAGCCGGCAAGCCGGTTCCGCAGACCCGGACGCAATTCTACAAAACCCCAAGTCACGGAATCGGGGGCTGCCACACCGTCAGCCGGCAGAAAATTCCCGGGGGCTGCGCAGCCGGCAAGCCGGTACCGCAGACCCGGACGCATAACTACATCACCAGAAGTCACGGACTCGGGGGCTGCCACGCTGTCAGCCGGCAGAAAATTCCCGGGGGCTGCGCAGCCGGCAAGCCGGCTCCGCAGGCCTGGACGCATAACTACATCACCCCGAGCCACGGACTCGGGGGCCGCACGATATCAGCACGGTGAAAGAAAAACACAAAACAAGAAAAGAACATAAAATTTTGACCCGGATCGATGCTCAAACCGGCCCAAAATTCGGGGGCTAGGCATGGTGATTATCATCACCAAAACAAGCACAATGGCCCAACAATCACAAAAACAACAGCATTTGAAGACAGCAAGCAGTACGACGAAAGATAATCATCAGTACAGAAGATAGCAAGTTCTATAGTTACGCCCGACATTCAAGGGAGGTAAATTTAGTCAAGCAGCAGCGGGATCGGTGGCAGCAGCAGCCTCACCGGCTCCAGCATCTTCAGTCGGCCGTGCCGTCGCGGACGGCTCGGCGGGCACCAGCTTCGTCAAGTCCACCGCCTCGGCAATTCTCCCTGAGGCCATGAGGATCTCCGGATGCAAACTCGCGAGGGACGTTCCCGTGCGAAAGCCACCCACCAGCATGCTCATCTGCACGCTCGGATACCATGACTTCACCAAGGCCAACGCCATGTCGGTGCCTCCGCGCGCCGCCATCTCCACCTGCTCGTTGACGCCGGCTGGCGCCCCTTCAAGCCGGGCGGACAAGTCATGGAGAGCAGCTGGCAAGGGAGCATCCGGCCACAGGTTCTCGAGCACGCCGTCGGCCGCTTCCTTCAACCGTTTGAACTCCTGGCCGAATCGGAGAAGACAGGAGGCGGCAGTCGGAGCAGACCCAACAGCGGCACCAGAGGACTCCGGTCGGGAATGAGCCGAGGCAGCGTCTTTCTGGATTTGCGCGTCTACCTCGGGATAAAGGCCTGCATTTCAAACCGGTGAGGCCGAGTAGAATACCCCAAACAAGAAGTCAAGGAGAAAGAGACCTCACTTACCGAGGATCAGTTCGTTCACGCGCTCAACCTCCTTGATCAGGCCGCCCACCAGCTGCTCATGCTCGAGCTCACGCGCCTTGGCCGCCTGGACGATCTGGTCGTTGGCCTCGACGGACTCCTTCAGCTGGATCCTCAGCTCGACTGCATTCTCGCGGACTGACTCGACCTCGCCCCGTCTCCGCTGCTCAGCTTCCCGCAGTTTCGCCGCTTCCTCGCCCAGCCGGACGATTTCCAGGCGGCGCTCCTCCGACGTCTTTTCCGCCGTCTGGAGATTGGCCTTGGCCAATGCCAGTGCGGGAGGCGGTATCGCCTGGGGGGGGCAAGTCATCATCGGGTCAAGACATGCAAGAAAGAATACAGAACAACAAGACAGAGGATGCGAGCAAGAAAGAAAACCGGACCTTTGGCCGCCTCAAGCTCTCGCCTGAGCAAAGTCGTCTCCTTGGCCGCCTCGGCAAAGCCATACTCTATGGAGGAGCGGAGCAACGTTATGTTGGCCAGGTTCTCCTTGGCCTTCTGCTCCACCAGCGCGGCGAGGGGGAACTTCCCCGATACGTCGGGCAGGGCCGGCACCGGCCCGGAATACGGAGGAGAAGACACCAAGATAGATTGGTGGGGACCGGGGAGCGAAGCCGTCACCCCCGCTATGGCCTTGTCCTTGGCCGTTTCAGCCACTGACGTGGAAGGAGTGGGGAAGGCGAGGTATCCGGCCCCGGCGCCGTTCCGGAGAACTATCTGGAAAGCATCCACCGACGCCTCAGCGCCACCTCCTGAAACCGGAGGGTCGGAGTCGACCACAGGGGGAGCGGCATTTGCCGACACCTGGCCGACCTGTTCCACATTCGCCGTCGCCGTTACCGCCTCTGGAGGCAGACCAGCCGTTTGCGCCACAGGAGGCCGGCTCCACCGTCGTGACGGGCGCCGTCTCCACTATTGGAAGCGGCGCTCTGCAAAACGAAGAAAGCGTTACCACCAAGAAGTACAAGCCGCAAGATTTCTGCCACAAGACAAGGACTTACCCGTCACGTGAGCCCAGTTCCCTGGGCTTCTACCTCTTCAAGCGTTTCAGCGGGGGCCGATGCATCGTCGAGCAGGCGCTTCCCGCCTCCGGAGAGTTCCTCCCCGCCCTTCGCAGGAACGGCGGAGTCGTCGTCCGGCCGCTTTGTAGGGGCCGACACCACTTCAACCTCAGCACCGGCCTCCGCGGTCTTGCCGGCGTCCACGCCTGCTCCCGTCGTCTCCTTGGCCGCCTTGGCAGCAGCCAGCCGTCTCGCGGCTGTCTTGGCGTCCATCTCATCCCGGATCGAATCCGCCTGCGCCAGCTCCGCGTAAATAGCTTTTTCCATACCTTCAATGCCCAAGTCATAACCAGGATCAGCAGCAAGAATAGGATTAACCACCTGGACGCTGGTTCCGCCGGCGATAGATTCCGCCCTCTCCATGCCCTCCGCCTCCGCAGTCATCTTCTCCCCGTCCTCCCTTGAGGTCATCAACTGCTCCACAGTCAGACCAGCGTCAGACGATTCCAAGGCCAAATCCGCCTGCGTCATCTGAGCATAAAACTCCTTCCCCAAATCACCCGGATTCAAATCATAAATAAAATCACCATCGGAAGCACGACCAATCACCTCATCGTTGGCCCCACCAGTTGGGACATCCGCCTTCTCCGCCAGCCTGGCATCGACCTCGGCCCTGATATCGGCCACAATCGCATCCGCCTGGGCCTCCGCCGAAAGTTTCCCGGCGGGCATCAAGCCGGCCGTAGTAGGCCGGGATGACGAAGAAGCCAACTTTTTGGCGGGCAGCACGCCCCGCTTCTCGAATATGCGCCTCCGCTTGTGGGGCATGGTGCCTGCATCAACATCGGCGGCCGACTTCGACCGCCTCTCCTTCAGGGCCCGCCGGGGAAGAATTGCTTTCTTCTTCCGCGCCGCCGCCTCCAACTCCTTGGTCCTGCAGGAGGACGGCGCCGGCTTGGAGGCTGGCACGGAAGAGGAACCTTCTGAGTCTGGCTCAGAACCGCTGGAAAGATCTACTACCACGCGCACGACATCGTCAGTTTGCCCGGCGGCGTCGGGCTCAGGAGACTTACCGCGGGACAACGAAACCGGAGGGGGACGTCGCGCTCGAGGTCCTTGTCCCTGTAGGCTGCCGAATCGGAGTCGGAGCCGGCAGAGGGGACAAGGCTCATCGCGGCATCGTCATCGCCTCCGGCATCTTCACGAACATCGGCACCCCCACCGGATGATTCGGTGGTGTCACCGCGCCTGTCCGGGACGACACGGGCGCCGCCGCCCAATTCATCCTCAGCTGTGGCATCTGTTTCTCCTCCCGCTTGCTCGTCCGAGGAATCCTCCTCCAGCATGGCCGTTAGCTGCTTGGAAAAGGGACCGCAGACGTCAGGCTCGAAGACGACTTCAAAGTCTTCAACCCTCTGGAGCTCGCAAAGCTGTACAACGGGACGACTGGGTCAAGCGGCAGCCGGACGAAGGAATTGAAGACGGACTAGAAAGCAATGACTAACCTCAGGAGCACGTTCCGAGCGGGTGAATGGATCGAATCCAAAATCCCATTCCACCTCGATCCTGTCGGTGATGAGACGGGAAACCCACGCACGGAGGTTCGCTGGCGCCGGCACCTCAAAGCTGACCCGGGTAGGATCCCGGAGGCCGTAGTAGAAGCACATCTTGTGCGAACGCGCCTGCAGCGGGTATATCCGCCTTGACAGCCACGCCAGGGTCAGGTCCCTGGACGTTAGGCCGGTCTCCACCAACTCCTTCAGCCGGCCGAACAAAACACCCTCAAGAGCCCCATCCACCGGCGGCTTCCGGCACCAGGACTTGTTCACCGCAGCGAATTGGAGAAGGCCGGAAGGCCGATTTGGTCGACATCAGTGAGGTTCCGGACGTAGAAGTAGGTGCTCTGCCACTTCTTGATGGAATCAGGCAGGTGAATCTTGGGCAGCGGCGTGTTCTTCGCACTAATGGAGACAATGCCGCAATCGCGCTGCTGCCCGGCGGTCGTTTGAGCCCGCAGGAAGAAGAACATGCCGAATATCTCCATACTGGGCCAGATGCCCAAATACGCTTCGCACAGCGTGACGAAGCAAGACAGCTGCGTGAGGCAATTTGCCCCCAAATGGTGGGGCTGCAGCCCATAGAAGCGCAGAAATTCTGCGAAGAAGGAGCTCACCGGGAGCCCCAATCCCCGCTCCAAGTGCGCGGAGAACACGACAACCTCGCCCTTCCTGGGATTCGGTGAAATTTCTTCTTCAGGGGGAACGTGGGCTTCCACGTCGCCCATCATCCCCAAGAACCGGTTCCGGCGAAGCTTCCAGAGGAACGCATCATCCATGGTGGAACCCATCCACGCGCCGAACTCGCCATGGACGATCTGTTTCCCGTCGTGGGAGAGACAAACGCGAGGACAGCAAGAGCGCGAGAGAAGATGGGCGAGAACCGGGGAGCGCGAGAATTAGCGAGGAAGACGAAGCAGGAGAGAGGAACGGTAACCCCGGCTGTTCCCCCTCTTTCTCCTTTAAAAGCGAGGCAAGCGGAACCGTTCCGCCCGTCGCGCCGCGTGGCGTGCAAACGTGCAGCACTTTCCGCAGATGATCCCACGAGCAAGCAGTTGCCACA
>QRDG01000231.1:457603-537990 GCA_012064385.1 Puccinellia tenuiflora | reverse complement strand
GTAGAAGGGACCTACATGCACACTGGCGATTAGAACACCCACGTAGCATCATCTTCAACCTCCAGCCAGCTAGGACCTCCAGCCGGCTGCCACCCGAAACAGCTCAAGGAGCGCCATTGTAGCCCGATTCTGTGATCAAGCAATAAGAACAAGAAGAGCAGGACGTAGGGGTGTTACCTCCACAAGGAGGGCCCTGAACCTGGGTAACTAGCGTGTGTTCGCGTGCTTGTTGCCCAATCCCGCGCGAGCATCCATCGTCGCCTGCCCCATAATCTTTTCCATCTCTGATGGATATGTCGTGCAACCCACCACGACACCCTGGCCTGTGGGTGGCCCCCTAGGTCGCCCTTTTGGCTCCGGTCTTCATTTTTCCAATAAAAAATCCCTGTAAATTTTCGTCCAATTTCGAGAATATTTCCAGAAATAACTTTCTGCAACAAAAACATGACAAAAACAGGGAACTGACACTGGCATCTTGTCAATAGGTTAGTCCAACAAAATGCAAAAAAATGATGTAATATGATATTAAAAATATGTGACAACGTCACAAAACTAGCATGGATCACTCAAAAATTATAGATACGTTTGAGACGTATCAGCGCTCCCGCCGGGCGCACAGAAGGAGCCCCCGCCGCGGGTCGAGCAGGTGGCGGGCGCAGTGGCAGAACGAGCGGGACAAGCTGGTGGCGGTGGAGCACGTAACGGTGGAGCACGTTGCGGTGGAGCAGTTGGCTATATATGCGGGACGGACGCGGCGGCGCAGGTGGTGGTGGTGGAGGTGTTGGTGGCGCAGGTGGTGGCCATTCGGGAGCGGGGGTGGTGCACGGACATATTGGGGGGTAGGGTTCAGGTCGTTATTTTTGGCACCGATGCGCGGTCCCACCTGTAAGATGCGGACCCACTTCACTAACGCCTATAGACGGAATCCACTTCAGACTGGCCGTTTGGCCTCGCCATAGCAGCTGCGACTGAAGTAGTGGCAAAACTGAGCGTCATTTGGAACTAGTGGCAAAACTTAGTCGTACCAAGCCTCTAAGGGCAATCTATTAAATGAACCATTTAAATTTTCCGAGATTTTGCCAAGGGTTCCCAGCTGATGGCGTGGATCACACTTCGCTGGGGAACCCAAGAGGAAGGCATGATGTAGTGTAGCAGCAGTTTCCATTGATTACAAAACCAAGGTTGTCAGATCCAGTAGGACTTGGAGAAGGCCTAGCAAGGTGTCACGGCGCCGTTTACGATAATTGACGTGGACTTGCTCACAATCACAAACAAACTACTTTGTCCCAACGAAACAGAGAGGTTGCCAATCTCTCCGGCTTGCTGAACACAAAGAATTAAATGTGCAAGTGTAAAATATGATGAGAGTGAAATATGACCAGCGAGTAAATGAGTACGGAAAGCTATTAAAACGGTTGTAAACAGTGTAGGAAAATAGGACCGGGGTCCACAGATAACTAGTGGTGTCTCTACAGAAGACATGCATGATGGGTAAATAAATTACAGCAAGGCAATTGACAAAATTGTGGGTGCATAACAATGCTATCATAAAACAATATAGTTCACCGTTTCATCTAATATGGGCATTACGTCAAAATACATAGACCGTTATCCAACTTCATCTATGACTTATAATCCACCCCGAGATCGCTATTCAGCATGTCTCCCAGAAGTATTAAGTTGCAAGCAACAGATCATTGCAATAAGAAAAGTGCATAATGTGAGCAATGTAAATAACACAAGGAAATTACACCGCCGTTTTCTCCCTAGTGGCAACGGCACAAACTTGGCATGTGTGTTTCTGTCAGTTGCACTCTCCGCAAAAGAGGCATGAACCCACTATCTAGCATAAATACTCTCTGTGAAGATACTAATAATTAATTGGCCAAAGCATCCACTAGCATCGGAGAGCATGCAAGATCATAGATAAAACCTAACACATAGATGAACAAGATTAATGATTTCCACAATTCATGGGATCCAAGCAAACACATCATGTAGCAGTTACAGATAATATGACATTGATCATGTAGGGCAGCTCACAAGATCTAAACAATGGAGTACAAGGGGAAGAGACAACCATCTAGCTACTGCCATGGACCCGTAGTCCCGTGGTTGACTACTCACGCATCACTCCGTTGGCAGGCATGGTGTAGATGCCTCCGATGACGATCTCCCCCTCCGATAGGGTGCCGGGAAGAGCTTCAGGACCCTCCCGATCTACGGTTGGCGACGGCGGCGGCCTCGGATGTTTTCTGGAGAATATGATCGGGTATCGAGGGTTTCCGAGATGAAGACGATTTGTAGGCGACAGGGCGACTCGAGGAGGTGGACCAGTCGTCTAGTTGGGACCCCGGCGCGACTAGCACCTGGGCCGCGCCTGGGTGGCGTCTGGGGGATATGGCCTCCCCTGCAACTCCCCTCCTGGCTCCGTCTTTGTTTCCTCATAAAAATAAATCATGTAAATTTTCATCCAATTCAAAGAAACTTCCCCGAACAACTTTTCTGAAACAAAAAGACAGCAAAAAACAGGAACTGGCGCGGGGGATCTTGTCAATAGTTTAGTTCCATGAAATATGCCAAAATTACATAAAAACATTATAAAAACATGTGGCAATGATATATAATCAAGCATGGAACATCAAAAATTATAGATATATCTGGGACGTATCACCAGCCCGCAAAATATAAATTCAACATCATTAATCTCTCCTTCACACAGTGCAACCTAAGAAATCAGTCAAACATTGGCTAGTGATAAACAAAGGAGAAAGAGGAATCTTCTCGTTCCTCTATGGGAGACGCTCTCACAAGTCTAAAACCTTGATTGGTGTGCGTGACTAGCAGATTTCTTTGATGTGGAGTCATTGACGAAAGCATGTATATCTCAAAATTGTTTTACTTTTGTTTCATAAAAAATTAAAAAGCTCTAGCACATGACTAATCCCTGGTTCCCTCTGCGAAGGGTCTTTCTTTTATTTTTATGTTGAGTCAGTTTTCCTTCCCAATCTTTACCTCTCAAGCAATCACATAGTGTCAACTTTGGTGCTAGTTTTACTACATGTTATCTTTATGTCTAACCATGAAAACTTTGTATTGACTTTATCTAGAGATAAATATGTTGCAAGTTGAAGCTTTTGCAGAAAACTTAAATCTTCCTTTGTGTTGGTCAAACACCTTTGTCGAAAGAACATTGCTTTGTGAGATATCAATCATGTCAAGATTCATACTTTTAGTCTCCAAAGTACTAATTGCGAAAAATTCTTGTTTAGATGTTACACTTGGTTGATCATTGTTTACTTTATTCAATAGACCGTTGTCTTGGATCACTTCATTATGATCATGTTCTTTACATTATTACTTGATCAAGATTGTGTTGGTAGCATGTCACTTTAAAAATTATTTTGTTATCATTTACCTACTCGAGGACGAGCAGGAATTAAGCTTGGGGATGTTGATACGTCCCAGACGTATCTATAATTTTTTATGTTCCATGCTTGATTATATATCATTGACACATGTTTTTATATCATTTTGGCATAATTCATGGAACTAACCTATTGACAAGATGCCCAGTGCCAGTTCCTGTTTTCTGCTGTCTTTTTGTTTCATAAAATCTGTTCGGGGAAGTTTCTCGGAATTGGCTGCAAATTTACATGATTTATTTTTACGAAGAAACAAAGAAGGGGCCAGGAGGGGAGCTGCAAGGGGCCCCACAGCCCCCAGACGTCACCCAGGCGGGGCCCAGGCTTGGACACGCGTGGGTCCCACCTGGGCGCCTCGGGCACCTCCCCGAGTTGCCCTTTCGCCTATAAATCACCACCGTCTTGGAAACCCTCGATACCCGATCATATTTTCCAGAAAACATCCAAGGTCGCCGCCGTCGCCAAACCTAGATCGGGAGGGATCAGAAGCTCTTCCCGGCACCCTGCCGGAGGAGGAGATCGTCGCCGGAGGCATCTACACCACCATGCCTGCCTCCAGAGTGATGCGTGAGTAGTCCACCTCGGGACTAGGGGTCCATGGCAGTAGCTAGATGGTTGTCTCTTCTCCTTGTACTCCATTGTTTAGATCTTGTGAGCTGCACTACATGCTACATGATGTGTTTGCTTGGATCCGATGAATTGTGAAAATCATTACTCTTATATATCTATGTGTTATGTTTTATCTCTGATCTTGCATGCTCTCCGATGCTAGTGGATGCTTTGGCCAAGTAATTGTTAGTATCTTCAGAGAGAGTATTTATGCTAGACAGTGGGCTCATGCCTTTTTTGCGTGGAGTGCGACTGACAGAAACGCTCATGCCAAGTTTTTGTTGTTGCCACTAGGGAGAAAACAGCGGTGTAATTTCCTTGTGTTATTTACATTGCTTACATTATGCACTTTGTTTATTGCAATGATCTGTTGATTGCAACTTAATACTTCTGGGAGACATGCTGGATAGCGATCTCCGGGGTGGATTATTATTCATAGATGCAGTTGGATAACGGTCTATGTATTTTGACGTAATGCCCAAGTTAGATGAAACGTTGAACTATATTGTTTTATGATAGCATTGTTATGCGCCCACAATTTTGTCAATTGTCTTGCTGTAATTTGTTTACCCATCATGCATGTCTTCTGGAGAGACACCACTAGTTATCTGTGGACCCCGGTCCTATTTTCCTACACTGTTTACAACTGTTTTAATAGCTTTCCGTACTCATTTGCTCGCTGGTCATATTTCACTCTCATCATATTTTACACTTGCACATTTAATTCTTTATGTTCAGCAAGCCGGAGAGATTGACAACCTCTCTGTTTCTTTGGGGCAAAGTAGTTTGTTTGTGATTGTGTGCAGGTCCATGTCAATTATCGTAAACGGCGCCGTTGACACCTTGCTAAGCCTTCTCCAAGTCCTACTGGATTCAATAACCTTGGTTTTGTAATCAAGGGAAAACTGCTGCTACACTGCATCATACCTTTCTCTTGGGGTTGCCCAGCGAACGTGTGATCCAAGCTATCACCCATCCCTATAGTTATCAAATGAATGAAACCTCGGCCAAATATACATGAGTTACCGCATCTCCAACAGCAACCTGGCCTCCCCTTGGCCAGATTAGGGTCCAGCGTAGGACCCTCATAGGTCAGCCCCCTAGCCAGCGACATGTCCATTTGCTTGCACTCTCCTTTATCTGTCTCCAATGATTCCTCTCTCTTCACTGAACTACCGCCGCCACCTCTCCACTTCATCGACATGTCTGCCATCCACACTGTATGCGACTCCGCTGAACAATCTTGTCTTCTATTAATGTTCTTCTATTGTGTTGTAAGGGTGTGTTTGGTTCAGGGGATATAGTTTAGGGGATGAGGATATCCCCAACCACCTAGTTAGGGATAGCCATTTTTTCTGTTTGGTTGAGGGTGTGGCCTATGGGATGAGTCAGTTTTGTGTTTGGTTGGAAGGATGATATGTGGTTTGGGGATAACCATATGTGTGTTTGGTTTGAGGGATGTGTAGTGTACAGGATGTTGGGCTGACCTTTTTGATGGAATGGTGAGATTATCCTGACAACATATAATAATAAAAAAATCACAAGATATTATTGATATATTACTTTCAGCAACATACCAAACTCATCAACAACAATAATTTCAAGAACAAGAACTAAACATAATTTCTAAATATGAATTAAAATTGATTTTCAAAGTCCAACATCATAATTTGACAATATAGTAAACATTACTTAGCCTAACTACAACTCTTACATGCCATACTTCAACAAAAGTCACAAGTCTATACAACCCATTATCCAACGTTTGGTTGTCATTAGAAGTCACAAGTCCATAAAATCTATAGTCCAATGTTCGGTTGTCATCAGACGCACAAATCAAGTACAACAAACAACCAGCCTTCAACGTTCAGCTCCTACATCACTTGAATCAACACTTGGAGCAAAATCTGGAAATGGCAGGAAATGGATTTAATTCCGATGGTGGGCCTTTGCACTGTTCCTAAACCGAGTGGGAATACATCAGGAATACAGCTTGCATCACCAAACTCAGAGTCATTGGTTGGTCTAGATAAAGGTATCATCTGGACCCGAGTTCCATTACGAATTTCCGAATATGTATGCCATTTGATGCCTATTATGAGTTTTTACTTATGTTTGCACCATACTTTATAAATTCTACCTATGTGCTTCGAAAAACTCCTATCGCTTATGACCTAAGACAACTCTTCGTATTGTATTTTAGCTTTTGAAAATACTATATTATCTTTATTTTAATTTGAAAAGATTATTCACAGTTTGTTGCCTTACATTCGGTGGGCAACTGCGCGCTGCGCTTTCTATCGTATATGGCAATGGCGACGTAAAACGAATTCACAGAATCTAGATCCATGTGATTTTTTGATAACTAGGGCCAATCGAACCACGGGATGATACAAAATAATACAATTTATACTAAAATTTTGTACTTCTATAGATCTTATTTTTAGCATGTTATGGTATATTACAAATATAATTTTATACTTGCCCGCATAGTTTAACCGCAATATTACTTGGTTTATTTGTAATGAATATCATTAAAAGATATTTAATTATATTTTGTACAAAGTTTGTTCTAGAACTACTTTTGGACAATGCATAATCTATATAATTTACATGTATTTATGGTTAAAAAATCAAAGAATAATATCATTAATAGCGCTTTCTAGTGTATGATTAAGTAGTACATTTATAGAAATTGTACATGTAAACTTAGCCATTAAGACTATTTTTTGGGGTCAAAATTCAACAGTGTGTGCATGTTCTATACTTGTATTGAAACAATACTACATAAAGTAATCATCAATGAAAATAAAATAGTGTGTATTCTAATATGTATGCATATGTAAATTTTATTATGTGATATGCTCTTATGCAATGTGCTATTACAAAGTTCTTCGCCATTTTATGAAATAAAAATGTGCTGCCTGGAATTAAATATGGAAATATAGTTATGTAGATTTTTGTAAAACCTGCTGGAGTACCATTGGAAATAGAATGACATGCTAACTAAATTTGTTGTCGCAAGTTACATAGGTTTTTTCTTACGTCATAAGAGCCAGTGATATACTTTTTCTTCCACAAATTAACCAATTCATTATGTTAGAATACGCTCTCAGTCCTAAAATGTAAGATGCAAATGATTTTTCACTGTCTTTAATTCATGTCTTCGAGCACTAATAATATCAAAGTGTACGGTGTATAAATGCCAGTTGTTTATTTTTTTCTTATGAAGTACTTTTTTCATATGTATTTATACTATATTTTGGAACATATTATAAGTAAAATGACGAGTAAACTTGTGCATTGTTGACTAGAAAACGTCATTTGTGCTTTATTTTTTACAACGGGTATTTAATAGTTTCTTAGGTATAATAGATATTACCATGGTAATTACTATAAACGTTGTCATTTTGGACACTTCTCTTCTTGGGTCCTGGGCGGTCCCCTTCTTCTTTGGCCTATGGAAAGGCTCTGTCTATAACTCACGAATATAAACATAACTCACGAATATAAACATGCCATGTACGCCAGTATGATCAGTAAGCGTCACATGTGACACTTGTTGCCGATGGTCTCGCTCAAAAAAGTTGGCGATGGTCCATTGCTTTGGCTGGTGTGCCACGTCGGAAGACGGCTTTCTAGCTAAACGAACATGATGCATCCGATGACATGCAACGCATCATGCCTTTAGACCAGAAACCGAACGTCCAAACATATGTTTTCCGTAGGAAAATTTATGTTTCTAAGTTTGTATATACGTGTGAAAGAATGAAAAATCTAGTCGCAACCACATCACCCAAGTCCATCCCCTTGCCAGTCGACAGCGTTGCCGGAAACAAGGAAGGAGAGGGCGTGTGGCAGATCTCGTCGGTACACTCTCATTGAGGGAAGAGGGGAACTAGAGAGAGGAAGTGTCCACTATAGAGCATGTGTTCAACAGTTTTGAAAGCTATAAGAGATGATAACATTCTAGTGAAAATAGTATCATGGAGCCTTGTACTCGTCCAGATGAACCTAACAACCAAGTTATTAAAATATTGTAACTAAGAAGTGGATAATCTGATAAGCTAGCGATAACAATCTTGTAAATACCGATGAAAAATGTTGGCAAACCATACCAACATAGGATCTAGTTTTGAAAATCATGTCACAACGGTGAGAACAAATTTTGGATTAACGATTCACAATTTTTTAATTCAATCATTAAAAGGAATAGAGATGATGTCGTCACGTATGCCACTATATATATGCATGGTCCTTGAAAAAATCGTACCCACAAAGTTCAAATCTTGCACTGTATTCTTTTTAGTTCCTTGTTTTCAAACATGATCTTATCTTTTTATGGAGTTAACATGTAAGTTTCTACTCGGTGCTTATCTGTGTGGTATTTTACTTCATAATCTTTGAGAACTTAGAAATATGTTTTTTTTTTTCTAGAATTTAGAAAATGTGTTCACGTGACCAGGTTCTATCGAGCATTTTCGTGTCCACGATATCCCTCCCCCAAATTCTTGGTGGGGGCGGTCCAATACCGCGGTGGCTGGTTAGCCCAAAAGGTAGTCGACCACCTAGTCTAAACACTCATCAATTGACAGCTTCACAAGAAACAAGGAAGGAGAGGGCGGGTGGCAGATCTCGTCGATCGACTCTCATTGAGGGCAGTGGAGAACGAGAGAGAGAGCAAACGTCCACTATAGAGCATGTGTTCAACTGTTTTGAAAGCATAAGAGATGATAACATTCCAGTCAAAATAGTATCATGGTGCCTTGTACTCGTCGAGATGAACCTAACAAGCAAGTTATTAAAATATTGTAACTAAGAAGAGGATAATCTGATAAGCTAGTGATAACAATCTGGTAAACACGGATGCAAAAAAATTGGCAAACCATACCAATATATGATCTGGTTTCGAAAATCCTATCGCAACGGTGAGAACGGATTTTCAATTGGATTAATGATTCACAATTTTTTTAATTCAATCATTAAAAGGAATCGAGATGATGTCTTCACGTATGTCACTATATATATATATATATATATATATATATATATATATATATATATATATATATATATATATAGGTCTGCTATTATGGAACCAGTTCTAGAATAGCTATTCTGGAACCACTTCTGAACTTCGCTCGCAAAGTTAATGGACTTCATTCAATGATAATGTGAACTTACTCACGGAACACACTGATTCTCCACCTTCGTCGGAAAATTTTCTAGTGCGATTTTTGATCCGCTTATCGGAATGATGCATATGATATACCGTTGGATAGCTATCGAAATTACGAAACTTTTTCATGTTCACGGGTTTCCGAAATTAGTTACGGTTTTTAAAAAAATTCATATATACGAACATTTTTTTCGCGACCGTACAGTATTTTGGTCGCCATTTGCAAACCGTTAATCGGATTGATGCAAATGATACGCCGTTGGAAAGCTATGAAAAATCCGCAACTTTGTTATCTCACGCACTTTTTCAAAATTCCTTACGGTTTAAGAGCAGTTTTAAATATACATAATTCTGTTATTTTTAGAATTCTCGTTTTTTCTGAACTTCCCACTTCACAACACTGAACTTCTTCCGAACAAATAAGTGAACTTCTTCACGGAGTACCAGATGCTTTACGTCATGTTTGATTTTTTTTCCTGTTCGATTTTCGTAATCGGACCATTTCTGAACTTTCCTCTGCACGAAAGTGAACTTTTACGGGGCGACGTAAGTGAATTTCTCACGGAGGATTAGACGCACGGCACGCAAGTGAACTTCATTTTTTTTGCTAGTGAACTTCATTTTGTTTAAGAGTGAACTTCTTGGCGAAACATTTTTTTACGAGTAAACTTCTTGACGGAACATTTTTTTGCGAGTAAACTTCTTGGCCACAGATTAGCAGGCGGCATACAAGTGCTAGATAGATGCCTGAACGAGCAGATAGCGGGAGCAGCAACATCAGAACCTCTGAACCAAAAACTCGTGTGCGCACATGACGAGCAGATAGCACGAGCAGAGACGCGTGCGCATAGGGGCGGGGCCTGAAATACTAGTAGCTCGAGCTAGACTCCCGTGCAGCGGCACGCCTGGCAGTCCATGACTGCACGGTTTGGGAGTTCAGTGCGCCCTCCATAGAACATGAACTCCGAGGAACGACATGGCGGACTTCTAGTGCCAGCGTGGTGGACTCCCAGCATGCACAGCGATGGGCGGAGGCAGGGGCCGACTCCTGGGGGGTAGCTCTGGCTGCGAGCGGGTGACCGGTCGCGGCGCCGCACGGTGGAGCGGGAATCTGGCCTCGACGGCGCACGGGGAATCGGAGGGCCTGCCACGGCGGCGCGTGGGCGGACAGGTGGATCTGCCTCGGCGGCGCGTGGGAAGGTCGGGGGTACAGCCACTAGTGGAAACAGGGGCTTCGGTTTGGCCCTTCCGTCCCGGTTCCCTTACGGACCGGTACCAATCGTGGCACTAGTCCCGGTCATTGGTCCCAGGGCGCCCGCCAGGACCAGTCCCGGTTCGTAGGGGACCTACCGTCCCGGTTCGTGTTACGAACCGGTGACAAAGGGATGCGGGAGGAGGCGACAGAGGTGGGACCAGCTCGGACAATGCATTGTCCCGGTTCTATTTACAGACCGGGACTAATGGAGGGACTTTAGTACCGGTCCTTGTTACGGACCGGGACTAAATATATTCTATATCATCTTCCACCCCCCGACCCGGCCGTGGCCATTTTTGAGCTCCGGGTTCATCTCCATTTTCTTAACCCTTGCTCCTCCCAACCACGAGTTCGGCCCCTATTTTCTCCACCATTTGTCAAGTTTGGCGGCACCTCATCTACCCGACGGTTAGCACTCCGGTGTTCCTTTTTTAGCTCATTTTGGTGCTACTTAGCAAATTTTATTTTTCTAGTGCTAGCAAGGTGTTTGATGAAATGCCTAAGTAAGAGATTTCATTTTTTTTACATGCAATTTTAGCTCAAATTAAAGTATAATGTATTGGGTTTACAGTTGTCCGGTGACCATCTTTACCATCGTCGATCGCCCGCGCCATCCCGTCGCCGGCACCTCCTCGGTGAGTCTTGTTTTTATCCCTTTTTAACTTATTGATATACTTTAGATGCATGTATATTATCTTACTTTTTTTATATGTATAGTGTGTCATGGTTTTGATATCCGTCCCCGTCGGTCCTCGTCCGGTCTATGACGATCCGGATGTCGTTGTTGAACCGGAAATTCCAACCGACCCTATCATCGAGTTTTTTGAAAATGAAATTAATGATTTGAAAGCAAAACTGGAAATAAGTGAAAATCTCCGTCTCCAAACCCTAGAAGAGAAGATGAAATTGGAGCTCCATATTGCCGACATCGTCGATGAGCACAAGATCAAGATGGATGCAATGCGCTTGAAGATTAGAAAAATTAGAAATTATGCCATTCATAAAGAGGCTTGGTATCATTATGGTGTTGGTTCGATAGTTACCATAGTTGTGATTTTTATCGCATTTGTTGTTGGGCTTAAATTCTTTAGATAGTTGTATGTTAGTTTGAACCAATGTATGTTTGTGAGACTATATGTATTACATTTGGTTATTTGCTCTAGTTTGGTTTGAATGTGATGAACTTATATATTAATTCACTTTATCACTGTTATATATTGAAGAAATAGTGTTAATGGTTTTTTTATATTTTATTTATATAATGCAGATGAGTTAGATGAGTCGGCAATGGATGTACAATGACCGACGTTATCCCGACTTTATTAATGGCATGCATTATTTTCTCCAAGTGGCTGAGAAAAACAAGCCGCCAAATGGTTTTATTTCATGTCCATGTAGTGTCTGCAAGAATACTCAGGACTACTCTACCTCACAAACCATTCACGTCCACCTGTTGAAGTCCGGTTTCATGGCCGGTTATAATTGTTGGACCAAGCATGGAGAAAGAGGAGTTATAATGGAAGACAATGAGGAAGAAGAGGATAATGACAACTATCCTATGTTCACTGATCACGGTGGTACATCAATGGGGGAAGATGAAGCTGAAAAAGAGCCCATTGTTGATGAGCCCGATGACGATTTCGTCGGGCCATTCTTGATGCGAAGGTAAACTGTGGAAGTCAAAACGAGAGGTTGAAGTTGGAGAGAATGTTAGAGGATCACAACAAATTGTTGTACCCAAATTGTGAAGATGGGCAGAAAAAGCTGGGCACCACACTGGAATTGCTGCAATGGAAGGCAGAGAATGGTACTTCTGACAAGGGATTTGAAAAATTGCTGAAAATAATAAAAAAGATGCTTCCAAAAGATAACGTATTGCCCCCAGTACGTACGAAGCAAAGAAGGTTGTCTGCCCACTAGGATTAGAGGTGCAGAAGATACATGCGTGCATCAATGACTGTATCCTCTACCGCGGCGAGGAGTACGAGAATTTGAATGCATGTCCGGTATGCGGTGCATTGAGGTATAAGATCAGGCGAGATGACCCTGGTGAAGTTGAGGACGAGGCGCGCCCCAGGAAGAGAGTTCCTGCGAAGGTGATGTGGTATGCTCCTATAATACCACGGTTGAAACGTTTGTTCCAAAACAAAGAGCATGCCAAGTTGTTGCGATGGCACAAGGAAGACCGTAAGAAAGACGTGATGCTCAGACACCCTGCTGATGGGTCGCAGTGGAGAAAAATTGACAGAGAGTTTCCGACATTTGCAGATGACGCAAGGAACTTAAGATTTGGTCTAAGTACAGATGGCTTTAATCCCTTTGGAGAGCAGAGCTCCAGTCATAGCACCTGGCCTGTGACTCTATGCATCTATAACCTTCCTCCTTGGTTGTGCATGAAGCGGAAGTTCATTATGATGCCAGTACTCATCCAAGGCCCAAAGCAACCCGGCAACGACATTGATGTGTACCTGAGGCCATTAGTTGAAGAACTTTTACAATTGTGGCACGAAGAAGGTATACGTGTTTGGGATGAGCACAAACAAGATGAATTTGACCTACGAGCATTGCTGTTCGTGACCATCAATGATTGGCCAGCTCTTAGTAACATATCAGGACAGTCAAACAAGGGATACAATGCATGCACACACTGTTTAGGTGATACTGAAAGTATATATCTGGGAAACAAGAATGTGTACCTGGGGCATCGTCGGTTTCTTCCGGAAAGGCACATCGTAAGAAGGAAAGGCAAGCATTTCAAAGGTTTGCCAGATCACCGGCCAAAGCCTAGACGGCCTACTGGGGATGTTATATATGATATGGTAAAGGATTTAAAAGTAATCTTTGGAAAGGGTCTTGGCGGACAATCTGTTCCAAATGATGCTGACGGACACGTGCCGATGTGGAAGAAGAAATCTATATTCTGGGAGTTACCCTATTGGAAAATCCTAGAGGTTCAGTCTGCAATCGACGTGATGCACGTGACGAAAAATCTCTGCGTGAACCTACTAAACTTCTTGGGCGTGTATGGGAAGACGAAAAATACACCGGAATCACGGCTGGACCAGCAACATATGCACGAACGAGACAACCTGAATGCAGAGAAGTATCAAGGTCCTGCCAGCTACGCTCTTACCAAAGAAGAGAATAAGATCTTTTTTGAAGTACTAAACAGTATCAAGGTCCCGTCAGGCTTCTCGTCGAATATAAAGGGAATAATTAACATGACAGAGTTGAAGTTTCAGAACCTAAAGTCTCATGACTGCCACGTGATTATGACACAATTACTTCCGATTGCACTGAGGGGGCTCCTGCCGGAAAATGTTCGAGTACCCATTGTTAAGCTATGTGCATTCCTCAATGCAATTTCTCAGAAGGTCATCAATCCAGTAACTCTGCAGGATTTACAAAAGGAAGTGGTCCTATGTCTTGTCAGCTTCGAGTTGGTGTTCCCACCCTCCTTCTTCAATATTATGACGCACCTCATAGTTCATCTAGTCGAAGAGATTTTCGTTCTCGGTCCCGTATTTCTACACAACATGTTCCCCTTTGAGAGGTTCATGGGAGTCCTAAAGAAGTACGTTCATAACCGTGCTAGGCCAGAAGGAAGCATATCCAAGGGCTATGGAACAGAGGAGGTCATTGAGTTTTGTGTTGATTTTATTCCTGACCTCAAGGCAATCGGGGTTCCTCAATCACGCTATGAGGGGAGACTGTGGGGAAAAGGCACGCTGGGAAAGAAAGCAATAATATGTATGGATGGGCATTCTTATAGTCAAGCACACTACACGGTTCTACATAATTCCAGCTTGGTGGCTCCGTATATCGAGGAATATAAGAATATTCTACGTTTGAACTTCCCAGAGCAATCTAAATATTGGATTGATGAAGAACACGTGAAGAATTTCGGAGGTTGGTTGCGAACACGTCTCTTTAATGATAGCACTGTTGGAGAACAGCTATACTTGTTGGCCAATGCACCATCTTCGACTATATTGACTTATCAAGGGTATGAGATAAATGGAAATACATTTTACACGGCCAATCAAGATAAAAAGAGCACCAACCAAAACAGTGGTATCCGCTTTGATGCAACAAACAGCAATGGGCAAAAGGACACATATTATGGTTACATAGAGGAGATATGGGAACTTGAATATGGACCATTTTTTAAAGTCCCTTTGTTCAAGTGCAAATGGTTCAACCTGACAGGCGGGGTACATGTAGACCCGAAGTACGGAATAACTACAGTGGATATGCAGAATCTTGGATACGACACCGAACCATTCGTCCTAGCCAGTGAAGTGGCTCAGGTTTTCTATGTGAAGGACATGTCTAGCAGACCGAAGAAAAGAAAAGATAAGCAAGCAGTGAATGCATCGTACGACGTCGAGCCAAAGCGCCACATAGTTCTTTCAGGGAAAAGAAGCATCGTGGGAGTGGAGGACAAGACAGACATGTCAGAAGATTACAATAAGTTTGATGAAATTCCCCCCTTCACAGTGAAAATTGACCCAACCATCGCGTTGAATGATGAAGATTGTCCATGGATACGACGCGATAAGAAGAAAAAATGACAGACATGAAGAAGTGTTGAATGATGTTGATGTATTGTGGTCATTTGTAATAATGTATGAGATATTTATTTATCCTAACTTGTTCTATACAGATGTGTAATAATTGGTAGAATTTTGTTTTGACTGTTAAAAAGTTGAGGGTTTTTCATTAAATATTTAAAATGTTAAATATATTTATCCTAATCTCGGATTTTATTAGTACAACGGTTTTACTCAACTCATCTATTTAAATGTTCAATATATATAACATATTCATATTTACATTTGGAAACATGTAAAGTTTATAAAATATGAACATTTGAAAACATTCATAAAATGAAGAAAAAAATACAAACGGCCGTTTAGTCCCGGTCCGTGGCTACAACCGGGACTAAAGGCCATTTTCGGGCCGCTGCGAAACTTAGCGCGCCAAAAAGCCCACCTTTAGTCCCGGTCCGTGACACCAACCGGGACTATAGGGGTCTTTAGTCCTGGTTGGTGTCACGGACCGGGACTAAAGGCCGATTTGAGCCTATTTGGTCCCTCTCCGCGGATTTCTTCCCCATTTTTGCCGCCAGGCCCAAGACGAAGACGCCTCCGGGCTCCTCTCACGCGACGACGCCGCCAGGCTGCCAAAATCTGGCCGCCACCGCCGCCGTCGCTCGCGTCCCTCTTCCTCGCCGCCGTCCCCCGCGCGCTCCGCCTAAGGTACGGCCCTCTCAAACTCTAGATCGGCGCGGCGGTGGTCCGATGGCACGAACCCTAGCTAGAATCGGCGGCGGCGGCGGCTGCTGCTGCTGCTCCATGGGGACGTCCCGCGGCGGCGTCCCTGGCTCCTCCAGGATGGCGTCCTGGGGCTCCTCCGGCGGCAGCTGGGGCACAGTCGTGAATACCCACGACTGCCCGAACAGCTCCGGTGGGAATCTCACCGGCTCCTCGTACTCCTCCTCCGGCGGGTCGTAGGCCTCCTCCTCCTGGACGAGGGCCTGCCAGGCCAGCCCCGGCTGTCCCTGTGGCGGAGGCGGTCCCTGCGGCGGCAGACCGTGCGGCGGCGGCGGCGGCAGTGCGTCCTGCACCACCATCTCCCAGCGGCGGCGCTCGTCGTCGACGAAGGCCTGCCGGGACGCCGCCATGGCTGCCTTCATGGCGTCGTCGACGTCGTCGTCCTCGTCCATGGGGGCGGCCTCGCCGTCGGAGTCGACCTCCAACCATTGGTCGAGGTCGTCCATCCCCTCCGGGAGCGCCGGGTACTCCGTGCGCTCCACCGGCGGCACCGGGGCCGGCGCGAAGTAGCTCCGGCGGCGCTCGTCGTGCTCCTCCCGGAACCATTGGTCCCAGTAGGGGGAGCCCGGCGCGTACGCCGGGTCATCGAGGAGGTGATTGGGGAGGAGGCTGCGCCGGCGTGCGATCTCCACCGCCCTGGCCGTGGGGTCGGTCGGGATCGGCGGCACCGGAATCCGTTGCGGATTCAGGTGCCAGTTGTCCGGGAGGTGGACGTCCGACCAGCGCACCGGGACGGCGTTCTCCCAGTGCCACTGCGCCTCCTCCACCCGGACGTACCGGCGGTAGCGCTTCTTCTTGGCGGCCGGCCCGCCGGCCTGCGGACCGGCACGACGCGGGTCCGCGCCGACGATGCGCACTCCGCGCGGCGCCGACGATGGTGGTGGTGGAGGAGGAGCAAGGGGAGGCAGTCCAGCGCCCCGGCGACGGCCGGAGCGGCCAGAGCCCGAGCCGCTGGACTCGGACTGGTGCTTGCCGCCTGGCCACCACCGCTTCGACATTGCTCCGGCTCCGGCGAGGGCGAGGGCTAGGGCACGTTCGATGGAGTGTGGGGAGGGCGGCGGGGCTGTGTGAGGTCGCCATCGTGCACGGCCGGGGTTTAAAAAGGACGGGGGCCGCGTCCACCGTGGCCAGCATTGACTGCGGGACGGGAAGCCGAGGAGGCCGTCCAGTCGCTGGCAGGTGGGCCAGGAGCATTGACTGCGGGGCTCGGACGGTTGGGTGGCGGGGGAGACGAGGGAACGTGGCGGCCGGGTGGCGGTTCCCATGCGCGACGTGGCCGAGTGGGCGGACCGCGCGGTGGTTGGGTGGCGGGGTGGTCGGGTCGCTGGCTGGTGGGCCAGCCTTGACCACGCGCTACTGGCCAGTGGGTGGACGCGGGGGCTGGATTTTTCTAAGGGACCAGCCGCTACTGGCCAGGTGCCGGGCCACATATTTTTAAAGGACCAGGGTGCTGATTTTTCTAAAGGACCAGCCGCTAGCCAGGTGCCTGGCCCTATTTTTTTTTTCAGGACCAAGGGCTGTCATTTTATGTGACAAGTTGCACAATGCCACCCCTAATTATTTTGGGGTGTCATTTATGTGTAATTCTATGTCAAAAAAATTACAAACACATATAATTGATTGCAGGTACATTGAGCTATGGCGGACATTCCCTTAATTAGAGACGAGGAGCATGAAGATAAAATGCAACGAATAATCTATGCGAGTGCCCGTGAAGAAGGCGGTGGAGATGATGATGGACAACAAGGCGGTGGAGAAGATGATGGACGACAAGGCGATGAAGATGATGATTTCAGCTCACAATTTTTGAACGACTGCGGTGAGGGACTTCTGTTTGACGATGAAGCGCCCTTAACGACAAACTCCGGCGAGGTATATACATATATTATATAGGCTGACAATTGATCGATCGATCATGTATATATATGCATTTGTTAATTGCACGTGTTAATTAACGATTCATTTTCCAGCCCTCTGGATCGAGCAAATCTGTAAATAATGTTCCTCCTCGAGGCCTGACGAAGAGGATGGCCAGCGATGCTCCGAGGCTAACGATAGAGGAAGTTTCTCAGAGTGGCGAACCGCTGGCACCCATAGCGACCTGTCGTAAATTTGTAAATCAAGCTGGAGTCATTGTTAGGGACATTCTCCCGATCACCATTGCAGAATGGCATAAGCCGAAGGGTGTGGATGAGGATGATGCTTGTTATGTCCATGATCATACGAAAGAATTGCTTTTCGATACGCTCATGATACATTTCAACATACCAGAAGGCAAGACGGAGAAAGTGAAGGAGTGGACTCTTAAGAAGATGGCCACACAATTCCAGAGCTGGAAGAAAACACTATGGAGAAAGTATGAAGATGAAGATCCAGCTAATTTCACCGGAACACTCGAGAAGATAAAACATTCCTGGCCCGCATTCAAGGCGTACAAGAATTCCTCTACTGCCGTGGCTCGATCGGTCGTAAATAAGAGAAATGCTGGGAAGAAGGAATACCACCATAGGTTGGGTACAGGTGGCTACAAGTCTGCCATTCCCAAATGGTTAGCCTTTGAAGCGGAACTGGTTGCTAAAGGGATCACTCCACAGACTTTGAACTGGCCCGAGAGGGCCAAGTTTTGGTTGTTCGCGCATGGCGCAGTGTTGGACCCAGAGACGGGGTTGATTGTTGCAAAGGGAAAATGGAAGAAAAAGGTTGAAACAATCGTTCCGTTGCTTATTGACGCAATAGATAAAGTTCGAAAGGGAGAGTACCATCCCGAGAGAGAGAACGACGAGCTGACACTCGCACTAGGGAATCCCGAACACAACGGACGATTACGAGGCTTTCCCGGCGGTACCAACTTGAAGGAAGGGTTTCCGGACTGTGCTGACAGTTATAGAAGCCGTGGGAGAAAGAAGCAGAAGGAGTTAGACCGTTTATCAGAATTGGAGCGCATGGTTTCCGGACTGCGCTGTCAGATTGACTCAATCAGCCAGCACCGGGCACCTGATCAACAGCAGCAACAAGTCGACGTCGTCCAAGAACCGCGAAGAAGCAGAGTGGGTTCCACGCCGCTACAAGTATCTGCCGCAATAATAGAACAGCCGGCGGCTCACTACCCCGTGGATGATATCACGGAGAAGACGGAGTGTGAGCTTCATATGTTAATGAAGAACATATCCTTCAAGGTGGCGGTCGGCTATGCGTTACCAAACGAACCTGGAGCAAGCTACCATCTTGGTCAGATTCCAGCTGGCTATGCTCGTGTCGGGGTGGATGCTATTATACCGGGATTTGAGGCACTTGAGCTTGACTATCCTGGAGGTGACGATGAGACGACACTGGGACAAGTCAAGCACGGTTTCGTTCTATGGAACAAGAAATACATCGTGCTTCCAGGCTCAGCACCAAGGCCACCGACTCCTCCAAGTAGAAGTCCACCACCTACAAGTCCACCCTTCCTACCCCAAAGGGACCCCAGCGCGAGTCCGTCTCCATCTCCAGCTACACCAGTACGGTCTCCATCTCCAGCTACACCAGCACGGTCTCCATCTCCAGAGCCAGTCCAGCGGTCTCCGCCTTATAAGTGGTTTGATGCGAAGAGGGCCGTTAATGGTTCGCCTCCTAAGAAGAGACAGAAAAAACCGCAAAAAGTGAAGACTCCTGAGAAGTTACCTTACGAGAGGACTGTCGAGGAATCCGAAGCCATCAGGAGGGCCGAGGTTAAAGCCCATTTTACAAAGAAACCGCCCCCGGAAGAACTACCCAGCATCAAAGGGCTTCCTCGTGACAAACTACATCACACTATTAGGTGCTTATACAACCCTCCACCAAGGCCGTCATCAGACTATGAGCGCTCTATTGAAAAGTCATACGACTCGGTGTTGGAGAACCGGAAATGCGGGAAACAGATAGCCCAGCTGGGACAACAAGCTACGCAATCGCTCCCTCCGCTTGAGGTACTTACCGACAAAGACGCCCACCGTATGGTACCTCAGGGAAGTGTCCGCCACTTCCCTAAGGAACCTTATAGGGTGCCTTATCGATATGTTCAAGGCAAGTCTTTGGTCACAACTGAGCTGGCCAAGTTACTACCAACAAGGATGCGTCAGTTGAATTCATGGTACATGAAAGTCGCAAAGAAAGGTATAATAGATATCATGGCAAAAGTTAGAAAGGAGGAACACTTCTACGATGACTACGGTGTGCAAATTGATTTCTCCGAACTTTTCCAATTATACAATGGTTTACCCCTCGATAAAGCAATCATCAGTATCTTTTGTCTGTAAGTTATTTATTTTTGTAATTTAATTAAGTCTTTATATATATATAGCTCACAGCACATTCTAATTTTGGTACGCTATTTGTGCAGAAAGAAGATGATCGACTACAAAAGGGAAATAATAAAACCGGTGGAGATTGGTTTCATGGACCCTAATGTTATTCATGAAGTGAGCATAAGGAAGAAACCACAAGTTGTAAAGGGAGTAATGATAGAGGCTTTCAAGCGACACCAAGACAAAAAAGAAATATTTCTTCCTTACAACTTCAGGTAAGTGTTACTAATTGCTTGTACACATTCTATTTTGCTCACCCGGTATCTTAAGTCTAATTGATGAGTTATATGCGCATGCCTATGTATGTAAATTTGCAGCTACCACTTTATTCTCGTGGTCATTAGATATCACCAGGGAATAATTGAAGTCTACGACTCATTAAGGAGAGATCCTAGAGAGTACAAGAGCTTGTTTGATGTCATGAAAGAGTAATTTAAATTCTTATCACATTACTATACCGACCTCTCTTTCATTCATTTCGTGATATCAAGTAATTAATTAATAACAGATATTTTGTTCTTTCTTTGTCGAGTAGAGCATGGCAGACATTCGTCAAGGAAGTACCCGGTAAATGGCACGAGAAGCTGGTATGGACTCTGAACCAAGTAAGTAGTACTATACCTATATCCATGAATTAATGTAGTTTGCAATACCATTACCAAACTTAATGTGTTGAATTCTATTCTCGAACAGTGGTGTCTGGAACAGCCAGAAGGGACCCTCTTATGTGGGTACTACGTTTGCGAGTACATTCATAGGATGACTTATGAAAAATTCGAAAATCGAAGAAACGTAGAGGTACGTAATTATACATTGTTCACAAGTTTTTTTGACAAAATAATATGCATATCAATTGTGTGGAGTTTCATTCATAATTGTTTAATTTTCTCCTTCTTTTAAAGATTGTAAGGAAGCGGGCCGGCCTCCTACCAGATGACCGTATAAAGAGCAATTGGGGAGGAGCTGGCGGGATTTCTTCTTGATGATGTCATACCTGAAAATTCAGAGCACTATTATCTACATATATAAATGTACTATGATTTCATGCATATATAATTAATGCATTTGAGTACTTTGTGTACGGAAACGTGACGACAAATTCATGTGTTACAATTAATTTGTAAGTGTGTTATATATATGCATCAACGTGTGATCATAGTACAATATAATTTATATCGACGTATCGATGTGCTTCCGAAACTATCCAAAACCCCGGCACTAAACACACACGACACCCGGTCCGTGCAATTCTGAAAAAAATTATAAAAGAAAAAAAAAAGGCCTAACGGTAGTCCCGGTCCGTGTTACGGACCGGGACTAAAGACATCCAGCCCGCGGGCTCGCCCGTGGCCACGTGGGAGGCACTCTAATCCCGGTTCGTAGCCAACCGGGACTATAGGGGGGGGGCTCTAGTCCCGATTTGGTAGTCCGGGTTGCCCAGCCGGGACTAGAGGCCGTCTGGAACCGGGACTACTGCCCCGTTTTCCACTAGTGAGCCCCGGCGGCGCATGGGCCTGAAGGACCACGGCGGAGGTGGTGCCCTCCCGGGCGGCGCGCGGTGGAGACCGGGAGCCTTCCCGTGCGGCGCGCGCGGAGGTGGGGGGCCTCCCTCGGTGGCGTGCGGTGGAGACCGGGAGCCTTCCCGTGCGGCGCGCGCGGAGGTGGGGGCCCTCCCTCGGTGGCGTGCGGTGGAGACCGGGGGCCCTCCCGGGCGGCGCGCTGCGGAGGTTGCGGAGGTGGTGACCTTGCCTGGGAGGCCGACGACCTCGCTGGGAGGCACCCGTGGGCGGCGGCCTGGCCTTGGAGGCGCGTGGGGGCGGCGACCTCGCCTGGGAGGCACCCGTGGGGAAGGTAGGGAGGCGGAGGTCGGGGGCCCTCGCCGGGAGCCGCGTGGCGGAGGTCACGGGGCGGTTGCTGTGGAGAAGAAGGTGGGGATCGAGGGGGTCAACCTGTTTTCGTGTTGCGGCGTGGGTTGGTGGGCTCGGTTTGTACCGGTTCGGGTTTGTTGGTGGGCTCGGTTTGTACCGGTTCGGGTTTGAAAGCTGTTTCGTTTAGGCAGGGTTCTAGAATAGCTATTCTAAAACCTCTTAAGTGGGGTTGCAGAATAGTCCTGCTATATATATATATATATATATATATATATATATATATATATATATATATATATATATATATATATATATATATAGGGTAGGACTATTCTACACAACCCCTTAAGTGTTTGTAGAATAGCTATTCAGCACACTATCCCATCTTAATCACCTTCTTATCCCGTGTTGGAAAAACCGTACCGAATTTCGAAAAAATTTCTTTACGAAAAAGTTGTCCCTAGTGAATATCTTTCCAACGCCATATCATTTGTTACGTTTCGATAAGCGGTTTGAAAGTAATTGCTAAAAAACTGTCCGCTGGATTTAAAACAGAATGGTTTATTTTTAAAACTTCTCTTAAACCGTAATGAATTTCGAAAATTAGCTAGATATAGAGAAGTTGCGCATTTTCCATAGCTTTCCAACGGTGTATTACTTGCATCAATCCGACATACGGTTTGAAAATGGCGTCCAAAATACTATAAAAACGGACAAAATCCACGAAAAACAGTGTTTAGTATATTCAAAATTACTTTAAAACCATAACGAATTTGAAAAACCCGTAAAAGTAAAAAAGTTGCGCAATTTTCGTAGCTATCTAACGGTATATCATATGTATCATTCCGATTAACGGTTTGAAAATGACGATTAAAAACGGTCCGCAAAAACAGGAAATCTGGGCGTTCCGCTGAGAGGTTACTGGTTTTTGTTAGGAAGTTCTCTTACGTGTGCAGCGAAGTTCATCAACTTTGTGAGTAAAAATTCAGAAGTGGTTCGAGAAATAGGAAGTTCAACAGTGAATCGTGAGAAGTTCAGAAAAAGATGGTCCAACGAGATGTTCACTTGTGAAAAAAATAGGAAGTTCACTTACATATTTCGGGGGGTTAATCAGCTTTCTGAGTAAGTTCAGAACTGTTCCAGAATAGGAAGTTAACCTGTGTATCACGAGAAGTTCAGAAAAAGATGGTACAACACATATTATCGTGTTTCTCTGTTTTCGTATTTTTAAAATTAATCAAAAACTGTACCGAATTTTGAAAATATTTCTTCACAAAAAAGTTTCCCCTAGTGAATATCTTTCCAACGCCGTATCATTTGTTACGTTTCGATGAGCCGTTTGAAAGTAATTTTCAAAAAACTATCCGCTGGATCTAAAACAGAATTATTATTTTTAAAACTGCTCTTAAACCGTAATGAATTTCGAAACTTAGCTAGAGATAGAGAAGTTGCGCATTTGTCATAGCTTTCCAACAGCGTATCATTTGCATCAATCCAACATATGGTTTGGAAATGGCGTCCAAAATACAGTACGAAAACGGACAAATCCGCGAAAACATTGTATAGTTTATTTAAAATTGTTTTCAAACCGTGCATAATTTCGAAACCTGACAGAAGAGTAAAAGTTGCGCAATTTCCATACCTATCCAACGGCATATTATTTGCATTCATCCGATGAGCGGTCTGAAAATGGCGCCCCAAATACTGTACGGAAACGGACAAAATCGTGAAATCCGTGTTTAATATATTTGAAATTGTTCAAAATCCGTACAGAATTTGGAAACCGTGCAGAAGAGTAAAAGTTGCGCAATTTCCGTAGCTATCCAACGGTGTATTGCATGCGTCATTCCGATAAACGGTTAAAAAATGGCAGTCAAAATACTCTCCGCAAAAACAAAAAACTGGGCGTTCCGCCGAGAGGTTCACTGATTATTGTCTAGGAAATTCAGAAAGTTGTGCAGAATAGTTATTCTGTACGGGAGTGCAGAATATATATATATATATATATATATATATATATATATATATATATATATATATATATATATATATATATATATATACAAGCATACTACATTGTGATTTAGCTGCCGCCACACGAGTCGACCAAACATGCGGCGACGCCCCTGTAGGAGGCTCCTTGAAAAAATCGTACCCAGAAAGCTCAAATCTTGCACTGTATTCTTTTTAGTTCCTTCTTTTCAAACATGATCTTATCTTATTATGAAGTTAACATGTAAGTTTCTACTCGGTGCCTATCCGTGTGGTACTTTTCGTAATCTTTGAGAACTTGGAAACACGAATTTTGCTAGAATTTAGAACCTGTGTTCACGTGACCAGGTTGTATATATCGAGCATAGCATTGTTGCCATCCACGATCTCCCTCCCCAAATTCTTGGTGGGGTGGGGTGGTCCAATACCGTGGTGGCTGGTTAGCCAGGCCAAAAGTTCTAGCTACGTCCTTGTTGCTTCCTACTTTCTTTTTCTCCAATTTAATGGTGGTCCTCGGAGCAACTGGGGGCTGGCGAAGAACGACTGAGGATGAACGGACCGGGAACCAAACCTAAACCTCTAATCCCTGGATTATTTCCTGCGCCGACGACAGGCAAACGAATGTTTAGCGGTGACGACGTGCTGGATCGTATCCCACCTGTGCCAAATCTTGCGTGGACCCCAAGCTGCCACTCTACACTTGTCTACTTGCATGCATTATTGCTATCACTTCTCGTCGCCGTCGAGGAAGATCCAACCCGGCCGGCCGGCGATCCCGATCGGCTATAACTGGCGGTGGGTCGTATCGTAGGCTAGCTCCTAGCTGCACGCGTATACGTCGCAGAGAATGAGATCTATCGATCACGCGTAGCTGTCGAACCATGCCGATCCCTGTAAACTCCAAGCGCTACAGGCCGATCCATCAGTCGATCCGAATCACCATCGTCGCTCTCGTGGCGGCGGCTTGATTACGGATGCAATCGGGATCGAGCCGGCATGTTTGAACTTTGGCGCGCACACACGCACCGCCGACGTCGGTTAGCACCGTGATAACCACGGCAGGCACACCGCGCCGAGGTAGGAGGATGATCGCCCGAGGTGAGAGCTGCTGCTGACGGAAGATCGACAACGACGCGCTAGCAAAATTCTCGATAGGACGACGATCGCTGGGGAATAACGGCGCGTTTATTGTCAGTTTGTTTTACCTGTCGCGTCGGCCGTGTCAGCGTCTAGCTAGCATATGGCGTCGATCGGAAATCGCGCGAGATCAAGTAGTTCTGGTTTGACCTCCGTAACAGAATGGTGCTCCAACGAACGTATTGGCAAGACATTCCAAGCTAACGGAGGCAAACTTCTTCTTTCTGAAATGCGGGAACATCTTGCAATAGTACGGATTAGTTAATTGCACACCTTTAAAACAGATTGTGGCACACGATTTGTCGAGCCGTCACTATGCGAGAATGAGATGGTGTGGTCAATCACACACGGTCGTTTTAAAAAATCGTGTCCGGTGAGGGGAGTCCATCAGTTATCGCTCCATGACCCATATCTATTTTTGTATGATCGCACACGTTCAAGCTTTATTGGTTGTGTGTTTGGAGTTATTGTAAACATTTTATTGAATGCAATCACGTGTGTCTGTAGAACCATCGCACACGTTTTGAATTATAATAGGACCATTAAGTAGTTGTTGCCCCAGCTCCAACCCATATATTAAAAACATTTCATCCAAAAATAATAGCAAATCTCAATATATTTCATACACCATATATTCATACAATACGACAAATTAACGTCAATTCTTAACATGCAAATTTAAAGATGCGCACGATAGAAGATAACTTTTTTTGTTACATGTTTATTTTCATGACATTTCTCTACAGCCATGTCACATGAAGGATATTCAGAACCTTCACTTATCTCTCCCTCCCTTTCGACCGCGTCTTGTGCAATGCACCTCGCTGCAGTAGAGACAACGTGTACTAGACAATGTGTACTCTGATAAGGGTAGAACACCACTCGTGATGCATGAGAATTTTCCGCTACTTGAAATGATTGCACAAAGGGTCTATATTTTTGTACAAAAGTAATAATCATTAAGAGATATAAAAATAGAAAAAAGCAAATTAAAAAGATTAGTCACTTACCAGTAAGTACAGATGAGATAAAGGAAGGTTGTGAAGCTCGTTGCAACGGGTGCGCCTCATCAATCTTACATCCGTGCAAGTAGATGTTAGAATGTAAGCACCATTTTTATCAATGTTTTACGTATCTATCATGCCTTCGATGTAATTGGTGTCATCGGATTTTCATCCCATAGTGAGATTTTGAAAACGATAGTTCTACAGTGGGTTTCCCGACGATTTTTCAACTCGCTCCCACACAGTCACACATGTTCTTACTTTCTAATTTGCACAAAACTGAATTGTTCGTTGTCTATTTCCGTTTTGAATGAAGTGGAAAGTGGTGTGAAGCCTGGTTGGAAAAAATCATCAATGTTACAATGTGAACTTATAAAATCTTATTTAAGTAAATGCAAGTTTGAAATGATTAGTGGATTTATCAGAAAGTTGTCATGTGTATTAGAGGCACAACGTGATGTGTGCATGATATGTCACATACATGTGTTCTCTTGTTTCTTGTACCGTGTCACCAGATCCCTATTATACAAATGTAGAATGAATAAACATAACTTAAAATGGAAATGTCATGTTCTAAAAAATCCATGCGGGCGAGAAATTAAAATAGTCGCACATCTGATTGAACACCTATTCAAAGACATTAAAATAATCTAACACATCTGGTTTAGTGTATAGAAAAATGTGACATAACCTGCCTAAGAATATTAACAAATCTGACCTTTTTAAACACGATCTAACACGTGATTCGTTATATAAATACAAGTACAGATGCATTTGCATGATATATAACAATCTTAGGGAAATCGAGGAGAAGGTAGCATATAAAATTATAGTCCTTAAATTATAGTTTCACGAGAAAATTAATTACTAGTACATCGTAACCAACTAGGGCCAACTGTTCACAAAGACGAAATAAAAATCACATACAAGTATATCACATAAAGTAACTACCAGTAGATATTGTTGATAAAGGGCATTTTTCATTTCAATGTAACAAAAATACAGAGTATGCATTACACCCGACATCTACATAATATAGCCACGAGCACCCGACGTAGTCACAAAACAAAAGAAAAAAATCACAGGCGAAGTACAAGTATAACTGTAAAAACGCCTATGAAAATGGAGAACCAGTCCAAAAATCACTAGGCCATACATGTCGGATAAAATATCCCTCGTCGTGTGCCCCGGTCGTGCAGACGCCTCCATGCAGACTGCTCCGTAAAAAGGTCTTGATTTTCCACACGTTGTAATGTGGACATAACAGAGGGGTTAAAAACAGGCGAAGCACATTATCTTTGACAACGAAACCAAGACACATAATGTCTTCTCCTTTAGTTCAAATGCCTCTACAACATCAGATAAGCAAGTCGTTAAGATCTCTTGCTTGTCTGTTTTGCCCTTTTTGAGCCAAATTTCCGTTCCATCTCGAAGAAAATACAAAATGCTTCTATAGGCAATTCTTGTTGAATGCCGAAGTCTAGGAGTCACATATATTTCTGCAATGTATTGTGGCACTTTTCATATATATTAGGCACTTTAATGTGTTCTTAAACAACTACGGTAATGTAGGCGTGCTATCCGGTGGAACCTTAGAATATCAGCTATGAAGTTTAAAAAGAAAGAAGTATAGATAACCCCCACAAGTAACGATGACTCATTTCAAGTTAGAGGCTACTAAGTGATGACGATGGCGGGGATTTGGATGAGATGAAGACATTACTTCACAGGATGTTGTACGGGCTGGCTGCAGGTTGTTCCTATCGGAACCACACACGTGATGCATGTGAGCCTAGTGATTGATGCTTTGCAGCAGCGACATCGGCAAGTGGGGGTGGCAGCACTAGCAGACTTCATTTTTGGTGGTGCTTTTTCGAGTACCAAATCTCGATATCCAGGGTGAAAATCCTAGGTCTGGCCTTTATTGGTTGTACCTGGCAATGGCGAAAGCTTTCCTTGTTGAAGGCATTGTGCGGAGTGCACGGCTTTTTCTCCTGGGTGAAAACCTACAATTGTTGATTGGACGACGACAATGCTTGATCATTATTCCCTTCATGGAGGTGTCATTTTTGGAGAATCTATTATGTAGTCTGGGTGTTGTTTGGTGGTGGTTTGTGTCCTGCTGCAAGTGATTGATCATTGTGGCAGGGCGTTTTTTCCTTTCTTCTTCTTTTTATTTTTTGGCTGTGTGCATTCCTGATGTCTCGACTAGTTCTTGACATTATGTTGGTGTAGAGGCTGGATGTAGTTGGTATCTTCTTGATATTAATATATTTTCTTTATCAAAAAAAGTATTGAAAAAAGGACAGAGAACCCCCTGAACTTTAAACTAGAGCACTTAGCACCCAAAACTATGTAAAACCAGTCAATCTCCCCCCAAACTCAATCTAAGGCTGTTTTGCACGGTGGTATTGCGTACGTGGCAAACTGGAAGTTAGAATTAGGCGTGCGTTCGTCCACCATGGCGGTGCGCATCACTCGACAGCGCCGGAAACACGTCGGCGGGGAGCGCCCTCCGCCGGCGGAGAGCGGCGCCTCCGACAGGCAAGAACGTCGTGGTAGGGGTGTGCAGGGCAACGGCGCCGCCGGCAAAGCACGTCACGGGAGGAAGGGTGCAGGGGAACGACACCGCCGACAGCGAAGGACGTGAGCATGATTTTTTTCCACTCACGGTTGATGGAATTTTTGGTCCATCCTGATGTTCGCGTTCTCCATTTTTTTCTGATTTGTTCACAAGTGTGATGTTGTGCTTCTGATTCTTGATGGAAAAAATGTAAAGCGGTTTTGAACCGAGAATGATGTAATCTTGAACAAACCGTGTCTAGAGATCCATTTACTATTCTCTTTCTTTCTTAGTTTTCTAATTATTTCCGATTTGGCCTCAATTTTCTTACACAATCTGTTTCAGATCATGTATTTGTGCTGAAAAAATAGGTCCAGATCATATTGACTTACTGGAATTTTTTGGGTCCCGCTCGTAGTTCATTCCTAATCACTGCTAATTTCTCACATCTTGTCCAGCGTGGCATGGTCCGACCTAACCGACATCATCCATGTCATGAAAACCAGTGTCCAAAACTGCTTAGTGGGTCAATTGCCCGGTATTACATAGTTTTGGGTGCTAAGTGGTCTAGTTTAAAGTTCAGGGGGTGCTCCGTCCTTTTTTCAATACTTGTGGGGGTTATCTATACTTCTTTCCGTTTAAAAAAGAATAAGCTTTCTAAAAACAGGGTGAGTCCTAATTTCCCTGCGTTTTGTCCGCGTCAGAACCCATGAGATCATAGAGAATGCAATATGCGCACTGCCTAACTGGGGCATAGTGATCATGCGTGCCTGCAGTTTGTGTGCTAGGGTACAATCAGTTTTACACTTGTACTCCTCGAGCCGATGACCCTAGATGTATCATCAGTCATCACTGCACCATTGTTATCTTGTCTGGCTACGCCCGGGCAGGGCAAAAGCGTACGCGAGACTTTGGGCTCTTTGCAAAAAGAAAGAAGACTTTGAGCTGTACTGTACGTAAATTACATTACTTGTTAGTCCTTTTAAAATTCAGCAGCTATACATACTAACTACCTGCAAAAAACAAAAAACAAAACACTATATACTAACTGAAAATATCCATCGCCTGCCAGGTCGTTATGAAAGTCATAATACCGTGGCTTGTCATGATTATCGTCTTGACGAGAAGACTGAAAACGATACTCTATACTATATATGATCCGAATCAGATCTTTGTATATAATAGTAGTATCTTTGATCTGATATAGGTACATCAGCACGGGCGGATCTATGTGCAGCCCTGGGGTGCAGAGGACCCCGGTAAAAACTCATTTTCTTTGCAAATTGATTTTTTTCACCGTGTGTGCACCCCTAAAACAAGATGTTTTTACAGTTGGGGCACCACCGTGCACCCGTCTCCACAGTTCTCTAGCTCCGCCCCTGTACATCGGTATTTGCGCTACACTATTTCCCAACTGGGGTAGTACAATCAATGGGGATTTGCACGGTACCCTCGGGTATGCGATGTACCCATGGTATAACTTTGAGTAAGAATCCGACTTCCATGCATGCATGGCTAACAGGCTAAGCAATCATTAAGCTTGGAAATACAGAATACTGAGTACAGTATACAGTACTTTTAGGTTACAACCAATATATAAAGCTAGTATTGCAGTATACAGTACTTTCATGGTAAACAATAAAAACTAACAGATACAATACTTTCATGGTAAACAATAAAGCTAGTATTACAGTATACAGTACTTTCATGGTAAACAATAAAAACTAGTATTGCGCTTCATGGGCAGAGAAGAGTGGTGATAAAACCAAAATTATCATCCTCAGAAGGTAGTGTTGTCAACCGCAACAAGAAACGTTTCGTTGTCGGATATCCACGAAGCAAGAAATGCTTTGTTTTTCGGAAGTATGGAGTAACAGACAGTACCCTTACCATAGGTACGTAGTTTAAAACAACAACAAAAGCTCCTTGACAAACTGCAGGAACCATGAGCATAAATTACTTACAAACTCGAGGCACATGTCCATATCGCACGGGGAGCATATCATATGCATTGCCCCATTTCCTGTCCATTCTATTCCGTGCACTGACAGTTAATATATATTTAGTCAATATAAACGCTACATACACAGGAGGAAGAAAATGCAGGGAAGACAGGCTTTTTACTGGGTCTTGTTCGATCTCTTCTTTTCACAAATTAAAGTGAAGGGGTCCTAGCTAAGGAAATGAGAGCCCAGGCAAAAAGCAACACCTTTCCTGTCTAGTGTCATTGACCTTACGAGACTATGCTTGGAAGCCTCAGGAGACAAAATTATGGGGCTTAACGCCAAGAATGATGGGATCATATAAGCATCTTTGTACTAGCTAGCTGATCGATGTCCTTTCTTTCGTGTGTTACTGAGCCGATTTAAGGGCCTATTGTAGGATTTTCAAAACATAGAAATAGGAAAAACAGAGTATTGAAATGGCATGTATTTCGATTTCTACAGGATTTCAAAACACTGGAATTTTGTAAAAGCTGCCTTTAGATGATGCGCAGGAAACAAACACAGGAATTTTGCAGGAATGAGGAGAGAGAGTAGAAAGAGATAGAGTGTAAGTGCATTGGGCTTCTCAAAGGAAAAATAAAAATGAGGTTTGAGCTCATGTTGAGATTCCTATGGAATAGGGGGCATAGGAATAGATTCCTTAGGAAATGGAAGGGGTCAATCCTATGATCCAAAGATATTACATAGGAAAAGTTTCTATGGATTGGAATCCTCCAAAATTCCTATAAATTCCTTCAATCCAAAGAGGCCCTTAGCTAACCTACACGACAATGATTTTGTCGTTTCATTTTGGTTCTCTCTGTCACTGTAATGCAAAGTTTCTGCTCGAGCTAGCTACCATTCTGTAAAGCGAGTGTCCTACAGTAGTTACTTCTGTTATGAAGCGATAGATATTCCACACATCAGAATGATCTAGAGCACTTTTTTTTTTCCTACGGTGGTACAGATCGAAGACACTTGCGCAGTCCCGGACCCCTTTTTTGCCCTACCAACCAGGTGCAAGATGATGGCGGAATGGTTAGGGTATGTCGATCGAGAGTGTACATTACAATCATGGCGTCGCAGACATATCGCCGGGAACAAAAGGGAAAAGGGAGGAGGGGAACTCTAGAAATATTCTCTTGGTAGCCACTCAATCATAGGTGACCACACATGATTGGGTTAATTACCAACAGCATCGGTGCACAACACGAACTATGTGGTCCTCCTGTGTCTCTCATGGGAACCAGCAAACAACTGAGAAAAATATATGTGTATGTGGAGTTCTAGGAATGAGCAACCTGTGTGGATTTCTAGAAATACTCATGCATTATGATCCTGAGCAAAGGCACCATCTTAGTCAAGATTCCTCCGAATGCGTGGGGTTTTCTGTTGCCACGGGTGTATCTTTTCTTGATAGTGGATGAACGCATTATCATCACTGTATTATTTCTGGAAATACTCGGAGAGAGGCATAGAGGGATGTCCGGACTTGGCTTGCCTGCCGGGTATGGTAGGCGGGCGGGGCGGTGTTGGTGTTCATACAAGGGGAAAGAGAGAGGTAGAGGGAGGGAGAGAACATTCGCCCTTTTTACTGATCGACGCGGGTGACGAAAACGACGCCGGTGATCAGGACAAATTCCATAGACGAGCTAGCTCGATGAATATATCTATTGATTGAAAACGCCTCGTGAGAAAGGTGCATATTTATAGGGCATTCGATCTCTCTCGGTAGGAAACCTATCTAGCTGAAAGAGACGAGGTGCACTGTCGGTATCAGATTAGCGTAGTGGAATGTAAACAAGCACTGCATCACTGCATGTATCTAGACAAAAGGAAAGGATGTCGCGTAATTTAGTTCCTATGTAGGCATGCTGCGTGTTGGTTTCACAAGGAAGGCTTGTGGATGTTGAATTCTTCTTCTCATCGGCGAATCAACGACGAAATAGCAAGCAGCGGCACGAAAAGAGGTTGCCCGGCCGGCACGGCGACGGCGGCACCGGCCCTCCCCGTCCCTGTCGCTCCCAAGGACGGACACGAGAAAAACGGCACACAAACCACCACCCGAGCTGCCGAGGCCGAGCAGAGCGGGCAACAACTATTCATTCTTCCACGAGAAAATGATAAAAAACTATCACAATTGGGGCTTCGGTGTTGTCAGGAAACTACCGACTTTTCATAATTTGTCTAAAAACTACCGATATTGGGGTTGGTCGTTGATAGATAGCACTGATTACGCCGTTTAGCCGTTTTAATCATATTTCTGACCGGTAGGGCCCGCTGTCAGGTCGACGTGGCAACGGAGGACGTTTCCCCACCTCACGGCCGTTAGACAGCGTTTGTCCAAACATGGGGACCCACATGTCGGGCATTTAAAAAAATTAGAAAAAATTAAAACTTGGTGACGCCGCGAACTAAACCTAACCCGTACTGCCGCCGCAATCCCCCTCGCATCGTCGCCGTTTGTAACACCCTGGAATTTTGGCCTTTTTAAAATTTTCCAAAATGCATTATTCTATTTATTTAAAATGCATTTGGATTTAAACCTCAGGAAAATCATTTTAAATCTGAAACCTTTACAAATCTGATAAATCAAGTGGGATCTTGCGCCTTCCATTCCCCTCCCACTTGGTACTTGTATTTGTGATTTTGGCCTTGGACAAATTTTGATTTGGGAAAATTCCTTTTCTCTTTTGAAAATTTACCCTTTTATTTGGCCTTCCAAAGGAACCCCTATTTTTATGTCTCCAAAAAATTCTACAAAAATTAGGGAATGATCCCTAGGCTATATGCAGCCTATTAATGCAAAAATATTTGATACCCTGTTAAGAAAATGTTTGACTTTTTCTCTATGCAAGTTTCTACCTAAAACTCAAAGATTTTCAAAAACTGGTAAATTGATTTTTGTAATGGGAGGACAGTACCTAGATGCAGGAACTAGGTGTGTATACACCCTTGGGAAAAATCCTGGCCAAACCAAAAATGTTTTGCTTGCTCAAAATAAATGTTTCCTTTTTGACCAGTACTGTTTTTCAGTATTTTGGTCGGACCAACTTTCGAATTTGCAGAAAGTTTGGTCAGCAAAGTGGTAGGGTTTTGAATTTGGCGCACAATGGTGAAAACCCCATCTCATTTGGATACAATATGCGCAAAGTGGTAGGGTTTTGAGTTTGGTCAGCAAAGTGGTAGGGTTTTGAATTTGGCGCACAGTGGTGATTTATTTGGAATTTATTTCCTTTGGCATTTATTCGATGACCTAGGAGGGGTATTTGATGCATATTTGTGTTTCTTTGGATAGATTCCAACCTCACCGACGGAGTAGAAGTTGTTCCCGAACCCGAAGGCAAGCCGTTAACCCGATCTCAAGCTCGGTCGAACTCTCGAAAATTGCTTGACTGTTTAAATTGATTGTTGCATCTCACCTGCCATGTTGCATTTAAAATATTGTCACATCTATACATATATCTGTTGACCTCCAACATGTTGTGCTACACCCTTTTGTCAAACGAGACGGCGCTGGCCGGAGGCATCTCCACCACAGTCATCCGGTTGACGTTTCTTTTTCTTTGTCGAAAGAGACGCCGCTGGCCGGAGGCATCTCCGCCATAGTCATCCGGTTGATGTTTCTTTTTCTTTGTCGAATGAGACGGCGCTGGCCGGAGGCATCTCCGCCACAGTCATCCGGTTGACGTTTCTTTTTCTTTGTCGAACGAGATGGCGCTGGCCGGAGGCATCTCCGCCACAGTCATCCGGTTGACGTCTTTTTCTATTTTGCTAATGGTGGACATTGATATGGTTTATTTACTGCTGAAATTATTATGTGATTATCATGTGTTGCGGGAATCTTATGGAAACTGAAGGTTAAAATTTGACTAAGAAGATAACCACCTCCCTCGACTAGATTGGGTCACATAGTGCCACTCACCAAGCACAACCAGCACAACCATGCGTCGTTCACATGGGCGGACCATGGCCGAGTATTCTATCTAGCCTCCTTTGACACCACCCATTTGGCAAGTCTAGTCGGTTACCTTTGTGGTCGGGGCTAGTCTTGTGAAGGTTCCGGAGCTAGGCATCGCTCATCTGTTGGGGGCGTGCCGGATTCACTTCGTCCTAAGACTTGGTCCCTTGGGCGTGTCGGTGGCTACACAGGGAGTGTCCGGGTAGAATAAACGGTTGTGGAAGCGTAGGTTTGTACTGTCGCCATGATCGGTTCTAGTACTTAGGTACCAGCGGTACAAGCCTAGACTTCAGCGTATGGGTAAAGGTTGCAACCTCTCGAGAGTGTAAATCTACAATCTAGCCTTGTCCCTAGGTTATGGGACGATGTTTGGGTCAAGTCACACTAAGAGTCAGTCCAGTCGAACGTGGAGAAATAATTAAGATGAGGCCCAACGAACACGGGAAATTTGGGAGTCTAGCCAGAGTTGGCTAAAGGCTTGGAAGCCTAGTTGTGGTTACGAGTTGTTAAGTGAGAAATGTGGTCTCACTTGATAACATGAAGCATCCCTACTAATGTAAGTAGGTAAGTTATGTCCAACCGTTAAGCTTGGACTCACCCTTGTACCCGAACTCATGCCATGATACTTTCCGAACTTATGCCATGCCATATAGACAGACTTTGTTTGATTTTGGGCTAATGTCTTGCGAGTACTTCAAGTACTTACCTGGCTTTTCATGTGGCCAGACCCCGTTGCACCCGACGCCGAGTACCCGTTGTACGAGAACTAGGAAACCGTATCCCAGGCAGGACCCCGTGGAATAAGGCCCGCTGTCGCCACGCTACTATCTACGTTTCCGCTACGATTTCCGCTAGAGGCTCGATGTTGGATTAATAATGTACAAACTGTTGTGTGCGCATGTTGCGCGAGCGCTGGAGCCTCACCCCCGTGTTTTAACTTGTATCCGTCCGAACTCGGAGCCATGTGAATATATTTGGTTATGTCTTTGTTTACCAAGTTGTCATATATCCAGTTTTTCTGGGACTGGTATATGGGGTGGCTCGATCATCTGGATCGGGGTGCCACTGAGCTTGGTATCAGAGCCTAACTGCCTGTAGGATACCCTAGTTTCCTGGACGGCGTAGGATAGAGTTTGATGTGTTGCCAACTTTTCTCTGTTTGTTTGTGCTTTTAAAACTTAACGCTCACTTTATTTGACTTCTGTATCTGTCACAGATGGCAGAGTTGTTCGCCGATACTACCGCCGTACACATTCCCGGCTTCCCGCAGTTTCTGAGGGAAATCTGGGACCACCTCTACCCAGGCGCACCTTCCCCGACCTACCACGTGTACCACAACCGTCTCGACAGGTCCACCTTGGAGTTCACCGCCACCGTCCACCTACGCCCGGAGCCCGTGGCCGCGGGGAGCTCCCACGCCCTCACTTTCGGTGTCTCTACTTAGGCGACTCGAGCTATACAGGAGGCTGCAGGAGATGCCATCCTGTTCCTTCGCACCTTCGATCCCAACATGAAGCAGTGCACCCGTTACGCCTACTTCCCGAGGTTAGATTTAGACAGCGGGGACATCCTCTTTCCCAACCCCGGTGACCCCAGCTCACCCCTCTCTGCCATACTTCAGTACACCACCCTTCTCCACCAGTATCTCCACATCACTCTTCTCCAGTTTGCCTCACTTCGCGCCAATGTGGCCTTGGCCGAGATGACGCGAGCCTCTGGAGCTGGTACTTCTCGCCGCCCACCTCGTCTCCCCACCTTTACCCACAGCTCCCTCGAGCAGATTAGGAGGGGAATCGCCCGCTTTTCCCCATCCCCCACACCGACGACACCCTCCCGCACTCGTGGCAGCGCCACTCACTACTACTCGCGCTTCACCCATGTTTGGACTCAGCGTCGTCGCATCCGGGCCGAGCCACCCCCTTACACCGGAGACTCCCGAGACGACCGCGCTTCACCCGACTACAGCCCTGCGGAGGAGGCCATCGACACCGCCACGCCAGCGACTCCCCTTGAGATGGAGTTCTAGACGCTCGGAGACTGCATCGCTTAGTGTATTATACCTTCCGATGTATCACGTGCTTGAATAATGTAGTGGTAGAGTTGTATCATGCACCTTGTACCATGCGCCTTGTGTCTTGTACCATGTATCTTGTACGAGTAGCTTGTATCTTTACCTTACATCTCTTGTAAAATAGTGAGTGCTAGGATCTTGTAACTCCACCATCCATTGTATAACACCATGCTTGTTGTTTTGCAAACCGTGTTTCCATTTGGTTTTCCTTGGATGTTACACTTCCCCCATATGGATGCTCATGATACGCGCCATTACGTTCAACAATCCAGGATGAGGCCCAATAGCGGTGCGAGTGGCAGCCAAGGAACCCCGGTTCGTCGTTCCGCACGACAAGCGGGCGAGGACCCTGTGCCTCCGCAACCACCTCCTCCTCAACCAACTCAGGAACCAAGCCCAAGTCAGTTTATGATGATGATGGATGAACATCACAACCAGCATCTGACTCAGATCATGAGAGAGTTTGGCACGTACATGCAAGCCCAGAATGCCCCACCCGCAAGCCGCTCAAAGCTGCAAGACTTCCAGCGTACCCAGCCACCGAAGTTCTCTTTTGCTGACGACCCACTTGAGGCTGATAATTGGCTCCGTACTATGGGAAAGAAACTGGAGCTCGCTCGCGTGGACGAGCAAGACAAGGTGCCCTTTGCCACCCACTACCTTGAAGGCCCCGCCGGCGTTTGGTGGGACAATCAAAAGGACGAAAGGGGCGATGGACCCCCTGTCACTTGGACAAAATTTCAGGAAGCATACCGCAGGGCCTACATCCCCTCAAGTATCATGAACATGAAGCAGCAGGAATTTCTGGCACTCACTCAGGGCAGCAAATCCATCAGTGAATATCTGACCAAGTTCAACAACCTTGCTTGCTATGCACCCGAGGACACCAACGCGGAGGAGAAGAAGAAAGACAGGTTCCTTCATGGGATGCATCAGACCATAAAAACCCAGCTCAGTGTTCTGTAGTTTCCAGATTTCCAGTCCATGATCAACACGACGCTAATATCAGAAAAGGAGCACCGCACAATTTATGACTCCCACAAACGGAAGTTCGAGCCACGTAAGAACCAACATGATGGGGGTTCTTCAAAGCCACACCCATGGCAGCCCAACAACCGTACCTCAACGCCTCAGAATGCTTGGAATCAACCTAGGAAGGAGGGATATCCCCATGCAGGATTCTACCACAAGCGCCCTTTAGTGGATGACTACAAGAGGGAGAACTCCTGCTTCAAGTGTGGCAAGACAGGACACTACATCAAGGATTGCCCCCTCCACAACGGCAACGGCAAAAACTCCAACAACAACCACCCCGTTGGTGCGATCAAGCCACCTCAAGTTGCCCGTGTTCACCACATGTCTGCAAAGGAAGCATATGAAGCTTCAGATATAGTGCTTGGTACGTGTACTATCAACACTAAACCCGCGCTGATTTTATCCGATTCTAGAGCTTCCCATTCTTTCATCTCGAAGGATTTTGTTGCCAAACACTGTTTTCCCGTTTCCCCTTTGGGCCATCTTTTGGTGATACAAACCCCTGCCTCTGAGATGAAAACAAACACCGTTTGTGAAGACCTGACTGTCAGCATCAACCAAGTGAAATTTCCAGCTCATCTCAACACTCTCAATGTGCCCGGCCTCGATGCCATCCTGGGTATGGACTGGTTGATCCAGCATGCAGCCCAGATTGACTGTGCAACCAGGGCAGTTACTCTCACCAACCCGGAAGGCAGGCGTACCACTTACCTGCCAAATAAGCCCCACCAGATAAATGCAAAGATGTTTCTTGCCCAAGCCCCGGAGTTAGGGGAAGTGTATGTGGTCAGTGAATACCCAGATGTCTTCCCAGATGAACTACCCGGAATTCCCCCTGACCGTGATATTGAATTTGCCATTGAAGTTGTACCAGGAACAAACCCAATATTCAAGAAATATTACCGTATGACAAGTCCCGAGCTAGTGGAACTGAAGAAACAGCTTGACGAACTAATTCGGAAGAATTTTATTCGCCCAAGAATTTCACCTTGGGGATCACCAGTTTTTGCAAAGAAGAGTGATGGTACACTCCGATTATGCATTGACTACCGTGCTCTCAATGATGTCACTATCAAAAACAAGTACCCACTTCCAAGAATCAATGATCTGTTTGACCAACTCCGTGGTGCCCGAGTATTCTCCAAGATTGACCTCCGCACGGGATACTATCAGCTGAATATTCGAGAAAGTGATATCCCCAAGACCGCTTTCACCACCAGATATGGACTATATGAGTGCACCGTTATGTCCTTCGGCCTGACAAATGCCCCTGCCTACTTCATGGGCATGATGAACAAGGTATTCATGGAATATCTCGACAAGTTTGTTGTGGTGTTCATCGACGACATCCTGATCTACTCCAAAAATGAGGAGGGACACGCCGAACACCTTAGGTTGGTTCTCGGAAGACTACGTGAGCAACAACTTTATGCCAAGTACAGCAAATGCCAGTTCTGGTTAAAAGAAGTGGAATTCCTAGGACATGTATTGTCTGGAGCCGGTGTGGCCGTAAACCCCAACAAGATCTCTGATGTGCTGAACTAGAAAACCCCCACCAATGTGTCAGAAATCCGAAGCTTTCTAGGATTGGATGGTTACTATCGCAGATTCATTGAAAACTTTTCCAAGATAGCCAAGCCCATGACAGATTTGTTGAAGAAAAATCGCAAGTATGCCTTGACAGACGAGTGTGAGGAAAGTTTCAACGAGTTGAAGACCCGGTTAACCACAGCCCCAATTCTGGTGTTGCCTGATGATGCCAAGGATTTTACCGTATACTATGATGCATGTAGAAATGGACTAGGGGCCGTACTCATGCAAGAAGGGAAGGTCATCGCATATGTATCAGGACAACTCAAGACCCACGAGCTCAACTACCCCACGCACGACTTGGAATTGGCCGATGTCATACTCGCCCTAAAAACTTGGCGACATCACCTTATTGGTCGAAGATGCGAGGTCTACATGGACCACAAAAGCTTGAAGTACATCTCCACACAGCCTGACCTCAATCTGAGGCAAAGAAGGTGGCTAGAAGTAATCAAGGACTACGATCTTGGAATTCATTATCATCTAGGAAAGGCCAACGTGGTAGGAGATGCCCTAAGCAGAAAGCCCCCAAGGATGGGGCCGAGTTTGGAGAAAGAGTTTGCAAAGCTGAACTTGTGCGTGGGAAGTAGGGCCTACCTAAGCACCCTGGAGGTGAAATAAAACCTGGAAGAAGAAATAAAAACCGAGCAGGCCAGCGACCCCGACACAAAAGGGATCAAGACCAAGATAACACAGGGAAAGGCCAAGGAATTTTCCTTGGACAGGCAAGGAGTGCTCCGCTATGGCAACCGCCTTTGTGTACCCGATAAGGCCGCGCTAAAACAGCAAATCCTCCGAGAAGCCCACGAGTCTGCCTATTCCATCCACCCAGGAAGCACCAAGATGTACCAAGATTTGAAACAAATATTCTGGTGGGCCGGTATGAAGAAGGAGATCGCCTACTATGTCGCATGCTGCAACGTATGCAATCTGGTGAAGGCCGAGCATCAAAAACCCGCCGGATTCATCCAACCCCTTAAGGTACCCGAATGGAAGTGGGACAACATAAGTATGGATTTCATCGTCGGACTTCCCAAGTCCAGCCGAGGGCATGGCTCTATTTGGGTCATTGTCGACCGTTTAATGAAGGTATCCCACTTTATTCCGGTCAAGATGACGTACCGTTCGGATCAGCTGGCACAACTATATGTGAACAGGATTGTCAAACTCCATGGAGTCCCGAAGACCATTGTATCTGATAGAGGTACACAATTTACCTCTAAATTTTGGACAAGCCTGCATCAGGCCATGGGGACAAAACTATCATTCAGCACAACATACCACCCACAGACGGATGGTCAAACTGAGCGGGTCAATCAAATTCTAGAGGATATGCTCCGCTCTTGTGTACTCGCCTATGGAGCAGGTTGGGTGGATAGTTTGCCCTATGCAGAGTTCTCATACAACAACAGCTACCAGGACAGCCTGAAAATGTCGGCCTTTGAAGCGTTGTATGGAAGAAAGTGTCGTACCGGATAATAGGGTGGAGAACATGGGTACATTTGCACCTGCTTTCAAAATGCATTTTCGCAATGTCCAAAAATTCCGAAAAAAATATGCACGCGTACATATTGTAGTTTCTAGTGTGCGCCAAAAGTTTCGTCCCAAAAATACTTTGTACTTGACTTGTGTGAAAAAGACAAAAATCTGACATATATGTGTTATATGTAAGTCACAAAAATTTCTCTTTTTTGTGGATGAAAACTAAAATGTAAACTTTTCACGAAACTTTGTGTCATCAACACATTATGCGAGATGTATGCATGTACTTTTTTCAGATTTTTTGAACATATTTTAAACGTGTTTTAAATGTTTTTTCAAAAAACGGGTGCAAATGTACCCATGTTCTACCTATTCACTCTCGTGTCGTACCCCACTAAACTGGTCCGAAGTTGGAGACGGCAAGATCTTTGGGCCCGATGTTCTGTTGGAAGCCGAAAAGCAAGTACATCTGATTCGAGACCGGCTCAAGGCAGCTCAGTCCCGCCAGAAGAGTTATTACGACCAACGACACCGTCAGATTCACTTTGAAGAAAACGACTACGTTTATCTTCAGGTAACGCCCCTCAAGGGCCTGAAAAGGTTCCACATAAAAGGGAAGCTGGCCCCAAGATTTATCGGACCATTCAAGATTTTGGCAAGGATGGGATCAGTAGCCTACCAACTGGAACTGTCCGAGGAATTGATTGGAGTGCACAACGTTTTCCACGTGTCTCAGCTAAGGAAGTGCGTCTCACCCCCAACCAAACAGGCAGACTTTAAGGAATTGGAGTTGAGCAGCGAACTGACATACAAGGAACACCCCGTCAGAATCTTGGATGAGTCAGAACGCCCCACCCACAGCAAGGTCACCAGGTTCTACAAGGTACAGTGGGACAGACACACAGAGGAAGAAGCAACCTGGGAACGTGAAGATTTGCTAAGGACCGAGTATCCGTATCTGTTCAGCGAGCAACAGGAATCTCGAGGACGAGATTCATCTTAAGGGGGGAAGGTTTGTAACACCCTGGAATTTTGGCCTTTTTAAAATTTTCCAAAATGCATTATTCTATTTATTTAAAATGCATTTGGATTTAAACCTCAGGAAAATCATTTTAAATCTGAAACCTTTACAAATATGATAAATCAAGTGGGATCTTGCGCCTTCCATTCCCCTCCCACTTGGTACTTGTATTTGTGATTTTGGGCTTGGACAAATTTTGATTTGGGAAAATTCCTATTCTCTTTTGAAAATTTACCCTTTTATTTGGCCTTCCAAAGGAACCCCTATTTTTATGTCTCCAAAAAATTCTACAAAAATTAGGGAATGATCCCTAGGCTATATGCATCCTATTCATGCAAAAATATTTGATACCGTGTTAAGAAAATGTTTGACTTTTTCTCTATGCAAGTTTCTGCCTAAAACTCAAAGATCTTCAAAAACTGGTCAAATGATTTTTGTAATGGGAGGAGAGTACCTAGATGCAGGAACTAGGTGTGTATACACCCCTGGGAAAAATCCTGGCCAAACCAAAAATGTTTTGCTTGCTCAAAATAAATGTTTCCTTTTTGACCAGTACTGTTTTTCAGTATTTTTTGTCGGACCAACTTTCGAATTTGCAGAAAGTTTGGTCAGCAAAGTGGTAGGGTTTTGAATTTGGCGCACAGTGGTGAAAACCCCATCTCATTTGGATCACGGAGTTCAGAGATACATGCTGATGCCGCTTCTGGCATGCCCAGGACGGTGGTCACCACTGGCATGACCATGCCAGACGGCGCCGCCCCCTTATGGTCGCCACCGTTCTGCTCCCCCTCCCCCCAAACCCTGCCCGGCGAGTCCCCCTCTCTCCCAGAACCCCTCCCCTGCACCACACGTTGCCGGAGGAGCGCAGCACGGCAGCCGCCGCATGCGCCAAGCGCTACCCGACGCACCGTCCAGAACAGCGCCGCCAGGGACCCGTATGTCAGCGACTCTGCCACCCCCGTGCCTATCCACCGCCCCTTCCCTGTGCTGCGTGCGTCCCTGTGCCACCGGTTTCACAACGCACCGCCCAGCACCACCTCCACGCCATGGCCGACACCTCGCCGCGCCATCACTGCGGCCACCGTGCGGGCAGCCTATAAGATGGCCACCCCTCGACCTCCAGAGCATCACATCCACCTCCTAGCCTCCCCACGACCCTCCCCTGCTCTAATCATAGCTCGACGAGCACCGCAACTCCGGCGACCAGTTTGCCCTAGCCGTCACGGTCGTGGACAAATTCTTCGCCAGAGGGGCACCGTTCGTCGATTAAACCCACCCAGAGCCTCCCCAAATCACCACGATGCCGATGTCGTGCTCGCTGGGGTGATTGGTGGCCGGAACCCTCGAGTCCGACATCGACAGCAAGCCACCACTGCCGGAGAAGAAGCCCTGGTGCCGTGCAAGCTCGCCGTGGACCGTGAACTCGCGGACGGGTTGCGCCACCTCTCCCTGAGCCGCTCTTCTTCCTCTCCCACCCCCTCTCCCTCGCTCCAGCCGCCGCAGACCGTCGTCGGTGAGTTCGCCGGAGCCGGCGACCCCGCTCCCCTGTTTTCCCGCTTTTAAAACGAAAACGGTTTGGTTAGTTGGGCCACTGACTGGTCAGAATTTTAATCTTTACCCGAAACGTTTTCTGTTTTATTCTTTTTCTCTGTTTGAAAAATGGCAGAAAACAAACCCAACTTTGAAAAGCCATATCTCTCTCAAAAATGCTCAGAAAAATATGAGACCAATTTTGCTGGCTTTGTTTTAAAGTTGTCTATCCGCTGGAACCAGAAAAGATTTATTTGGAATTTATTACCTTTGGCATTTATTCGATGACCTAGGAGGAGTATTTGATGCATACACTACTAGGAAACTAGCTATAGGTGGGATGCTATTTTGTGGCGCACCAATATTTCATGCGCCACTAAATTTTTTTTTGTGGCGCACCAGTTTCCATGCGCCACTAAAAAAAGAAATTCTGTGGCGCATCTGGAGGACATGCGCCACTAAAAGAAGACATTCTGTGGCGCACCTTCCTCCATGCGCCACAGAAATTCTGTGGGCCCCACAACCAACGGCTGGCTTGCATCCTACGCCGCCTTTTCTGTGGCGCATGGAGCAAGGTGCGCCACAGAAATGTACATTTCTGTGGCGCATCTGGCCACATGCGCCACAGAAATATGGTGGACCCGGCACCAATGATTAGGGGCTGCACAATTCTGTGGCGCATGGGTCCACATGCGCCACAGAAAGTGACATTTCTGTGGCGCATGTGGTTCCATGCGCCACAGAATTGTGCAGCATTTTTTCACCCCACGCAACCCCCCCCCCCCCCCCCGCGGTGGATCGCCTTGTTAGTTTTGCACGAAGTGAAAGAAAATGATAAAAAATTCAAAAAATAAAATCTTTTTAAATATAGGGAAGGTTTAGGGTCTAGTTGTTAGGAAAAATTTAAAATACACATTTTGACTTTTTTTTCCAAAAGTAGGTGAAAAAATATTAAAACGGGCATAACTTTTGCATACGACGTCGAAAAAATGTGTTTAATACCTTAAAAATTTCGGAACCGCCCTCACCAGGGTTTACCCGGTTAGCCTTTTTTTAGATTCTCAAAATTCCAAACAAAAAAAAGTTATGGCCAACAGAAGAATTTTTCCAGCAAAATAAAAAAATAAAAAAGACAATTCTGTGGCGCATGTCTAGCCCATGCGCCACAGAATTGTTGGGCGGGATTCGAATTTTTGAATCCCGCCGGCACCCCTTCTCTCCTCCACTTCTCTCCTCCACTCCTCCCTCCATTTCTCCCTCCACTTCTCCTCTACCCTTCTCCTCTCCCCTTCTCCTCCACTTCTCCTCTCCCCTTCTCCTTCCTCCTCCTTCTCCTCTCCTCTCCTCTCCTCCACATCTTCTATCCTCCTCTTCCTCCACCTCCACCTCCGGCGACCTCCTCCACCACCCCGGCGACCTCCACCTCCGGCGACCTCCACCTCCGGCGACCTCCTCCACCACCACGGCGACCTCCTCCTCTCCACCTCCACCTCCACCTCCAGCAATCTCCTCCACCACCCCGGCGACCTCCTCCACCTCCGGCGACCTCCTCCACCACCCCGGCGACCTCCTCCTCCACCTCCGGCTACCTCCACCTCCGGTGACCTCCGACGACCTCCTCATCCACCCCGGCGACCTCCGGCGACCTACTCCACCATCTCCGACGACTCCCATCCTCCACCCACCTTCGGCTACCCCCTCCTCCTCCACCCACGGCAACACGGCCTCCGACAAGCACCGAAAAAATTCCGGCGAAATTCCGGCGGCTAGATCTAGATCTAGATCTAGATCTAGATCTGGCCGCCTTTTTTTTTGAAATTCAAAAAAAAATTCTGTGGCGCATGGTGGTGGGTGCGCCACTAAAATATTTCTGTGGCGCACGGTTCTGGGTGCGCCACAGAATCTTAGCATTTCTGTGGCGCACCGCCAGCATGCGCCACAGAAATATATTTTAGTGGCGAGGATTCTGTGGCGCATGGGCATTTCTTGTGGGTGCGCCACAGAATTCTTTTTTGGTGCGCCACTAATAGCCCATTTCCTGGTAGTGATATTTGTGTTTCTTTGGATAGATTCCAACCTCACCGACGGAGTAGAAGTTGTTCCCGAACCCGAAGGCAAGCCATTAACCCGATCTCAAGCTCGGTCGAACTCTCGAAAATTGCCTGACTGTTGAAATTGATTGTTGCATCTCACCTTCCATGTTGCATTTAAAATATTGTCGCATCTATACATATATTTGTTGACCTCCAACATGTTGTGCTACACCCTTTTGTCAAACGAGATGGCGCTGGCCGGAGGCATCTCCGCCACAGTCAGTTGGTTAACGTTTCTTTTTCTTTGTCGAAAGAGACGGTGCTGGCCGGAGGCATCTCCGCCACAGTCATCCGGTTGACGTTTCTTTTTCTTTGTCGAACGAGACGGCGCTGGCCGGAGGAATCTCCGCCACAGTCATCCGGTTGACGTTTCTTTTTCTTTGTCGAACGAGACGGCGCTGGCCGGAGGCATCTCCGCCACAGTCATCCGGTTGACGTCTTTTTCTATTTTGCTAATGGTGGACATTGATATGGTTTATTTACTGCTGAAATTATTATGTGATTATCATGTGTTGCGGGAATCTTATGGAAACTGGAGGTTAAAATTTGACTAAGAAGATAACCACCTCCCTCGACTAGATTGGGTCACATAGTGCCACTCACCAAGCACAACCAGCACAACCATGCGTCGTTCACAGGGACGGACCATGGCCGAGTATTCTATCTAGCCTCCTTTGACGCCACCCATTTGGCAAGTCTAGTCGGTTACCTTTGTGGTCGGGGCTAGTCTTGCGAAGGTTCCGGAGCTAGGCGTCGCTCATCTGTTGGGGGCGTGCTGGATTCACTTCGTCATAAGACTTGGTCCCTTGGGCGTGTCGGTGGCTACACAGGGAGTGTCCGGGTAGAATAAACAGTTGTGGAAGCATGGGTTTTGTACTGTCGCCATGATCGGTTCTAGTACTTAGGTACCGGCGGTACAAGCCTAGACTTCAGGGTATGGGTAAATGTTGTAACCTCTCGAGAGTGTAAATATAGAATCTAGCCTTGTCCCTAGGTTATGGGACGATGTTTGGGTCAAGTCACACTAAGAGTCAGTCCAGTCGAACGTGGAGAAATAATTAAGATGAGACCCAACGAACACGGGAAATTTGGGTGTCTAGCCAGAGTTGGCTAGGAACTTGAGAATTTGAAAAATAAGCCAGAGTTGGCTAAAGGCTTGGAAGCCTAGTTGTGGTTACGAGTTGTTAAGTGAGAAACGTGGTCTCACTTGATAACATGAAGCATCCCTACTAACGTAAGTAGGTAAGTTATGTCCAACCGTTAAGCTTGGACTCACCCTTGTACCCGAACTCATGCCATGATACTTTCCGAACTTATGCCATGCCATATAGACAGACTTTGTTTGATTTTGGGCTAATGTCTTGCGAGTACTTCAAGTACTTACCTGGCTTTTCATGTGGCCAGACCCCGTTGCACCCGACGCCGAGTACCCGCTGTACGAGAACTAGGAACCCGTATCCCAGGCAAGACCCCGTGGAATAAGGCCCGCTGTCGCCACGATACTATCTACGTTTACGCTACGATTTCCGCTATAGGATCGATGTTCGATAAATAATGTACAAACTGTTGTGTGCGCATGTTGCGCGAGCGCTGGAGCCTCACCCCCGTGTTGTAACTTGTATCCGTCCAAACTCGGAGCCATGTGAATATATTTGGTTATGTCTTTGTTTACCAAGTTGTCATATATCCAGTGTTTCTAGGACTGGTATATGGGGTGGCTCGATCATCTGGATCGGGGTGCCACACCGAGCTCCGTCGGCATGTCTACAAGATCCGCCCCGTTGTCCTCTTCGTCCCGGTCAATCGAGCGCGTCCTGGGATGGCCCGAGAAGCGAGAACGCAGTCGCTGTCCCGGACGCCGGTCGTCGCCGCTGTCACGAATCACCGTCGTCTCCAGCCGCCCTCGCTCGAGATGATACCTCCCCGAGCTCCGCCTTCCTCTCCTCTACCTCCCCGTCGAGTCCCACTTGCCCGGACGCACGGAGCCGCCCGAATCGAGCTCGTCCCCGCCAACTCCGGCCGCCACCGCGACGGATGTTTTCGTCGCTGTCCGGCCTCCCCGGAACTCGCCGCCCACTCCATCGCGCTCCTGGTGAGCTTGAGATCCCGCCGGACCCCTTATCCATCTCCCTCTCGCTCGAGATCGCAGGTTCCATCCCGCTCCGCCTCCGGCCGTCGCTGGTTCCATCCTGCTCCACCTCCGGCCACCCCGGGACGAACCGAGATGTCCAGAAGCTCTGCATCGACGTTTGATTCCTCTTCCTCTACTCGCTCGTGCTGGGACAGAGCAAATCGAGCGAATCGAGCCGTCTTCCCCAACTCCGGCCGTGGCCGTTCCGGCTCGAGTTCGTCGCCGTACGACCTCCTCCGGCTTCCCCGACCCCTTCATCCTTTTCGTGGTGAGCAGACGGTCCTGAAAGACCCCTTGGCCCTCTTCCTCCCGCCCTAGGTCGCCGTCCGCGTCCTGCTCCGCCTCCGTCCGCCACTGGCCATGGTCGCCGGAATAGCTCCGGTGACCATTTGGTCTCAGCTCTGCCACCTTATGGTCCGTCTCGACGCGCTGCGTCAATTAGCGCTAGGAGCGCCGTCGGGTGAGGCCCAGTACGAGCGGTGCTTGCGCGACCTGGCTGCTGCCGGCGACGATGACGTCAGCTCACGTCACCCAATTTTAATTTTTTCCAATATTTTTAAATGCCTGACATGTGGGTCCCCACGTTCGGACAAACGTTGTCTAACGACCGTCAGGTGGGGAAACATCCTCCATTGTCACGTCTACCTAACAGCAAGCCCTACCGGTCAGAAATATGACTAAAACGGTTAAACGGCGCAATCAGTGCTATCTGTCAACGACCAGCCCCAATATCGGTAGTTTTTAGACAAATTATGTAAATTCGGTAATTTCTTTGACATCTGAGCCCTAATTGTGGTAGTTTTCTTTTGTCATTTTCTCTTCCTCCACGGCTCCACCACCAGCGGTACCCCCACCCCACTTGTTAAAAGCCTCCGCCGCTCCCTCCGCCCTCTCCGCCCGCCTCCCCCGCTATTTATCGGACGGCACCCGCCGCGCTTAAACCCCTTGCCCTCCCCCTCGACCACACTTTCCTTCCCCACGCCTGCTGCTCCCCGCGGCGGCGTCTTGCTAGCTTCGACCGGTCGATGGCGGAGTCGCTGGGAGAGCTGTGCCGCGGCGGAGGCTGGTCCTACGCCGCGATCTGGCGCTCCGACCGTCGCGACCCACGGTGAGTCATATACGCTCGTAGATCTGCAAGCTTCTGCAGGGATCTCTGCTTGCTAGTTTCTAGTAGTATCTACTAGCTAGGAACGACGCCGTGACGGCACTAGTGGTACCGTTCTGAATTGGCACGAGTCTAGGAAGCTCACTGGGGAGGGACTAATCGCACTTTGTTTTCCTGGTGATGGTTGTGAAAACATAAGTATGCATGTTTCCACAAATTCGCTGGCTGCGCACCTCCTGCCAGTTCAGAACAGTTCAGGCTCCGTATTTCTTCAGAAACTGTTCTGGCACTACTGTACTGCGAGATCCCAAGATCAAACTCGCGTAACACTGTCGCCTGTTCCGAAAATGGAATTCTGAAGGTGTACATTGGGATCCCTCAAGTCTGAATTTGCATTTTATTCTGGTTAAAGGAAAAGGTTATCCGAGCTCTGCAGTTTCTGCCTGCCCATTTCCTTGCACTGCCAATAGTGATAGTGCACGCACGTAGCTTTCAAGAACTTTCTTTTAGGCAGGAGGTTGTGCAGATCCCACTAGCATTCCTGCCATCTATCCGTTCTCTGCCTGTAAACTGTAAGCACGTAGGGATACTGCGGAAAATTTTCGTCATATCCGTCGCCACGGCCACTAAGTTCTCTTGTTTTTGAGAGATTTTTACAAGCTAATCACTACTTCTCACGTAATTGCTTGGAGAGGGGTAGGACGGAGTGCTTGTTATTTTACTGAACGCCTGTCATGATTCCACAGCCGTATGAAATTTAGGGGATTTGATTTTAACCTCCCAACTCTTACAGTTACTGTATCAAATGGTGCGGTATGGACTGTATAAAGTTGCTTTATTTTCCTAACTTCCCTAGGCATATCATTATAAGCTCGCAAGGCCTAATTTCACAGAACGACTTGTCACATCCTCTCAGGATAGTTTTTTTTTCACACTGCAAAACTTAACCATCATCAACCATTCTGTTTGCGTATGTGTTTCTTTGTTTATTACTGTCAGATCTCTTAGATCTGTGCAAATTTTGGACTCTTTTCTCCCTACAGGCCGTGCACTCCTGCTGATTTGCATTATAGTTTGGAGAACTTTGCTGATTGGAAATGCTAAGGAATTGTAGTTTTTTTTTTTAACTATGCTTTCATTTCTTATACTAGGTTGCTTACGATAGGAGAGTGCCACTGCGAAGATGAAGCCAGAAAAGTTGTTGAGAATATGCTTAATCAGGTCCATGTTGTTGGAGAAGGGTATGCGACAATGGTCTTTTCTTTATGCTCTATTCAATTGATCCTTTGCAAGTCTTTAGTTTGGTATAGCTGGTTTAGTAAATGATGTTGTGCCTACTTGCGGCTAAATACTGCAACAACATTCAATTGGCTATACACTGTTCGAGACGATTTGCTACATATTTTCCTGTTAAACCGTTATATAGTTACTAGTTATGCCCCCTGATTTTGAAGAGCATTTGAGATTAGCATATATGGTTAACTCTTCTAGTTTATTTTATTTTTGAATTTGCACTGCTCCATTGAGTTGCTTTTGCTCTCAGCTACTTGCTGATAATGACTTGTCTTCTATTTCAGCATCATTGGGTCAGCTCTAGTAAGTGGGGAGTGCCAATGGATTTACGATGATATTTCATTTAATTTTGTTCAGACATGCAACACAGAAAACCAAGGCTTATTTCAGGTAGAAATTTCTTGTTCTCTGTTCACATGTGTTTGTTTAGATGACACTCTTAGAAGTTTGTATTACTAAAACAACCACCTACATGAATTCTCCAAAAGAATAGACAACAAAAAGACTAGTTAGCCTCAGAATTCACGTGTGTTCTTTCTCTCCATACTTCCTTGTAATTTATTGCGAAAATAAGAGGTTTCCTTATTTTAACAGAGGAAGGTTACCTTCTTGTAGGGCTATACTTGGTGGCAACATCAGTTCCTGAGCGGAATAAAGGTTATTTTCTTCTTTCCCACGTTCACTCTTAGGCCAGTTGGGGCAGAAATGATTTACAAAACTTGTGATTATTTACTGAAAAATATACATCCTCTACAGACTATTGCAGTAGTACCTATCCCGGCACTTGGTGTGGCACAATTCGGTTCAACGCAAAAGGTTAGTGCATATAAGCTTCTCTAGTGCAACCCGTTCAATTGTCCATTGGGAATATGTGTCATGAACTCATGATATCAATATATGTGTTCTTCGTGATACCATCGGTTCCGCCTAAAAGAATGGTTTTCATGAGTTTGTTTGGAGCTGCTACATTTGACTGATACCAATTCTTGAGAAAAAAATATTTAAGAAATATTTCTTGCCTGGACTGCTATAGTTATGTAAGTTACTGAACTTGTGGGATGTTATTGGCTGTATGGCATCTGAACATAACAATTACATAAAGGTATTATAGCATTATGCATCAGGACATAACAATTGCATAACTTCTAATGAAATTCAGTTTTGCACATTCACCAGGTATCTGAGAGCTTAAAGTTTCGGGACCATGTTAGAGGCACAATTTGTAGAAGGCAAAGGATATCATGGGATCCTTCAACCAGACATATCGATGGAGATTATTTCCCTCATAGTAGTCAATTTCAACTCGATTCTATGAGCACAAAAGGTCTTATGCATATCAAGGCTGACTCAGAAAACAAGAAACTTCTAGAGAACACAGTAGGCAGAGAATCTCTGGGGAGTTTAGTAAGTACTTCAAGTAATTACTCTCCGAGCTCTTCAGATGTTTTCACCTCCTACGGAAGTTGCAACGGTCGGAATCCTAACCATATAGTGGCCATGCCAGTGAACTCCAAGTCAATAAATGCGGTCAGAGTATTTCATAATGCCAGCAATTTGATGCAGCACCATAGTCTTTCAGTAAATCCATTACAGATTCAATCCAATAAACATCATGATTCTAGTTTAGCAAGTGCAACCACATCTTATTCCAGTTTGAACAATCTTCCTAGAATAGAGCACGAGGTGTCATGCACACCTAACAAGTTAGGATATCGCCTCCAAAGTGAAAAATCATCAAGTTACCATAATTCATTCTCAGCTGGTTATTATGTGGGTGATGAGCTCAAACCCATGTTATTTGACAACACCTCTCCTGTTGAGAGTAACCCAATGCAAGAGGCCGATACTACTGGATTTACTTCACAGGCTAATTGTGCAGTCTATGAGTTGCCAAATCAAATATTGGAAGAAATGCCTGTAGGTGCATTAAACTCTGGCAGAAATGGAGATACCAGTTTGCTAGAAAGTGGCGTATTCGATCCCCTAATGCATGATTGGTGGGATAACAATGTCCTGCTAGCAGGAAACATTCCACATTTCGGAGCCACTACCACAGTTTCTGTTACAGAACAGGCAAACAGTGGTCCACTATCGGTGCAAGGGAGTGGGCTGGTTTCAGAATCTGTCCTTGAAGAAATACTTGGTGCTAGTGGCAATGTTAATACGGATACAGTATGTGGCCCTGTTGTGGCTAGCACTGATCCATTAGCTAGCTGTTTCTCAGGCTGTGAATTACCTGGGTACAGCCTCCAAGACTCTTACTCACCATGCAAAGAACAAGTGCCATCATTGAACTTCCCTTCCAGTAGCTATACATCTGAAAATGTGCCAAATCGCGTACCAAAGGCAATCCCAGTGTCCTTGGCCAATTTATCTATGGATGACTGTTGCAGCCTGAACACCGCAAATTCCAAGGTTGAACAGGTAACAAATCCTGAGGGAGGAAAGGTTATGAAGAAAAGAGGTAGACCAGGCGAGAGCACACGGCCAAGACCAAAGGACCGGCAGCAGATACAAGATCGCGTCAAGGAATTGCGTGAGATAGTCCCGAACAGTGCAAAGGTACACTTATTGATCACACCATGTTTCTTTATGTTTAGGCTCTTAGAAAATTATTGAGCCTTTTATTGCACACAACAGTGTAGCATCGATGCTTTGTTGGACCGAACAATCAAGCATATGATCTTTCTACAAGGTGTAACTAAGTACGCAGAGAAAATTAAGCAAGCTGATGAACCCAAGGTATGTCATGCTGATGAGAGCATAAAAAACATCTGGAACTTCAACAATTCTAGTTAGATTTTCTTGTACTGACTGTGTATCATGTGATTATGTGAAGATGATAAGCAAGGATACTGGTGCCGTCTTGAAAGATAATTCAAGTGGTGTTGTCTTGAAAGATAACTCCAGTGCTACAAGCAACGGTGGTGCCACGTGGGCCTATGAAGTTGCAGGGCAGACTATGGTTTGCCCAATAATTGTCGAGGATCTTGCACCACCTGGTCAGATGCTTGTGGAGGTATGGTTCAGAAGCAATGAGCAATGTTTTTCTTTTCTCCAGTGCAGAAACTGAAACATCCTCGTTGCTGTTTAACAGATGCTATGTGAGCAACGTGGATTTTTCCTAGAGATAGCAGACACCATACGTGGATTTGGACTGACAATTTTGAAGGGGCTGATGGAGCTCCGTGATGGCAAGATAATGGCACGATTTCTCGTCGAGGTAGAGAAGAAATATTTATTGGATGTACTTTTTTTATCTCGTTGTTTTAACCTTTTAACATTATGGCGGCTCCCGGTGTTGCAGGCAAACAAGAACGTGACTAGAATGGACATATTTCTGTCACTTGTTCAGTTACTACAACAAAATAGCCTCAACAGGTCTTCTGACCAGCTAGCTAAGGTCATTAGCAACGGGGTTCCATCTTTCGTGGAGCATCAGCAATCTCCAATGTTGATTCCGGTTGGCCTTGCTGAGAGATGACAGTTAACACAAAATTTGGACAAGATCATATTGGGGGATATCAACTGGAAACATTTAAAGTACTGTGCTTGATGTTGACTGTCTGTCAGGCCTTGTTAGGGTCATAGGAGTGACGAGCATATGATGTAGCAAATGCGCATTTCGTCATGAAGAAAAGTTTCACTTACTAGTGTTCACCAGATGATGTACAAGTTCTTTTCTTTTTTTGAATTGTATGTACAAGTTCTTGGTTTAGCAACGTCAAGTTAGTTCTTGTTTGTAACTTGAACACTTGTGTGAATGTATTGTCTGTTGTGTGTACAGTGTACTGATGATTGAACTTTTTCACGAGAAATAGTGACTTGTAGAAAATCGATTTATCTTGCTTTTTTCTCTGTTTTCAGGTAGGGAAAGCTTTGATTGAGCACCATGATAGGTACACATGATACAACATTTGTTTATATCATATCAATTCTCACGGTTAATTTGGAGAGTGGTACATTTTACTTTTTATATTAAACTCCTGATCAATGTTACTAATATGTTTAGTAGATGGTTAAGTGAGATTGATAAAGAGACAAAAGCATAAATTATGATCGGTGTTTGTGCTTTTCTTTCAGGGTTGCTGACGGCATTCTTATAGAATACAAGATGCATAAACCCTTTGATTATTGTTTATTGATGGTTGATCATGTCGCCAATTTGTGCGACCCTTGAGTTGTATACTTTGACTTTCATATGGTGTGTGCCACCCTAATGCAGAGCCCGGGGCTTGAGTTTCACATGGCGTGTCGAACAAAAGTTTCTCGTCAGTAATACTCCTCCAATAACCCGATGATTGAGTTGCTCGATCGGTCGGTTCCTCCTAGAGTGGCCTTCGTGCTCATCTAACATGGTTTTCTCTCTCCACCCTTTGTTTAGGAAATTGTTTTCATCCTCCATAGCTCCTCTGCACTTAGAGGAAAGAGGTTTCAGAGTATGGATACTTCTCTTGCATGTCTTCTCTCTCCCCCTTTGTCAGTGAAATAGTTTTCCTCCACCAATCTACACTTGGATGAAAGAGGTTATGAGTTTGTACACATTCATGACCGTGGTAGAGCTTGAGTAGGAGCCCGAAATGAATGCTCTCCACACCGCGGAGCTTGGGGTAAACAACATGAAGGGTGATCGGTTCAAACCCGCTAAATCTAGCAACAATGGGACTATGGCTAGCCGGATTTTTTTTATGTTCTTATGTTGTTTGGACATCATGTAAGTGTAAGAGCATATGTATGTTGAAGTGATTCTGGTGTTGATTGCATTTTCTTGAAAAGGAGGCTGAAACAGTCGGCCTATGCATCAAAGTGATCCATACAACCATATTTATTAAAGTTGATGCTAGACAACGGTGCCAATGTCTTCAACAAGCAGAGTACATGACATTGACAATTATAACAAAACCATTAAAAGATATACATTTAACACCTACAACTAAGTCCACTTCTTCCATAGCAACACCTTCAAGAAGGGAAACACGCCCGTTTCTCATCCGTTTGAAGACGGACAAGACAGGGATTTTCATCATGGTTTCCCGAACAAACCAATAAAGGCCAGCACATCGCAAGGAGATGACGCGTTCAACAAAGCAACACCGGAAGTTTATCGCTGCTGAGCCCGACCATTAAACATTTGAAAAAAGAGATTTCGTCTTGGACATGAAGCGGTGCTCGAATTATAATCTTGATGACGGAACTTCCAGTAGTTGCGCTACTTAGTACGCCACTCCAGGCCTGAGTGGCACTAGCAGATGGGGGAGACATCTTCCAACCTTAGACCACCGCCCTGGTCGTCCGGTGGTCGCCCATGTCGCGACGTGGATTTGTAGAATCGGTATGCTGCTATATGCTTTGATACAAGGATCTGCCAGGTTTGCTACATGTACTGTGAACATTTCCTTCACTATTATATAATCTGTAGGTATCCCACTGCTAAGATGTTTCTGCCCACAGGCGTTGACGGACTGTGTGATAGAAATATTACAAACATGTGTTGATGGACAGTGTCAACATTATTACCAACAGTTATCATGGATGTATATGCAGAAGGCCAGCAGAGATGCAAGATCATTGCAGTCATAGCAAGTGTCAACAGAGCTGTTGCAATGTGTAACACGAAACTTTGATTTGTTTGGTGAGAGAATCCTCGGGCCTTGTTAACCTGTCAATTTTGTGCCTTTTGTTTTGGTACATGTAAACGCTTCAATCCATTACGAAGTGAGCCCTATACTGTTAAACAGGCGATATGTACTGGGCAACTGGAACTCACCGTCGCCGATCACTACGATTAAGTTACCAGTGGCTTTCTTTCCATACGGGATCAAGAAGAAAGTGGCACCCACAGCTATTGACGTCCGCTCATCTTGACGTTGGGCTGCTGTTTCCATCCTTGTGCAACATCTGAATCACCCCGACGCGACCGCCGTGCCGCGGCAACAAAAATTCCAGCTTCAAGCTCGTGTCAGAATTCAGCACAAGGAACATTTTTGGCGTCAACCAAAATTCATGCATGAATTGCATTTGCACCGACGAGTCAACGCGTAGTACGAGAGCCCGGCAGGCTCGTCACTAGCGATACACAGTCAACTTATCTCCCCGGCCGGCAACGTTCGCCCGACCAAGGCGAACGGAATGGTTTGCTTCGCAGTGGGCCGGAGATGTTCGGAGATAGAAGATGGGATGAACATGCTGCCACACCTCTTCTTTTTCCTTCCGCGCGCTGTGGCGCTCCCCTGAGTTCTAAACTCTCAACATATTTACAATCTGAACTTTGGGGCATCTGCCTCGTTTAAAAACAGGTATTTTAAACATGATTTAAAATATACAAAAATTCCGAAATAAAATTTTACATGTACATCAACGTAAAATATGCACAGCAGCGGCACCAAGTTTTGAGAAAAAAAATGATTTCTTATTTTTTCTCCATAAAAAAGACAAACTTTTGTGCCGCAAAACCAAAAATCACGAGGCATTCTTTCGACTTTTTTCACGGAGAAAAATAGTTTTTCCCGTGAAACTTTCTACACGCGTATAAAACATGGATTTGTACGCCCACAACTTTTTTTTTATATTTAGAAATATGTTTTTTTAATTGGGACATATGTCACTATATTCAGATAAGTATTTCCCTTCTGGGCGGCACACTTTGCGCTACCGCTTTCTGTAGACTGTAGTGCTACTTCGACGATCGAACAAAACTCTCTTTTTTTAGACAGAAGGTTCGAAAAAGCCCGACTTTATAAATTAATAAAGCCCTCAACCGGCTAGGATACAATGTATTGATTACATGCTCGAACAAGTTTACAAGCAAAAGGGGCAGAATGTCGAACTGGCGTCCCCTCTCGACCCCTCTCGCGCCGCCACCCCAGGGCGGCGCCAGGGGGATCCAATCCGGCCGCCGGAAACCTCCCTCTCTCCCGATCTGAGCCTGCCGCCGTTGCCGCTGGTCAGCCATGGCCGCGGTGGCGGCGGCGCCCGGCGCAATTGTCGCCAGGGCAGGAGGACGTGGCGACAGCTCCTGGGCGCGACTAGGGCGTCCCGGGCAGCGTGGCGCGCACAGCAGCCAGGGCGGCTCCCTGGCTGGGCGACGGCCATGGCCGTGGATCTGGCTTCTCGGCCAGATTCGTCTTGGATCGGCTTCGGCCGGCCGGGGCGCGCGATGAGACTGGTGTGAGGCGGTTGGTGGTCCTCTACCGGCTTTCCGTCGGTGCCGTTCGTCTTCATGGCGAAGGTGCTTGCGGATCCACACAGCGGCGGGGTAGGGTGGTGCAGCTGCCGGTGAAAACCGCGCCGGCTTCGGCCATGGCGGACGATGGCGACGTCTTTGACGTCGTTTCCTTATTGAGGCATCGTCAATGCAATTTGCGTCACCTATCTCGGACTGCTCCGGGGGAAACCCTAGATCTGGGTCTCCCGGATCGGACGATGACGGCCCTTTCAGGGTCGTTCTCCCTCTTGGGGGCATCGTTTTGGAGCAGCTGCTGGATGGGACGGACAAGGAGAGGTGGCGTGTTGAGGCATATAACACGTCGTCGACGGCGAGTCTTGGCGGCGCGGCGCAGCGGAGTCTTGACGCTGGACGTGTGATGATGATGACGCGCAATCGGATATGCTGGTTGGCGTCATGGCGACGTCGCCGGCTGGTCTTACAAGGCCATGGCGTTGATCTTTGCCTGAAGATGGGTGCGAGGAAGACGGCGGAAGCGACTGCTGTAGCGTGCGCATGCGGTGTGCGTGCAGGGTTTGCTGGACCGGTACTCCGGTTGTAGATGATGCGTGTAGGTGGGAGGTCAAGGCATGCGGCTCTGATCTTCGCCACCCCCATCATAGTTGTAGCGACTTTTTGTTGCCGAGCGGCTGACTTCGGCTTGATTAATGTTGTAACTTGTAAGTCTTGATGAATAATTGCGGTTGGCTGTGTGCATCATTTTGATGCAGAGGCCAGGGACCCGCACCCTCTTATCTAAAAAAAAAGGATGTCATGTCTTTGTCCAAATTTGAATGTATCTAACCACTAAATAGTGTCTAGATAAAGAAATGACATCATTTTTGGGACGGAGGGAGCTAGTACAAAGGTTAGAGGATGCAAGTAAGCCTGAACCACAACTACAGGTCCATGGGCGACCTGTGCGCAACCAAGGCAGGTTTGGGCACACTGCCCCTAAAGTGATCCGCCGTTGTGTCCAGGGGCGGAGCTAGAGAACTGATGACCAGGGTGCATGGTGGTGTCAAAACAGCAAAAACCATTTTTTAGGGGTGGCACATATGGTGAAAAACTGCTATTTTACAAAGAAAACGAAATTTTCCCGGTGTCCTGTGCATCCCCCAGCTTGCACTTGCATCCGCCCCTGGTTGTGTCCAACACTGCGCAACCGCTGCACCCGTAGCTTCATGACGCGGAACCACAAATGAACCAGCTTGAACAAGCCTCGAAGACCCAACCGCGTACGGGAGGAGACAGAGCATCAAAAGAAGCAGGAGGAGCAACCATCGCCAACGGGAAGAAGAACCGGCTCAAAGACGACCTTGTCGTGCTGCTGCCGGAGGAGTGAACCCTTCCCTCCCACCCAGGCTCGCTGCAACTGTTGCTCAACTGCACCGAAGAAATCGTTTCGGCTCGCTGCAACTGTTGCTCGACTGCACCGAAGAAATCGTTGTAAGTTTTGAGAGAGATCTCACTGTCTCTCAAGGATGTTTCTTGACATGATACGCCTGCTGCTAGCATTAATATTCGCGTCATCAGTTTACTCTATTTTGTACTCTTTGTATTTCTAGGAATTAAATATTGCCTATATTTTCCAAAAGTAAATTGGGTTTTTTTCGAAATGGGGCTTGAAACCCCATTTCAGACACACGAGTTTCCCAAAAGTAAGTGTGGTACTCGAGTTAGGCCTACCGTGCAGATTACTTCATGAGGCGCCGCGAGCACAACACATCACATGACCATTTCAGACACTGGTCAAGGATGAGAAGGCTATTGCGAAATGTGAATTCAAGATAAGTAGTTCGAGAAAATAAAAATGGTGTTGTTACAGGAGTGAGGCGTTTTGGTGCCCGGGAGCATATGCTCCCGGTATTTTGGACAAAATTTAAAAAATCAAAAAATCACGAAAAACATCATGCACGTACCTGAGTATGCTACGCACCATCGTGACAAATTTCGCACCGAAACGACATCGTATGCTCCTGGGGAAAAAAGACAAATTTCTGACAGCAAATGAGGCGAAATTACGGTGGTGCGCAGCATACTCAGGTACGTGCATGATTTTTTTCGGAATTTTTCGAAAAGTTTTCAAAAAATTTAATGCTCCCGAAAATAACGGGAGCATGTGAGCCCGGCTACAGTCCATATTCGCTTGCGGCTATGGCTAGCAGCAACCTTCTTGCGAGCTACATCAGTCATGCAGCTGCACCTTACTGATGAGCTCCCATGATTGTGAATTGCGCTGTTGCACGCATCTGTTGCCACGTACGCGTACATATTAACATGGATGGCATAATGAAAGTGGCATGCACAAGTCTGTCGTCCAGTACATGTCTTGTTTTGTGCCCTATACAGCAGCTAGTATGTGCCCTTGCACAAGTCTGTCGTCCAGTACATGTCTTGTTTTGTTTCTTATGTTTTTCGTTGAGGCGTCAACTTTACCTCATATGGGTTTCACATTGTTGTCGGGAGATGAGGCGCCGGTTGTTTTTCTACTAACCAAGTGACGAGATGGAAGAGGCATTGCAGAAACGGATTATTTGCGATGGGCATATATCACCAAGAAGATAACACGTAGTACGGATAGACAATGTCATCGCACAGGGTTTCAAATTGTCAATACGCGGGCTTGGAGATGGGATCGTTAAAAGCACACGGTTGATAAACCGTGCGTGATAGGGGAGACCTTCACACACACTTTCTAAGAACTATAGGTATAATAATGGATATGAATGAGGGCAATGTACAATCTCACTTCTGTCATAAGAAGAACATGGAGACCTTTTACAGAAAGAAACTGAGAGTTACATATTGGTGAGTACACGAATATATAGCGGAAATTCACTTTGACACGTGGGAGCATATCCTCCTGCCACTGGAAAAAATATTTTAGCATGTTAAAAAAATTCGAACAAAAAATTGGCACGTACATCTTGATGTTCGATCTGCGCACGACAAGTTTTCCGAAAAACCGACATTCTACAAACAAAAAATCTTGTTTTTCAGTGAAACGACTTTGTAAGTATATAGAATGTCGAGATGTACGCACAGTCGCACATAAATTTTTGTCCGAGTTTTTTAAAGCTCCAAAGTTTTCCTAAAATGCATTTTAGAAACCGGGAGCATATGCTCCCGGGTGCCAAAACTCCACCCCCAATATATAGAAGATATCAAAAGAGTAGCTATATATTGATATAAAGAAAGCACCTCCCGAGGCAATTCGTGTGTATCTTTATTTTATTTTTCTCCTTGTTATTAGAGAGTCTTGTATTTCTTTTTTCTCATATTCTTCAAAATAAACATGCCAAGTTTATCATGGGGTTTATTTGATGTTCTATCTTATGGACTTTTTTGTTACCTAGGCATTTGATGTTCAGTATCCGATTTTAATTTCTTGCTAGAAACTCGGAAAATCCCGAAAAATTACTAGTTGAGCATTAATATGTCCTCGATCTCTCTATCCTAATTTATTCTTTTTTCAAAGAGTTTATATATGCTTTCAAAAAAATTCATTCTTATTATGTGTTGTTGCAAAAGTGAGTTTTTGGCTTCCATTTCCATTTTTTATATCAAACTATTTTCTTGGAGTTACCCAATGTGGAAGCACCTTGTTCTTCAAAACAATTCGTGGAGTTTGATTGTGGTGTTAGATATTATCTTTTTTTAATAATGACTCTATCACAGAAAAATAAAAGTTAGAGTAACTTGTGGTGAAGTTTTTTTCCAAGATAAAGAAATATTAAAAAGGAGGTGAGAAGGTGAAGAATGGTGAAAACCTTAAGCTTGGGTTAAGCTTGTGGCTGCCCTCCGGGCATCCCAATTCTACATTGATCATTGACGGTTTGAGAATCTTATTTCTATTTTTTTCTAGCACCACTCTTACATTAGTTAAACTTGGAGCGTCTTCATTTTATTTTGTTTTTATTACCTTGGACACCATCATAAGAACATATTGGATTTATGTGCATATAGTCAATAAAGGTTGGTTTGGAGGAAACTTTTCATTCTCAAGTTCGTACGAAGGTAAAACTAATTGAACTATTTGGTTGAGGTATGATCACATCATCAATTTACATTTATATGCAAGGTTGGAAAAAGCGCTAGGCGTAGGCGGGGCAGTTGGCATTCGCCTAGTGCCTAGGCGATGATTAAGCGCACTAGGCGCATCGTAGGCGGCATATAGTTTGCACCATCAGGTGTTTATTTGGGTTATTATATATCTATACACGATAATTTATACCATATAAATGAGTATGCTACCCAACATCTGGCATTGAATTATGGCCCATCTGGTTCTTCAACACAATATGGCATGATTTCTTGTTGGAGAACAAATTTTATTGGTTGGACTGCCTAGAGTACCGCTTATGCCCTAGGCGAGGCGTTTGCCCATCGCCTAGTGCCTAAGCAAGCTAAAGCGTTGCCTAGGCGCTGCCTAATCCAACACTGTTTATATGTCTCTTTTTGATGATGAGAGGTATTTACCAAGTGTTTTTAGTTGATTTTTTATTTCATAGTCATGGTAGAGGGAATGCTCTATTTTTTAATTGACAAAAAATGTGCTTTGCAATGCATTGTGCCACATAATGCAAGTTTTTCCTTTAGTGGTCAATCATCCTCCCTATTGCAAACTTTTGTCCTGCTAAATATGGCATGTTAGCTTGTACATCAAAATCCCTTTGAGCCAAAGTTTGTCCACTGGTGTCCCTATATATTTTTTTTATGGTATTTCCTTGCCATTGCAGGTAAATTTTCATCCTCACGCCAATTTTCAAAATTCAAATATTCTGGATTGCTCACAACTCATGGGGAGATAGTTGTGGAAGGTCTCAGGAATTTGATGATCCCAACTACCCTTTAGGTAGCAAAACAATAATAACCAGTGAGTATCATCACTGTGTAGAGCTAGCATAGAAATAAATGTAATTAATGTAAAGATTAATACGTAATAATTTCTTTTGGGTACACATGGAAGATAAAAATATATTAATAAAAAGTAACCGAGTTTAGAGATGACCCAATCCTCTAAGTGTGCAAGACAAGCCTAAGATTGCTCTAAATAAAACACAAGCGTCCCCAAGGGCGACATGAAACAGTTTTAGTCATACACTTCCATAATCACAACATGTTAATAAAATATCATGGCTTATTCTTATCAGACGAATCCTATGCTAGGTGTGCCCATATAAACACGGTGGAAAATTTGCTATATTTTTTGTCAATTTTATGGCAGTATGAGGAGGAGGTTGTGTAGGGCGCTAAGAAGCTCGAGAAGCCTCAACACGAAAACGGCCGAGCCATAAAATTACACCATTTTTAGTCTTGTGTTAGAAACAGTTTATGGCTTATTTAGACCTATTAGCTGGTCCATGAGTTGATTTAAATCTAGCCTAAATCCATTTTCGTTTGATGGTGGCCCATCATTGTTGGTGATAACCCTGCCAATGAAGCACCTCAACTCCATCCCCAGAGCACCACCATACGGCTACATAAAGGAGACTGGAGGAAAATGGAGAACATGACTATTTGACAGAAGTACCATCATATGACTAGAGAAAGAAGAGGGAAGAAAATGAAGATCATGATGATCGATTTGGCCACAATTAACAATTAATTTTATATTCCAAAGCATAGTTGCATATACTAATACGATTGTAAGAGAAATGATAGAATAATTAGAGCACAACTAGAAGAATATGGTGATAATTTCAGGTTATTATAAATTATTTGTGCACATTACAAAATGACCTGCATTTTGTTGTAGTGTGGAAATGATGGTGCCCAAAGAAGAACGAACTATGTCAACCTGAGGCATGGGTTGAATGGTCGATGGCCTACTAGAACAGTATAGCATGGTTGCACTAGCACACATACCCAAACATACCATACCATATCTTATCTTCCTTAATGAGTAGTCCTAGCAGCAACTTGAATATGACAGTGGTATTTTATTTATAAATGTTGGCCGAATGAAACAAAGGTGATGAAGGACTAGTATTCGGCAGGACCCCATCCTTAGGAGAATGTTCTCGTGGGCTCTAAAAAATGGGATACTCCTACCGTTCGACAGAGGTTAACGAGCTAGCTCATCTCTTGTACACTGGACATGAGAGGTCAGGTACTCTCTGCCAAATGCAACGGGCGTGCCAGATGGTGTGAGGAGTGGGTCAGTGTACCTACTAGTTTAGAAAATTGTCATGTTCGTACAAATGAGCACGATAGCCTAACATATGATAATAGTTTCATGTACAGAGAGAGGGGTGTTTGTCATACGTACAAATTCTCTCTTTCTTCGCTCCGCTCCTTTTCTCCTCCTCCCGCTAGTGCTTTTCATGGCTGGAAGATTCTTGGTTTCGGGATGATCGCGAGATACGACATCTCAGACACTCTAGGAGCTAGCTAGCCTGCCTGTTACAAGAAAAGAGCACAGAAGGAGGGGGATAGATGTAACATATGACAGGTATGCATGCAGGCAACGAAATCCATGTCAATATATATCATATATGAATGTACTCGTCTTATAAAGTTATAATACTCCATAGGAGGCAAACTTTACATGTTGTTCTAAAAAGCCCTGGTTTGATCACGAATCACTATGTAAATGAACCAAACCATAACAAACGGCTGCTACTGGTTAATTGATGTTTGGAGTCGAACCATGCAAAGAAAAAAAAACATCAGTGTGCAGATTCTACATGAACTCATGACTGGACACATAATGAACAACTCCATGTCACGATAATCAGAAATAAGATTCAATTGCTGAAGACAATATAAGCTATATATCACTAGTTCACCACTCCTTACTTAATCTGTGTACTCATCTGTGTTAGCCTCCCAAGACACACATGAACAAACAGGAAGAAATTAAGAACAGTCGAAAAACCAAACGCAACCGAAGAGAGATCAAACGCCATATGTAACACTAAATCTCACCACCACCGCTTATTAACTCCTTGTCCTCTATCTCTATCATCTCCACATGCTGACAACCGCGCGTGCATGAGCCATGCATGCATGTACGGCGGCGCAGCTAGCTGGCACCAACCTACCAAGAACCACCGCCACCGCCGCCGTCATTGCTGCTGCCATTCCCGATCATGCTATTATTCCAGAACCCCAGGGTCTCATGTCCACCGCTGCCGCCGCCACCACCACCGCCTTGGTCCTTGCTGTGCTCAAACTGGTCGCCGCCACCGCCGTTTGCACCTCCTCCAGCAGCGTCGTCCACCCCCGGCTTCAAGTCTTCGAAGGGGAACAGCAACCTGCCCGTTGCGCCCTCCTGCGCACCCTGCAACCCAGCGCCATATCCCCCGGCGCCGCCGCCTCCTCCTCCCGTGTCCAGAGAGAACCCGAGCATGTTCTGCACCTGCTGCTGCTGATGATGCTGGTGTTGCTGCGGTTGCTGGTGGTGCTGCTGATGCGGCGGCGGCATGCGGAACTCGCCGAGCGCGAACCCGGCAGCAGCGTACTCCGGCGGCATCCCTAGCTGCACCTGCGGCATCGGAACGTAGCAGCCTGTGCTCCTCAGCAGCTCCATGGCCGAGAACGCGCCCATGGCCCTGCCACCCGTGCCGTTGGCCGCCATGGCGCCCCCCGGGTTGCAGACGCTGCTGCTCTCCAGGCTGGGGAACGCGCCGTACTCGGACGGGTGCAGGACGCGGCCGTGGTGGTGCGGGAACGCGAGGTTGAGATCGTGCGCGCCCTCGTGCATCAGCTTCGGGTTCTTGGCCGCCAGCCCGACGGGGACCGTCCCGGACGCCGCAACGGAGGTCACAGCGGCCGCCGCGGACGACACGACCGCGGAGGACGAGCGCTTGTTCTTCCGCGAGCCGCCGCCGACGGGGACGTTCCGGAGGGAGCCGCCCTCGGTCCAGTAGCGGCGGCACGTCTTGCAGAAGTAGCGCGGCTGCTGGAGGCTGTAGTTGTTGTAGTAGCAGAACTTGGTGTTGGTGGAGTTGCACCTGGGGCAGTTGATTGCCTTCTCCTTCTGCGGCCGCGCCTTCCGCTCCGTGGATCCCGCGCCCGCCGCCGGCTGTTGATTGGCGGGAGGACCGGTAGCTCTCTGGGCTTCGGCACCGGATGGCGGCGGCGCCGGCGGTGGATTCTGGTTCGCGTTAGAATTGGGGACGTTTCCAGCCATGATCATCTCCTCCATGGGCTTCACGAGCCCTAGCCCCTGGTGGTGCTGCACACATATTGCACCTCCTCATCAGATTGTCACAATCAATGAATGTTTAGGCACTAGCCAGCAGAGAGAAGAACCGAGAAACCAAGAATATGTATGTATGGGGGGAGCGTGAGAGACTGAGGCGTGAGGATTCTTATGGTGCAACAAAGAACCAAGCAAATGGATACAAAGCGAGATTAAAAGCGAGGGGAAAAGGAGAAACGGAAAAAAGGTGAAAAAAAGCAAAGGAAAAGATGAGAGAGAAACATACCATCACACCACACAAAAACACAACTTTGTTTGTAGGGTTGTGCTTGCGGCTTTGGCAGTACTGCCGTGCTACTACATCATCCGAGACATGGCTGCTCTTTTGATGCAAGGTGCTTGGGGAGAGAGAGGGGGAAAAGGTAAGAGAAAAGAGAGATGAAAAAGGATGAGAAAGAAAGGGGGGAGAAAAAGAAAAGCTGGTGTGACCGCGCGTGTGTGCTCCTTTCGAGGATTAAAAGCGGATACAGGGGCGGAGAATTAAAGACCCCGAGGCCCTGAGCTCGAAGCTAGGCAGCGGAGGGAGAAGAGTACCAGAGACAAGAAAGAGAGATGACCAGACCATACATACATGCATAGATCTACACCCAGAACAAAAGGTTGGCCATGGTGGTTCCCAAGATCGTCATATCCCATCAAGCAAAGCAAAGCGAGCGCGAAGATCAAGACCGTGTTAAAGAAGAATGAATCGAGAAAGAACAAAGCAACGAGATCTGCAAGAACAGAAGCCAGCCCGCCATGGACGCCCGTGTGGAGAAAGATCTTGCATGCGTACACATATGCATGGCCCTAGATCATATTCCGATTTGAGAGTTGCGTCATGGATATGTGAAGATTAGCTTAATTACCTGGTGCCACTGGGCTGCATCCATGCAAGGATCGATCCCAATTGCTGCTCACCCCCCAACGAAAATTCTCGCCCGCCGCGCTATGAACGAGGAGGGATTGCAAGGACGAGGACGAGGAGGAGCTGCTAGATGTGTCGAGTAGGCGGAAGAGAGAGGAAGGAATGTCTTGTGGATGACCGTGTAGTGGAATTGCTCGCCCTTCTCTCTCCTCCATATGTCATGAGAGGATAGTGGGATTCTTTTTCTCAGTATTTTTTATGCCTCTCTCCTAGAGAGTCTGTGCATAGCAGGGAGGAGGAAGAGGTAGGGAAATTGCTGCTGCGGTAGCTCGGCATAGCTAGCATGTTTTTTTTTGCCTTCCGGTGGTGAGCTGTGGTCGCCCAAGATTTGTCCGCGTAGGCAGGGCTTCCAATTCCAAATGTGTTTTGTGTTGTTGCGAGTTTTGGGCCGTTGGCGTCGCAGGGGACTCTGGAAGGAAGCGAGTCAACCGAAGGGCAGCTGGGATATCAGAGTGAAGCATGGTCCATGGGGCCAGCCACGCACGTGCGTGGGAGCGTGCGAGCAACCAACCAGGGTGTTTCTAGCGTTTACCAGTGAGTATGAGCAGCGTAGATACAGGAGGAGCAGACAGATCAGCTTGGAAGCCACCGGCATGGGAAGAAATGCACCCTGGAGGATCACAACTGCTTCGCGTGTTAAATACGAGACCAGATCGATCACCGTAGTACGTACTCCCTCCGTTCCATATTACTTGACTCCTAAATAGATGTTTCTAGATTCAGTTTGTGTCTAGATATATTCATTTGGAAGTCGAGTAATATGAAACGGAGGGAGTAGTACTTTTTACTGGCGATGTAATCCCGAGGTGAAGCCGTCAAGTGGTTGTTTCCACCGAACTACTACACCTTTATTAGCCATTTTTAGATTTTTTTGTTTTTTTTGTCTACTTCCTTGAGTACATCTTGATTTCAGTATGCTGAATGAAAACAGAAAGATATCGTATCATATGCTGAGTTCGAGATATGTAATATAAAACAGAAAGGTGAATAATATTTTTTCGGAAAAGATGAATGTCTAACCATCCAGGGAGTGGGACGAAGCTAGAATATTTTTCCATTGGAGCCATCTCTTTATTATGTTGGGGTCATCCTCTATAAATATATTACTTAGTACAAATTTGTGAAGGATTGGCTAATTTGCGTTGGGTCAGCTGACCTCATTGTCCATAAGGCAGCTCCGTCCCTGTAACCATCGATAAATAGGCCACACATATATAACTAATTAGCCTACTTACATAAAAGATAAATAGATAGGCCCACTGGTAGAAAACAGGCCTTTCGCCCGGGCCATTAGTCGCGGACGTGTCTCAACCCGCGACTAAAAGTCCGGCCACGTCGCCCCGAAATCTGCGGCCCATTTGTCGCGGTTCGTTAGGAACTATTTGTCGCGGATTGAGATACCAACCGGGACAAATGGCATCTGCGGCCGCGGCGAACATGTGCCCCCACCTTTTGTCCCGGTTCGTGTCTCGAACCGGGAGTAATACCGCGCCTTCCCGCGACGGTTCGTGATTCGAAGGCCTTTGAGTTCCCGCGCTTGATCACACGGGGAAACGAAGAGGTTGATCACACGGGGAAACGAAGAGGTTGATCAAATTAATGGATTTTGGGAACACGGTTGGATTAATTACCACGGCCTCCTCATCTCCCTTGCTATCTCTATATAAGAGAGCTACAGTGCCATTTGCCAAATGCACCATCTCCTCTCTGTAATCTCTCTACTCAAAAATCCTCTCTCGAATCGCTGCCGCGCGCCATGGAGCCACTTACGCGCCCACCTCGATCCCAGGTGTTCCACTACAAGGACGACGCCGTCAACATGAACTTCAAGGTCGTGGTCACTCTCCGCGCATCAACCGTGGAGAGATGGATCCGCGACGTCAAGAGGCGCTACCTCGACGCCGCACCGAAGAAGATCGTGGGCCTCGACTGCGAGTTCACCGACGCCGCACCCAAGGAGTGGCAGCGTGCCGCCGTCCTGCAACTCTCCGTGGAGACCGACACGTTGGTGTTCCATATTTGCTACGCTGATCGGGTGCCGCAGGCCCTCAAGGACTTCTTGATGGACAAAACCATCAAATTCTGCGGCGCGGCTATCAACAACGATCAACGTATGCTGGAGCCTTACGGAATTCATATTCCGTCCGCCGTCGACCTCCAGCGGGCCGTTCCCCTACAACCAAACGTACCCTAATCTTCCGAAGTCTCTATGCTCTAGCCAATTTTACTATTGGCACAACGCTTCTAGAAGAAGAAGAAGATCAACAACAACAACAAGAAGAAGAAGAAGAGAAGAAGAAGAAGAAGAAGAGAAGAAGAAGAAGGAGGACGAGAAGAAAAAGGAGAAGAGAAGAGGACCTCACGAGAGGTTGGGGCAACTTTCCATTGAGCTTTTATCGCATCAAGTATGCCGCTCTGGACGCTCGCCTAGGCTACGAGATTGCTAGGAGGTGTCTCGGTGGTATGTGCGTATGTCTCAATGTGTCGATCTAGATTGTCTCACAATAATTGTCATATGTGAGACGTTGATTGAAATTATAAAAAGTTGTGTGATCTTTGGATTTATTTAGCACTTGTTTTCCCTTTATATTGTTAATTATCTCTGGACCGTACTAATATTCAGCAATAGCAAGTTTGTGCAAGTATCAAAAGTAATTTTTTTTATTATAAAGAGTTCTACACATTCTAAGGATTTTTTAATGACTAAAAAATAGTTGAATTTGGCCAAGTGGATCAAAAGTTATGGAATTTCGAAAGTTAAGGATTTAAAACTCTCTCTCTGTCGATTCCTCTCTCTTCTATTCCAAAAGTGTACGGTATGTGGTAGCGTAGAAATATACGAAAACTATTTGAAATGAAGAAAAGAAATAAATAAAATGAAAAGAAAATGAATTCTCTGCCGCGGCAAAGAAAACTGTCCAAATTTCTGCCGCGATCATAGTCGCGGCCAGGTATACGAGCCGCGACAAAATCTTGTGACCCTGTTTGGTGGCCTTTTGTCCCGGTTTGTATCTCAAACCGGGACAAATGGTCTGGCCCTATATATATGCAGCCCCTCTTCCCCCTCCGCGACACTCTCTTGTTTTTTTTCCTGGTGGAGGTGGTGTAGGTTTGTGCTAGTTTTTTTTTTCTACATATGCACTAGAGGTGTTCGGTGATGAAATGCCTGTAGAGCGATGCCACTTGAGTTCACACAAAACAAACATGATATGAGGTGTCCGAGCCACACTTAAGCTTCCTCCTCTTTGTTTCCAAGTTTCCTAAAAGGTTAGCAACTACTTTCTCGTTTAGACCACGCGGGGGTACTAATTTTAGCATCGTGATTGCGTTTGATATATAGTTGCATGATGCAGATGGGCCACCCATGGATGTACGGTGACCGACGCTCTGGCGCTTATAGAGAAGGCGTGCGTTCTTTTATCGTTGTGGCCGAGGCGAACAAGCGGCGGGATGGTTTTATGTGTTGTTCGTGTGTCGAATGTCGGAATGAGAAGGATTACACTTCCTCAAGAGTCATTCAGAGCCACCTGCTTCGGTCCGGTTTCATGTCCGGCTATAATGTTTGGACCTATCACGGAGAAAGAGGGGTTATGATGGAAGACGGCGATGAAGAAGAGAACGATGATGACAACTATCGATCTATGTTCCCTGAATACGCTGATACCGCAATGGAAGATAATGAAGAAGAGAGGAGGTGAAGAACGGGCAGCATATGAGCCCGCTGATGATCTTGGTCGGGTCATTTCTGATGCAAAGCGAGACTGCGACACAGAAAAGGACAGGTTGCAGTTCGAGCAGATGTTACAGGACCACAACAAATTGTTGTACCCAACTTGTGAAGATGGCCAGAAGAAGCTGGGTAGCACACTAGAATTGCTGAAGTGGAAGGCAGAGACCGTGTGTGACTGACTCGGGATTTGAAAAGTTGCTGGTACTAATGAAGAAGATGCTTCCAAGAAATAACGAATTGCCCGCCAGTACGTACGAAGCAAAGAAGCTTGTCTGCACTCTAGGATTAGACGTGCAGAAGATACATGCATGCCCTAATGAATGCATCCTCTACCGTGGTGAGAAGTACGAGAATATGGATAAATATCCGGTATGCACTGCATTGCGGTATATAAGATAAAAAAAGATGACCCTGGTGATGTTGAGGGCGAGCCACCCAGGAAGAGGGTTCCTGCCAAGGTGATGTGGTATGCTCCTATAATACCACGGTTGAAACGTTTGTTCAGAAACAAAGAGCATGCCAAGTTGTTGCGATGGCACATGGAAGACCGTAAGAAAGATGGATGTGAGGCACCCGGCTGATGGTCGGCAGTGGAGAAAAAATCGAGAGAGAGTTCCCGGACTTTACAGGTGACGCAAGGAACTTATGGTTTGGTCTAAGTACAGATGGCATGAATCCTTTTGGGGAGCAGAGCTGCAGTCACAGCACCTGGCCCGTGACTCTATGTATCTACAACCTTCCTCCTTGGTTGTGCATGAAGCGGAAGTTCATTATGATGCCAGTGCTGATCCAATGCCCGAAGCAACCCGGCAACGACATTGATGTGTATCTAAGGCCATTAGTTGATGAACTTTTACAGTTGTGGGCCGAACCAGGTGTACGTGTATGGGATGAGCACAAACAGGAGGAATTTGACCTACGAGCGTTGCTGTTCGTAACCATCAATGATTGGCCTGCACTTAGTAACATTTCAGGATAGACGAACAAAGGATACAGTGCATGCACGCACTGTTTAGATGAGACTGAAAGTATATATCTGGATAAATGTAGGAAGAATGTGTACCCGTACAATCGTCGTTTTCTTCCGCACAGGCATCACTTAAGGAAAAAAGGCAAGCATTTCAATGGCAAGGAAGAAACCCGGACGAAGCCTGTCCCCCGTAGTGGTGCTGATGTATTTGGTATGGTCAAGGATTTAAATGTAATCTTTGGAAAGGGTCCTGGCAGAGAACCTGTTCCGAATGACGCTGACGGAACACGCACCCATGTGGAAAAAGAAATCTATATTTTGGGAGCTAGAATATTGGAAAGTCCATGATGTCCGCTCTGCAATCGACGTGATGCACCTGACGAAGAATCTTTGCGTGAATATTCTAGGCTTCCTGGGCTTGTATGGGAAGTCAAAAGATACACCGGAAGCACGGGAGGGACCAGCAACGTCATAAAGGACGAGACGACATGCATGCAGGGCAGTTTCAAGGGCCCTGCCAGCTACGCTCTTACCAAAGAAGAGAAGGAAATCTTTTTTGAAGTCCTTTTCAGTATCAAGGTCCCGTCTGGCTTCTCGTCGAATATAAAGGGAATAGTAAATATGAAAGAGAAAAAATTCCAAAACCTAAAGTCTCATGACTGCCACGTACTTATGACGCAATTGCTTCCGGTTGCATTGAGGGGAATTCTACCAGAAAATGTTCGACTAGCCATTGTGAAGGTATGCGCATTCCTCAATGCAATTTCTCAGAAGGTAATCGATCCAGAAAGTCTAACAGGGTTACAGATTGATGTGTTCCAATGTCTGGTCAGTTTCGAGTTGTTGTTCCCGCCATCCTTCTTCAATATTATGACGCACCTCCTAGTTCACCTAGTCGAAGAGATTAGAATTCTCGGTCCTGTATTTCTACACAATATGTTCCCCTTCGAGAGGTTAATGGGAGTCTTAAAGAAAATATGTTCATAACCGTGCTAGGCCAGAAGGAAGCATCTCCAAGGGCTATGGAACAGAGGAGGTCATTGAGTTTTGTGTTGACTTTCTTCCTGACCTGAAGCCGATTGGTGTTCCTGAATCTCGGTATGAAGGAAGGCTGACTGGAAAAGGCACACTAGGAAGGAAAACAACGGTATGTGGGACGCGCTTCTTTCACTCAAGCACACTACACAGTTCTACACAATTCCACCGTGGTTGCTCCGTATATCGAGAAACAAAAGAATATTCTACGCGCCGAAAACCCGGGGGAGCATGAATCCTGGATTAAAGGGGAACACGAGGCGACTTTCGGCAGTTGGTTGCAGACACATCTCATGAATAACAACACTGTTGGAGATCAGCTATACTTGTTGGCCAGGTTACCATCGTCGACTATATGTACTTTTCAAGGGTACGAGATAAATGGGAATACATTTTACACGATCTCCCAAGATAAAAAGAGCACCAACCAAAACAGTGGTGTCCGCTTTGATGCAACAGACGACAATGGGCAGAAGGACATATATCATGGATACATAGAGGAGATATGGGAACTTGACTATGGACCTACTTTTAAGGTCCCTTTGTTTCGGTGCAAATGAGTCAAGCTGACAGGAGGCGGGGGTACATGTAGACCAAAAGTACGGCATGACAACAGTGGATCTCAAAAAGCTAGCATACATGGACGAACCATTCGTCCTAGCGAACGATGTGGCTCAGGTTTTCCATGTGAAGGACATGTCTACCAAATCGAGAAAAAGAAATCAGCAAAAGAATACATCGTCCGATGAGCCAAAGCGCCACATAGTTCTTTCAGGGAAAAGAAACATTGTGGGAGTGGATGACAAGACAGACATGTCAGAAGATTATAATAAGTTTCATGAAATTCCGCCCTTCACAGTGAAAACTGACCCATGCATCCTGTTAAATGATGAAGATGCTCCATGGCTACGGCGCAGAAGAAAACCACAACACTAGATAGGGATGTTGGTGATTTGTAATAATGGCTATATGCGAATGGAATCTTGGGCGCGCACATTTTTTGGCCCAGCGCGCGCAAATTTTGGGCCATTAGTCGCGGCCCGTACCACTAGCCGCGACTAAAGCCTGCGATGCGCGCGCGATCTGAAACCACCCCCACCCACCCCCCCTTTAGTCGCGGGGCGTGGCTCAACCCGCGACTAAAGACCCCTTTTGTCCCGGTCGGTTCTACGCCCCACGACTAAAGGTGCGTGTTATATACTCCCGGTGCGTGGCTCAGACCGCGACACCAGAGGCCATTTGTGACATAGCGCCGTCAGGCTGCCGAAATTTTCCACCGCCACCGTCGCCTCCTGCCGCCGGCCGCTCTCCTCCGCCACCGTCGCCCGAGCTACCGCCGCCCGAGCCTTCCTCTCCGCGCCCGTCGCCGTCGCCTCCTCCGCCGCCCGAGCTAGCCGTCCGGCCGCCGCCGCCCCTCAACTCCGGCCGCCCCCGCGCCCGAGCGGCCGCCACCCCTCAACTCCGGCCGCCGCCCCTTAACTCCGGCCGCCCCCGCGCCCGAGGCGCCGCCGCGAGCTCGCCGTCCCCGCCCTAGGTCAGACTGCCGCCGGCACCCCTCTCCTCCTTAACCACCGATTTTTAGCAAATTGTAGATAGCAAAATTATTTTATGAGATTTTAGAATTAAGTGTGTCAGTTCTAGCAAAATTAATTTATGAGATTTTAGTGATTTTAAAATTAAGTGTTAGTTCTAGCAAATTATTTTATGTTAGTGTTAGTTCTATCAAAATTATTTTATGAGATTTTAGAATTAAGTGTTAGTTCTAGCAATTGTATAAAGTGTTAGTGTTAGTTCTAGCAAAATTAATTTTAGAATTAGTTGTATAGGTGTTTAATGAATTGCTACGGCCAAAAATCATGTTAGTGTTAGTTCTAGCAAATTGTATAAAATCTAGCATTTTTAGCAATTTGTAGATAGCAAAATTATTTATGAGATTTTACAATTTAGTGTTAGTTCTAGCAAATTAATTTATGAGATTTTAAAATTAACTGTTAGTTCTAGCAAAATTATTTTATGTTAGTGTTAGTTCTAGCAAAATTATTTTATGAGATTTTAGAATTAAGTGTTAGTTCTAGCAATTGTAATAGTGTTAGTTCTAGCAAAATTAATTTTAGAATTAATTGTATAGGTGTTTGATGAATTGCTACTGCCAAAAATCATGTTAGTGTTAGTTCTAGCAATTTTTTGTTGAACTTTAACAATTATGCAACTTTTGTTATAAATAATTTTATGTAGCAATATTGTATGCGAAAATGATATAGTGTGCATTTTGCAGAAACTATGGATCCACCTAGTCCGATCCGCAGAGACCTAAGACAAGAAGAAATTCTCGAGGACATAATCCACAACGCCACCGGTGCTGATCCACCCGAATCTCCCTCGATGTATCTGAACCCATCCGGTGAGGGTGAAGAGGTCGACCAAAATGAGGGGGAAGCCGATGCCTTTGATGATGGAGAAGGCGACGACTCCGATGATGGACCCTTAACGAAGTCCGGCAAGGTATATATATGAAGTCCGATGGTCAGTAGATGCATTAATTGAGTTGTATATATATGAATTGACGAATGTTTCTTCTCTTAGGCCTCCACATCGAGCAAATGTTCCAAACGAGGCCCGGCCAAAAAGTTGGCCGCATCTGCGCATTATACAATTACAAAGATATCACCAGTGGGCGAACCGTTGGAACCCATAAAGGTTGCAAAGAAATTTGTAAAACAATGCGGAGTTATGGTTAGGGATCGCGTCCCCATCACCGTTCGAGAGTGGAATAAGCCCAAAGGGGTGGAAGATAATGAGTATGTCGCCGAAAGGTACAAAGATGGTCTTTGGAATGACCTCATGGCACATTTCACCCTCCCAGAATGTGAGGAAGAGGACGACACAGCTGCATTGAGGGACGAAGTCAAGGTGTTCACTCTTAAGAAGATGGCCGAACTATTCCGGCAGTGGAAGAAAACATTATGGCAAGAGTATCAGAAGACCAATAGTGCTCCAAAATTCGAGGGTTATCTAGTGAAGCAGAAGGCTTACTGGGATGCATTTGTGAAGTACAAGAAGTCAGAAGATGCTACGGAAAAGTCAACATGAGCCAAGACAAATGCTGCGAAAAGAAATATCACCATAAGCTCGGGACAGGGGGCTACGCGACTGCCATGCCAAAGTGGGATAAAATAGAGAAGCGCTGCTTGCTAAAGGGATCGTTCCAGAACCAATTCGCGACGAATGGGAACTGAGGGCACGGAATTTTTTCCTTGCGCATGGGAGTGAGTATGACATGGAGACAGGGTGATAAGTGCATGGTTGATCCCATGCATGGTTTTGGTAATTAATGACAATCTCTATGGACTAATATTTGCATTAAGCTCTATGTGTAGGTTGTCCTTTTGCTTGTGTCAAGATCTTTTGTTGATTGTGTCAAGATCTTTTGTTAATGACAATCTCTATGGACTAATATTTGCATTAAGCTCTATGTGTAGGTTGTCCTTTTGCTTGTGTCAAGATCTTTTGTTGATTGTGTCAAGATCTTTTGTTGATCAAGGCCAAGCTTGCTTGTCTCCATGTGTTGGAGTCAAGGTGCTTTGCTTGATCTCCATTTGTTGGAGTCAAGCTCAAGGGAAGAAAAGATTTGTGTTGATCAAGGCTAAGTGCGGGTTGATCGACACTCAAGTCCAAGTGAAGATATGCCGAAGAAAAGATTTGTGTTGATCAAGGCTAAGTGCGGGTTGATCGACACTCAAGTCCAAGTGAAGATATGCCGAGAGTGCTTTCCCCATCTTGGTGTATGGGGGGGAGCGTCATGTGAATCTTCACCAAGCAAGGCGCGATCAAGAAAGGTGGTTCGTCTTGAGGAGATGAAGATCTTCTTCTTCGACCTCAAGTGGATTTCTGCGCAAGTCAAAGGTATGATCTTGATAGGGTTTCTATTTTACCGGTCTCATGTTGTTTAGTGAGAGACCGGGTTATAGATAGATAGCCGTACTATCAAGAGGGGCTCTCAACCGAGTATCGTGATCGTATCGTTCGTGGAGAGCTCAAACCTTTGCATCCTTGCAATCATCTTATTGGTTCTTATTTGGCTTTTATCCATGTGAGAATTTAGAGCTTGTGTTCATCACCATACCAAGCTCTAGTTCATAAAAAACGGATCTCATGAATATCTTCTTACGTTTTTGGTATTGGAGGTTTTACCGGTTTGTTTCTTCTACGAGAGGTCAAACTCTCTCCTTATGTTTTCCTCCTCACATGATAGACTATGATGTGTATATGCATGATCTTGTAGGGCTTGTGATTATCTTCGAAACAAGCCCAAGATCATAGAAAACGGAGTCTTGATGAAAAGCTTGTGCATTTTCGGTTTTGGAGATTTTGCGGTTCATCCGTTTGGAAGGTTTCACCTTTCTAACCCTTTGCACAATCTCCCTTGCTTGTTTCAATATTTTGACTTTTGTAGTGTAAGCTCTTGTCGTCCTCTTTCCAACAAAATTGGATTCACTCGATTCGGAGCTTCCACGCAAAAGTTATTCAGTTTCAGGGTTCTGCTGTTTTCAGGCACCGGAAGTACCGGCCACGCGGGCGGTACTACCGCTCGGAACTTCCGGAGGAACTTCCGGAGCCCAGTACCCTTACGAAAATGGGGTACTGGACTCAAACGGAAAGTACCCACCGGAAGTAGTACCGGAACTTCCGCCAAACCGGAAGTACCGGTGCTCCCAGCGGTACTACCGCCCGGAACTTCCGGAGTTTCTTCCGGAGGCCCAGTGCCGCTTGCGAAAGTTGGGTACTGGGACTCTTAACGGAAGTAGCACGGAAGTGGTACCGGTTACTACCGCTAAACAGGAAGTACCGGTCCCTTTTTCCGGTACTACCGTTTCTCGCGGGCTTTCTCTTCTAACCGTTGGCAGGCTGTTTTTGAGTGGGCCGGAAGTACTTTGCCCTCTGGGCCGGTTACTACGGTCCGGCGGGTTTCTTCTCTGAAGAGAGCCGTTGGGCTGTTTTTACTTAGGGGCGGTAGTACCGCCCCTTGGGCCGGGGTACTTCCGCTCCTGCGGGAATCTGAGCCCAACGGCCAGATTTCCCAGGGCACCTATTTAAGTGCCCCTCTTCCCCAACGGTTTCTAAGCTTCTTGGTGAACTTTTGCTCTCTCTCTCCTCCATTGTTGCACATCTTTTGAGAGCTTGATTCCTCCCACTTCCCTCCAATGATTCTTGCCATCTTTAGGGAACAAGAGAGGGAGATCTAGATCTACCATTCCACCAATCAAATTCTCCTCTTAGTGAGGGGAACCTAGTGGATCTAGATTTGGGGTTGCTTTGTGCTCATCCCCTTTGTTCTTCCTCTCTTATTCCCCCCAAAGCATTGTTGCTTGGTTGGAATTTGAGAGTGAAGGGACTTGACCACTTCGTGTGTTCTTGCCTCTTGCATTAGTTGCATCGGGTTGCTCTCTCCACGGTGATACGTGAAAGATCGAAGTTGAGAAGCTTGTTACTCTTGGGTGCATTGTGTTCCCAAGAGCTTGTTGCCTCTTGGTTGCATTGTGTACCCTAGATGGTTTGGAGGTTGCCGCGAAGTCTTCGCTTGTGAAGCTTCGGCACGAGTTTTGGGAGCCCCCAATTGAGTTGTGGGTGTGTGCCCAAGAGAAGTTGTAAAGGGCTCCGGAATCCGCCCCGAAGGATTCCGATAGTGGAAGGTGAACCAATCCCTTGGGTGAGGTTCATCGGAGAATAGGGTGAGGCCTTTGTGGCATCTTGAGTAGGCCTTTTTGTGGCGAGATCATCACCCCTCCAACGAGACGTACTCCCTTAACAAGGAGGAACTCGGGAATACATCCTCGTCTTCGCGTGCCTCGGTTATTTCTATACCCGAGCTTTACTTATGCAATTTACAATTGTGATAGCCTTCGTGCTTGAAGTTCATATCTTGCTATCACCTTGTTGTTTGTATTGCTTAGCATAAGTCGTTGGTGCACATAGGTGAGCCTAGTAATTAGGTTGTTGGCTTGTTAATTTAAACAACCTAGTTTTATTCTGCAATTATCAAGCCTCTAATAGAAAAAGTTTTAATCGCCTATTCACAACCCCCCCCTCTAGGCGACATCCGGGCATAGCTTGTTTCTTTCACAGGGGATCTTATTTGCAGTGAGGGGATAAGGGTACCCAGGGAGACATGGCTGAAAGTGGTGAAAGAAATTAAAGAGGGAAAACAAGTTCCGTGCTGATAGAGAGAAAGACTTGCTGACAAAGGGTCCTCGGAATCCAGAAAAAGGAGGACGAACACGAGGCTTTGGCCCTAGTTATCCCTGGAGATTGGGTTTTCCCAAAGACAAAGATACTTATAGAAGCCGATCGAGAGCAAAGAAAGCGACGGGAGGAGGAGGAGGAAGAACAAGTCAACCAGTTTGCTAGCAAGAATCTGACAAGCAGCAGCAGCAGATTGACGAACTTAGAGGAGAGCGCCCGCAAGATCCTGCACTCGATATTACCGCACGCCGGCCCATCTCTCGGCGAAGATAGCAGCGTGGCTGAATCGGTAGGTCCCGTCTGACGGTGCACGGATGATAGATGGCGGTCCCGGCTACCCCGTGGATTGGAATCAAGGAGCAGATACCCTTGTGAGCTCCATCAGAAGGCTGAAGAAACATATCCCTGAAGGTGGCGGTCCGGAACTGCTTTACCTTGTCCACCTGAGGCACATTGGCCATGGCCGTGAGATTCCAGCTGGCTATGCTAAAGTCGGGGTTGGATGAAATCGTAAAGGGGTTTGACTCAATGGAGCTTGACATCCTGGACCTGAAGGTGAGAAGACACTCGGAGAAGTACTGGGTGGTATCATTCTATGGGACAAGAACAACATCAAGCTTCCAGGCTCGGCGCCAAGTCCAACACCGCCTCTGAGGTCGTCGCAGATCACCATCACCCTACAAGAAGCCCACCCCAAGACTATGATCAAACACAGCGCGAGTGCATCTTGATCTCCGCCGCCGGACTTGGGCCGGCCGTCTTCGCCGCCGCCTTTGCCAGCTAAGGCCAATAAGGCGGAAGCGTTGTTTCGTCGCAGAGTACTCTACGACGCAGCAGCCCAAACGAAAAGGGAGCCCCTCCCAAGAGTACCTATCATAAGAATCTTCACATCAGAACTTACGATCGTACTGACGAGGGAAATCGCAGCGATCGCAAAGCTGATGAAAAAGATGCGCATTTTGCAAAGAAGAAAACAGAGCCCACCCCGGTATACACTGAGAAGCAAATAGCGTGGGAGTTGATTTTCTGAGCGCACAAAATCGCAATATGAGTTGCACCATAAGCCAGATGACTATGCACGCACACTTCGGAGGGAAGCGGAGGAGAACAAAATCAAGTAAAAGTGCAAGCGGGAGCAAGCAAGTGAAAGTGGCAAGCGGGAGCAAAGCAAAGTACAAGTGGCAAGCGGGAAACGAAGGGACGTTCCCCAGCTCGGAGAACAGGCCAAACAATCGATCCCACCCCTCAAGGTGTTATCCAAAGACGTTCCTCAGGCACAGCAGCAGGATTTGGTAGAAGCTGCAAAAGTTTGGCGGCCCGCTATGGGTGTGGACTGTTGCTGAACTGTTAGTTCCCAAGACGACAAGTTACCCATGGCTGATGTAGCCCCTACATATGTCCCAGGGAAGCCTTGGTCAGCGAACAGAAGTTGAAAACAACTGCCAAACACAAATGCGAAATTTGCATCAATGGTACTTGAGGCGGTAATAAAGCGGGACAGAATAATGATCGTGGCGAAAGTCCCAGCAGAGTACTTCTTCTGAGCCGAAGAGGTCCATGTTGACTTTTCAGAACTCTTCCAATTATTCAATTTGGGACGCCCTCGACAAATCTCTCATGAGTTGCTATTGTCTGTAAGTTGTTGAATTCATTGTCTACATATAACTTGTTCAGTCATTGCATTTGTAATTATTCTCATTATATATATCCTTTTGGTACTCTATATTATGCAGAATGAAGATGCTGTCTTGTAAAAGAAAGGTCTATAGTGTTGGGTTCATTGACCCAGAATAAAGTACATATAGAAACGCTAACGACGAAACCCGACGAGACGGCGGGAAACCTTCTAAGGTTTCTAACGGAGCAACATTACTGTGACCACATATTGTTCCTTACAACTTCGAGTAAGAGTGTTACTGTCTTGTACACACTATTTTACTTACTCGATGTTAAGTGTAATTGATGAGTTACTGACGTATATATAAACGGGTGCAGCTTTCACTGGATTCTGCTAGACATACGAGTTGATAAGGGAAAGTTGATGTCATGGACCCATTAAAGAGAAACCTGGAAGAGTTCCGCAACATGCAGGACATGCT
>QRDG01000231.1:321825-451187 GCA_012064385.1 Puccinellia tenuiflora | reverse complement strand
TTCGCTCCGCTCCTTTTCTCCTCCTCCCGCTAGTGCTTTTCATGGCTGGAAGATTCTTGGTTTCGGGATGATCGCGAGATACGACATCTCAGACACTCTAGGAGCTAGCCTGCCTGTTACAAGAAAAGAGCACAGAAGGAGGGGGATAGATGTAACATATGACAGGTACGCAGGCAACAAAATCCATGTCAATATATATCATATATGAATGTACTCGTCTTATAAAGTTATAATACTCCATAGTCCATAGGAGGCAAACTTTACATGTTGTTCTAAAAAGCCCTGGTTTGATCACGAATCACTATGTAAATGAACCAAACCATAACAAACGGCTGCTACTGGTTAATTGATGTTTGGAGTCGAACCATGCAAAGAAAAAAAAAACATCAGTGTGCAGATTCTACATGAACTCATGACTGGACACATAATGAACAACTCCATGTCACGATAATCAGAAATAAGATTCAATTGCTGAAGACAAATAGAAGCTATATATCACTAGTTCACCACTCCTTACTTAATCTGTGTACTCATCTGTGTTAGCCTCCCAAGACACACATGAACAAACAGGAAGAAATTAAGAACAGTCGAAAAACCAAACGCAACCGAAGAGAGATCAAACGCCATATGTAACACTAAATCTCACCACCACCGCTTATTAACTCCTTGTCCTCTATCTCTATCATCTCCACATGCTGACAACCGCGCGTGCATGAGCCATGCATGCATGTACGGCGGCGCAGCTAGCTGGCACCAACCTACCAAGAACCACCGCCACCGCCGCCGTCATTGTTGCTGCCATTCCCGATCATGCTATTATTCCAGAACCCCAGGGTCTCATGTCCACCGCTGCCGCCGCCACCACCACCGCCTTGGTCCTTGCTGTGCTCAAACTGGTCGCCGCCACCGCCGTTTGCACCTCCTCCAGCAGCGTCGTCCACCCCCGGCTTCAAGTCTTCGAAGGGGAACAGCAACCTGCCCGTTGCGCCCTCCTGCGCCCCCTGCAACCCAGCGCCATATCCCCCGGCGCCGCCGCCTCCTCCTCCCGTGTCCAGAGAGAACCCGAGCATGTTCTGCACCTGCTGCTGCTGATGATGCTGGTGTTGCTGCGGTTGCTGGTGGTGCTGCTGATGCGGCGGCGGCATGCGGAACTCGCCGAGCGCGAACCCGGCAGCAGCGTACTCCGGCGGCATCCCTAGCTGCACCTGCGGCATCGGAACGTAGCAGCCTGTGCTCCTCAGCAGCTCCATGGCCGAGAACGCGCCCATGGCCCTGCCACCCGTGCCGTTGGCCGCCATGGCGCCCCCCGGGTTGCAGACGCTGCTGCTCTCCAGGCTGGGGAACGCGCCGTACTCGGACGGGTGCAGGACGCGGCCGTGGTGGTGCGGGAACGCGAGGTTGAGATCGTGCGCGCCCTCGTGCATCAGCTTCGGGTTCTTGGCCGCCAGCCCGACGGGGACCGTCCCGGACGCCGCAACGGAGGTCGCAGCGGCCGCCGCGGACGACACGACCGCGGAGGACGAGCGCTTGTTCTTCCGCGAGCCGCCGCCGACGGGGACGTTCCGGAGGGAGCCGCCCTCGGTCCAGTAGCGGCGGCACGTCTTGCAGAAGTAGCGCGGCTGCTGGAGGCTGTAGTTGTTGTAGTAGCAGAACTTGGTGTTGGTGGAGTTGCACCTGGGGCAGTTGATTGCCTTCTCCTTCTGCGGCCGCGCCTTCCGCTCCGTGGATCCCGCGCCCGCCGCCGGCTGTTGATTGGCGGGAGGACCGGTAGCTCTCTGGGCTTCGGCACCGGATGGCGGCGGCGGCGGCGGCGGATTCTGGTTTGCGTTAGAATTGGGGACGTTTCCAGCCATGATCATCTCCTCCATGGGCTTCACGAGCCCTAGCCCCTGGTGGTGCTGCACACATATTGCACCTCCTCATCAGATTGTCACAATCAATGAATGTTTAGGCACTAGCCAGCAGAGAGAAGAACCGAGAAACCAAGAATATGTATGTATGGGGGGAGTGTGAGAGCCTGAGGCGTGAGGATTCTTATGGTGCAACAAAGAACCAAGCAAATGGATACAAAGCGAGATTAAAAGCGAGGGGAAAAGGAGAAGGGAAAAAAGGTGAAAAAAAAGCAAAGGAAAAGATGAGAGAGAAACATACCATCACACCACACAAAAACACAACTTTGTTTGTAGGGTTGTGCTTGCGGCTTTGGCAGTACTGCCGTGCTACTACATCATCCGAGACATGGCTGCTCTTTTGATGCAAGAGAGAGGGGAAAAGCTAAGAGAAAAGAGAGATGAAAAAGGATGAGAAAGAAAGGGGGAGAAAAAGGAAAGCTGGTGTGACCGCGCGTGTGTGCTCCTTTCGAGGATTAAAAGCGGATACAGGGGCGGAGAATTAAAGACCCCGAGGCCCTGAGCTCGAAGTTAGCCCACGGAGAAGACAACACAGAGACAAGAAAGAGAGATGACCAGACCATACATACATGCATAGATCTACACCAAGAACAAAAGGTTGGCCATGGTGGTTCCCAAGATCGTCATATCCCATCAAGCAAAGCAAAGCGAGCGCGAAGATCAAGACCGTGTTAAAGAAGAATGAATCGAGAAAGAACAAAGCAACGAGATCTGCAAGAACAGAAGCCAGCCCGCCATGGACGCCCGTGTGGAGAAAGATCTTGCATGCGTACACATATGCATGGCCCTAGATCATATTCCGATTTGAGAGTTGCGTCATGGATATGTGAAGATTAGCTTAATTACCTGGTGCCACTGGGCTGCATCCATGCAAGGATCGATCCCAATTGCCGCTCCCCAGCGAAAATTCTCGCCCGCCGCGCTATGAACGAGAGGAGGGATTGCAAGGACGAGGACGAGGAGGAGCTGCTAGATGTGTCGAGTAGGCGGAAGAGAGAGAGGAAGGAATGTCTTGTGGATGACCGTGTAGTGGAATTGCTCGCCCTTCTCTCTCCTCCATATGTCATGAGAGGATAGTGGGATTCTTTTTCTCAGTATTTTTTATGCCTCTCTCCTAGAGAGTCTGTGCATAGCAGGGAGGAGGAAGAGGCAGGGAAATTGCTGCTGCGGTAGCTCGGTATAGCTAGCATGTTTTTTTTTGCCTTCCGGTGGTGAGCTGTGGTCGCCCAAGAAGCAGGGCTTCCAATTCCAAATGTGTTTTGTGTTGTTGCGAGTTTTGGGCCGTTCACAGTCGCAGGGGACTCTGGAAGGAAGCTAGTCAACCGAAGGGCAGCTGGGATATCAGAGTGAAGCATGGTCCATGGGGCCAGCCACGCACGTGCGTGGGAGCGTGCGAGCAACCAACCAGGGTGTTTCTAGCGTTTACCAGTGAGTATGAGCAGCGTAGATACAGGAGGAGCAGACAGATCAGCTTGGAAGCCACCGGCAATGGGAGGAAATATGCACCCTGGATCACAACTGCTTCGCGTGTTAAATACGAGACCAGATCGTTCACCGTACTTTTTACTGGCGATCTAATCCCGAGGTGAAGCCGTCAAGTGGTTGTTTCCACCGAACTACTACACCTTTATTAGCCATTTTTAGATTTTTTTTGTTTTTTTGTCTACTTCCTTGAGTACATCTTGATTTCAGTATATGAATGAAAACAGAAAGATATCGTATCATATGCTGAACTCGAGATATGTAATATAAAACAGAAAGGTGAATAATATTTTTTCGGAAAAGATGAATGTCTAACCATCCAGGGAGTGTGACGAAGCTAGAATATTTTTCCATTGGAGCCATCTCTTTATTATGTTGGGGTCATCCTCTATAAATATATTTCTTAGTACAAATTTGTGAAGGATTGGCTAATTTGCGTTGGGTCAGCTGACCTCATTGCCCATAAGGCAGCTCCATCCCTGTAACCATCGATAAATAGGCCACACATATAACTAATTAGCCTACTTACATAAAAGGTAAATAGATAGGCCAGACGACAAGGGAAATTTATTTTGGAACATGGGAGTATATGCTCCTGCCATCGAAAATGGCATTTTGGTATGTCAAAAATTTCGAACAAAATTTGACGCGTACATCTCGATGTTATATGTACGCACAACAAGTTTCGCGGAAAACCGATATTTTTATGGACTGTGTAAAAAAGACAAAAAAAAATGTCTTGTGAAAAGCCTAGCTTTTTAGCATCACAATTTGTCTTTTTTACATACGACATAAAGAATATCGGTTTTACATATAGAATGTCAGAATGTACGCACGAAACTTTTTGTCCGGATATTTTGAAGTTTCAAAGTTTTCTTAAAATGCATGTTACAAACCGGGAGCATATGCTCCCGGGTGCCAAAACTCCACCCCCAGACGACAAACCACACACTCAAAGTATAGGCGCCACATGTGATTTCAATCAGACATGAACTCCGTGTAAGCTATTCCACTCACTTGGCCCCAATTTCCATCGTCTCCTGGTATTGCGTACGTCGTAGGATAGCCCATGACCGAGTCAAGTGATCCATAAAATCAATACCTGCGAAAACCATACCCACTAGTAGAAAAGGGGGCAACGGTGCGCCCCCTTTAGTACCGGTTGTAAAAAAACCGGTACTAAAGGGGGCATTAGCACCGGTTGTAGCGTGCCCCAAAGCCTCCAACCCTTTAGTACCGGTTGGTATTAACAACCGGTACTACTGAGAAGCCTTTAGTACCGGTTGTTCATACCAACCGGTACTAAAGGGTTGGAGGCCCCGCGGCACATGCGGCCGCGGTTGGTGGCCCCCACGGCCAGCCCTTTAGTACCGGCTGTTCTAACCAACCGGTACTAAAGAGTAGCCTTTAGTGCCGGTTGGTTAGAACAGCCGGTACTAAAAAGGTTATGCCTATATATCTTCTTCCACCCCGAGCCCAGCTCCATTTTTGAAGCAACCCGAGCCCAACTCCATTTTTCCTCTCTCCCAAGCTCTAGTTCACCCCATTTATCTTCAACATTTGTCAAGATTTGTGACACCCTATACAAGGGTTAGCAACTTCTTCATCTTCTCTTCCGGCATTTCAAGTTTAGCTCATTTTCTTGCAAGTTTAGCTAGGTTGATTTTTGTAGTGCTTGCAAGGTGTTTGATGAAATGCCTAAGTTAGTGATTTCATTTATTTTATATGCATTTTAAGATCAAATTAAAGTATGATTTGTGGTTTCATATAGTGTCGTCCTGTCCCCTTCCTCACCGCCGTCGATCGCCCGCGCCGCTCCGTCACCAACACCACCTCGGTGAGCCTCTTTTTTTATCTTTTATTTAAAAAAATGTTAGTTATCTGATTTAAATGCATAATTATTTCTTGTATAATTTTCTTATGTTTTTTATATGTATAGTGTCATGGTTTTGATATCCGTCCCAGTCGGCCCTCGTCCGGTCTATGATTCGGATGTGGTATATTTTTATAACTATTTATTTTGTTTCATGGTTATAACAATCATGCCGACCAACTTGTCATAGATATATTTTTATTTAGGAGGTAGTTGAACCGGAAATTCCAGCCGACCCTATTGTCGAGGTTTTAGAAAAAGAAAACAACGATTTGAAAGCAAAATTGAAGATAAGTGAAGATCTTCGTCTCCAATGCCTGGAAGAGAAGATGGTATTGGGCTTGAAGATTGCCGACATTGTTGATGCTCACAGGGTCGAGCTTGCCGATGTCGTCGCTGCTCACGAGATGAAGATGGATGCAATGCGCGTCAAGCTTAAAAAGATTAGAAAATATGTCATTAGTCAAGAGGCTTGGTATCATTATGCTGTTGGTTCAATAGTTACCTTGGTTGCAATTCTGATCGCATTTGTTGTTGGATATAAATTCTTTAGATAGTTGTATGTTAGTTTCGATTGATGTATGTTTCGTGAGAACTATGTATTACATTTGGGCACTACTCTACTTTGGTTTTAATGTGATGAACTTGTATTAATTAATTTGGTCACGTATCTCTATTCATTATTTAGCTGGTGTAATGGTTTTTGATGTATTTATGTAATGCAGATGAGCCGAGAATGGATGTACGGTGATCGACGTCGTCCCGAGTTCATTGATGGCATGCATCGTTTTCTCGATGTGGTTAAGTTAAACAAGCTGAAGAATGGTTTTATGATTTGTCCATGTGATGAATGTTGGAATACGAGGAATTACCCGAGCGTAAGAACCATACACTCCCACCTGTTGCGACAAGGCTTCATGCCCAATTATTTTTGTTGGACCAAGCATGGAGAAAGAGGGGTTATAATGGAAGACCCTGAAGAAGAGGATGATGACAACTATCCTGTGTTCTCTGAACATGGTGATACTACAATGGGGGAAGACGAAGTTGACCATGAGGTCATTGTTGATCAGTCCGATGATGATGATCTTCGTCGGGTCATTCTTGATGAACAGATGAAGTGCGTAAGTGAAAACGAGTGGTCGAAGTTGGAGCGCATGTTAGAGGATCACAAAAAATTGTTGTACCCAAATTGTGAAGATGGCCAGAAAAAGTTGGGTACCACCCTGGAATTGCTGCAGTGGAAGGTAAAGAATGGAATATCTGACAAGGCATTTGAAAAGTTGCTACAAATATTTAAGAAGAGTCTTCCAAGGAATAATGAATTGCCCCACAATACATATGAAGCAAAGAACATTGTCTGCCCTCTTGGATTAGAGCTGGAGAAGATACATGCATGCATCAATGACTGCATCGTCTACCGCGGTGAGAAGTACGAGAATTTGAATGCATGCCCGATATGCGGTGCATTGCGGTATAAGATCGGGCGAGATGACCCAGGTGATGTTGAGGGCGAGCATAGCCACAGGAAGAGGGTTCCCGCGAAGGTGATGTGGTATGCTCCTATAATACCACGGTTGAAACGTTTGTTCCGAAACAAAGAGCATGCCAAGTTGTTGGGATGGCACAAAGAAGACTGTAAGGAAGACGAGATGCTGAGACACCCCGCTGATGGGTCTCAGTGGAGAAACATCGATAGTGCGTTTGGGGATTTTGCAGTTGATGCAAGGAACTTAAGGTTTGGTCTAAGTACAGATGGCTTGAATCCGTTTGGGGAGCATAGCAGCTGTCATAGCACCTGGTGCGTGACTCTATGTATGTATAACCTTCCTCCTTGGTTGTGTATGATGCAAAAGTATATTATGATGCCAGTGCTTATCCAAAGCCCGAAGCAACCCGGCAACGACATTGATGTATATCTGAGGCCATTAGTTGACGAACTTTTACAGTTGTGTTCTGACGAAGGCGTACGTGTGTGGGATGGGTATAAACAGGAGGAATTTGGCCTACGAGCGTTGCTGTTTGTAACCATCAATGATTGGCCTGCTCTTATTAACATTTTAGGACAGTCGAACAAGGGATACAATGCATGCACGCACTGTTTAGATGAGACTGACAGTATATATTTAGGTAACAAGATTGTGTATCTAGGGCATCGTCGATTTCTTCCAAACAGGCATCACGTAACAAACAAAGGCAAGCATTTCAAAGGTGAGGCAGATAACCGGACAAAGCATACACGCCCTGATTGTGATGTTATATATGGCATGGTCAAAGATTTAGAAGTAATCTTTGTAAAGGATCCTGGCAGTCTATCTGTTCCGAAAGACGCAAACAAGCACGTACCCTTGTGGAGAAAGAAATCTATATTTTGGGATTTACCCTATTGGAAAATCCTAGAGCTTCGCTCTGCAATCGACGTGATGCACGTGACGAAAAATCTTTGCGTGAATCTGCTAAACTTCTTAGGCGTGTATGGGAAGACGAAAGATACAACGGATGCACGGCAGGACCAGCAACGTACGCACGAAAGAGACAACCAGAATACAGAGAAGTATCAAGGTACTGCCAGCTACGCTCTTACCAAAGAAGAGAAGGAGATCTTTTTTCAAGTCCTGAGCAGTATCAAGGTCCCTTCTGGCTACTCGTCGAATATAAAGGGAATAATAAACATGGCAGAGAAAAAGTTCCAAAACCTGAAGTCTCATGACTGCCACGTGATTATGATACAATTACTTCCGGTTGCATTGAGGGGGATTTTACCGGAAAACGTTCGAGTACCCATTGTGAAGCTATGTGCATTACTCAATGCAATTTCTCAGAAGGTAATCGATCCAGCAACTCTACCAAGTTTACAGAAGGGTGTGGTCCAATGTCTTGTCAGCTTCGAGTTGGTGTTTCCACCATCCTTCTTCAATATTATGACGCACCGAGCCATTCGTCCTAGCCAATGATGTGGCTCAGGTTTTCTATGTGAAGGACATGTCTTCCAGACCGAAAAAAAGAAAAGATAAGCGAGCCGATACATCATGCGATCAGCCAAAGCGCCACATAGTTCTTTTAGAGAAAAGAAACATCGTGGGAGTGGAGGACAAGACAGACATGTCAGAAGATTACAATAAGTTTAATAAAATTCCACCCTTCAAAGTGAAAACTGACCCAAGCATCGTGTTAAATGATGAAGATTATCCATGGCTACGGCGCAATCAGAAGAAAGGGAAACACACGAAGAAAAAGTGAACACTAGATAGGGATGTTGTTGGTGATGTGTAATAATTAATATATTAAACCTTTTATCAAATGCACACGGTTTCTCCGTCATACATCCCAATGGTGGCTCGTGAGTGCCTGCATATCAAATGCACCGTTGGGCTGTATGACAGGAATCCGAATGATTTGTATTCGGTCGATAAACTGAAGTATTTTGTAGATAGAACAAAACACACGGGCATTCGATCCAAGCAGCGGCAAGACTTCTCTGATGATCTGCAACCGTCCCAACAAGTGTTGGGGATATACCAGATCATCAAAGAAGCCCTTGCCGCTGGTTCCCAAAAGTGTTACATATCATCACAGTTGATGGCTGTGAAGTGTACTCCTCCCTCTCTTATAGACATGCCTCTCCGAGTGACTCCCTCCGGTTGGATATTTATATCTGGCAACTATTCACCTTTTTAGTCGCGGTTGGTAGCTGGAACCGGGACTAAAGGAGCGTTAATATGTGTGCCTTATCTTCAGTTTTTTAGTACCGGTTGGTAGCGCTTCTGATGCAACGGCTCACAAACGCTCGAAGGAAACACACGATTCGTGTGTTTCCGATCCAATGGCTCATAAGCGCTTGAAAGAAACACACGATCCGTGTGCTTCTGATCCAACGGCTCACAAGCGCTCGAAGGAAACACACGATCCGTGTGCTTCCGATCCAACGGCTCATAAGCGCTCGAAGGAAACACATGATCTGTATGCTTCCAATCCAACGGCTCATAAGCGCTCAAAAGAAACACACGATCCGTGTGCTTCTGATCCAACGGCTCACAAGCGCTCGAAGAAAACACACGATCCGTGTGCTTCTGACCCAACGGCTCATAAGCGCTTAAAGGAAACACACGATCCGTATGCACCGTTGGAGCTCAAATTTAATAATTAATGTATTAAACCTTTTATCAAATGCACACGGTTTCAATTTTTGTTTCAATTTTTTGATGATATGGATTTAAATCTATATCAAATTTACTCAAATCATCCATTTGAAATTTGAATATATTCAACATAGTCAAATTTGAAAATAACCAGTAGCAATAGATTCTATATGTCCAGGGCTTAAGTTTGATATAAAGTTTGTCAAATTTGGACAATTGAATCAATATATATAAAACAAATCAAAAAAAGATATGATTTTCATAAATATTGAAACAATTAAACTAAGTATAAAAGAAAAATAAACTAGAGCAGAAAAAAATCATAATAAAAGCATTTTTAGAAATTCAAATTATATAAAAAACAATCAAACATGCATTTTGTTTCAATTTTTTGATGATATGGATTTAAATCTATGTCAAATTTACTCAAATTATCCATTTGAAATTTGAATACATTCAACATAGTCAAATTTGAAAATAACCAGTAGCAAAGATTCTACATGTCCAGGGCTTAAGTTTGATATAAAGTTTGTCAAATTTGGACAATTAAATCAATAGAATAAAGAAATCAGGAAAAAGAACAAAGAAAAAAGAAATTCCAAAAAAAATACCTTTAGTACCGGTTGCAGAAACCAACCGGTACAAAAGGGTTGTTTCGCGCGCGGGAATTCGCGCGGCCGAAAAAAGACCTTTAGTACCGGTTGCACATACCAACCGGTATTAAAGGGGGTCTTTTGTGCCGGTTGGTATGTGCAACCGGTACTAAAGGCGTTTTTGTATATAACGCAGCCGTTTCTTCCACTTAGCAGAAATCGATCCGTCGCTCCTCCACGAACCTGCTCCGGCCGGCGAAGCCCTGCCAAAATTTTCGGCCGCCGCCACGCTCCGGCCTCCGCCGCGCCCCCGCCGTCGCGCGCTCCTGCTCCGGCGGCCGTTGCGTGCCCTGCTCCGGCCCCCCTCCGCCGCGCCCCCCGCCGCCGCGGATGCCCTCCACCGCGCCCCTCCACGCCGTCGACGGCGCCGCCGCACTCCGCCACGCGGCCCGACCCCGACGCCGCCCTCCGCCGCGCCCCTCCACGCCGTCGACCGCACGCCCGGCCCCGACGTCGCCCCTCCGCCGCGCCCTCCACGCGCCTCCTACACCGGCCTCCACCGCCACGCCTCCACGCGCCTCCTCCACCGCCGCCACGCCTCCACCGCCACGCCTCCACGCGCCTCCTCCACCGCCGCGCCCACGCGCCTCTTCCACCGGCCTCCTCGGCCACACCTCCGGCCACACCTCCGCCACACACGCATTTGAGGTTTTTTTTTTCATTTTTAGTAAAGTTTAAGTTTTGTTTAGCTTATTATTGTTTAGGTTATTATAGGTTATCAATTTTTAGTGTAGCAATTTTGAAAGATAGCAATTTTGAAAGTTTAGCAATTTTGAAACTTAGCAATTTTGAAACTTAGCAATTTTGAAACTTAGCAATTTTGTTTAGATTATTTTAGGTTATTATTAGTGTAGCAATTTTGTTAGAAATATTGCTAAGTCATTTAGATAACATAGTAAAGTTTGAAATATTGCTAAGTTTGAAATATTGCTAAGTTAGAAATATTCCTAAGTTTGAAATATTGCTAAGTTAGAAAATTTTAGTAGCAAAGTTTGAAAATTATTTTAGGTTATTATTAGTGTAGCAATTTTGTTAGGAATATTGCTAAGTCATTTAGATAACATAGTAAAGTTTGAAATATTGCTAAGTTTGAAATATTGCTAAGTTAGAAAATTTTAGTAGCAAAGTTTGAAAATTATTTTATTAGTGTATAAGAAAATTTAGCAAAGTTTGAAAATTTATCAAAGCAATATTATTTTTAGTTGCAATGAAATTTAAAGTTGTTTGCTATGAATTAAAAATTTGCAGTGACATTGAGCTATGGAGGACGACGCCCCCATCACCCGAGACGACGCCCCCTACATCCGAGACGAGGAGAATGAAGACCGGATGCAAGCAATTATATATGATAGGGCTATAGGACCCAATTCCGATGGAGAATATTCCGGCGAAGAAGACGATGAAGATTTCAGCGTGAAATGTTTGAACGACTCCGGTGAGGGACTTGAGTTAGAAAATTTCAGAGACGACGACGAAGAAGTGCCGTTAGAAAACTCCGTAGAAAACTCCGGCGAGGTATATATTAAGTCTTGTTGATCACTAGCTAGATGCATATTAATTGATTTATATTGCACTTATTAACGAAACATTTTTCTTTTAGCCCTCTGGATCTAAGTCAATCCCTAAACGAGGCCCGAACCAAGGGGTAAAGTTGCCGGATGGTGCAAAGTTGTCGATCGACGAAGTTAGTATAAAAGGCAAACTGGAGAAACCCGAAGGAATCTACACTAAATATGTAGCTCAATGCGGTGTTCTTGTTAGGGACATGGTCCCGATCACCGTTGCAGAATGGAATCAGCCGAAGAAAGCCAACATTGGCACAAAATATCTCGAGGAATGAATTAAAGATACCCTTTGGGCCTCGATATTGGCTTCTTTCACCCTACCGGCAGATCTCACAGAGAAGAGGAAGGATAAAGTCAAGGAATGGACCCTTAGCAAGATGGCCCAACAATTCAACAACTGGAAGAACGGATTGTGGAGAAAATATGCGAAAGAACCTCCAAATTTCACCGGACATCTAGAGAAGCTCAAAGATGAGTGGCCTGAATTTGTGACGTATAAGAAATCGACCGTCGCTGTGGCCTGATCGACCCAAAATAAGTTGAATGCTAAGAAGAAGAAATATCACCATCATTTGGGCTCAGGTGGCTACAAGACTGCCTTGCCTAAGTGGGAAGCCTATGAAAACGAGCTGCGTCTAAAAGGGATCACTCCACAGACAGATGACTGGCCCGACAGGTCCAAGTTCTGGTTGTTCGCGCATGGGGAAGTTTTGGACCCAGACACAGGGCTGATTGTTGCACAGGGAAAATGGAAGAAAATAATTACAAGAGTCGTCAAAAAACTAGTTGACGCAATAGGACTAGTCCGAGAGGGAAAATATGTTCCCGATAGAGAGGACGACGAGCTTTCACTCGCCCTCGGGAATAAAGAACACTGGGGACAATGTCGAGGCAGAGGAGGCGGGGTTGGTTTTCTTGAAGGGTTTCCAAAGGACGCTGCAACTTATAGAAAACATTGCAGAAGTAAGAAGAGGGAGGCGGAGAGGTTTGCTGCATTAGAACGCCAGATGCATGATGTGAAGGAGCAACTGGCCTTAATTACCCAGCAAAGGGAATCTCAGCTGCGAGTAGAAGATCATGCAGTCGATGTCTGCCCATCTCAGCAGAAAAGCAGCGTGGGTTCCACGCAGCTACAAGATCCTGTAGTTGATGAACCAGTTGATGAACCGTCGGAGGCGCGCTACCCCGTGGATGATATCACGGAGAAGACAAATTGTGAGTTACATGCGCCAATGAATAACCTTAGTTTTCCGGTGGCGAATGGCTATGCTTTACCACATCAACTTGGAGCAACCTTCCATTTTGGTGAGATTCCAGTTGGATTTGCTCGTGTCGGGGTCACGAAAGTTTTGTCGGGATTCAACTCAATGCATCTTGACATTCCTGGAGCTGAAGGCGAGAAGACATTGGGAGAAGTCGAGCTTGGTATCGTTCTATGGAAGAAGAAATACATCAAGTTTCCAGACTCGGCGCCAAGGCCACCGACTCCTTCGGTTAGAAATTCACCACAGCAAAGTCCACCCTCCTCCCCCGACGATTGGGAGCCCACCGCGAGTCCATCGCCCGCGCCATCCCGTCAGCCGACTGCTGCGCCCACTAGTAATTTGACAAAGCGGAAGCTATTCACGTCGTCCCCTGTCAAGAAACGCGCAAGAAAACCCAAGGAAGTCAAGGCTCCTGAGAAGTTAGCTAGCGAGATGACTATGGAGGAATTAGTATTGAGCACACAAGGCAAGGCTAAAGCCTTTTTTTGAACAAAAAAGAAAGGAAAGACTGGAGGCAAGACTTGACCCCATAAAGGAACTTCTGAAGACTATACCAACCGAGGTAATAGATCGCACCATTGACAACCTATATAACCCTCCACCGCTGCCCCTTTCAGACTATGAGCGAGGTATTAACAAGGTACTTCCCTCTCAGATGGAGAAAGATAAAGTGTGCGGAAAAAGAGTTGCCCAGCTCGGAGAACAAGAAGCACAATCGATCGCCCCGCTCATTGTGCCTTCTGAAACTCGGGAAATCGAGCATGGAGAAGTTGTCATTGGCGACACAGGTTACCAAATAGCGCAGATAACAATTCAATATAAATTTGAACTCGGGCTGCCTCTGGTCGAAAATCTGAGTGCTTTAACAACACAGTTATATAAATTGAATAACTGGTATATGGCCGCCGCAAAACAAGGGAGAGAATATCTCATGGCGGGAGTTAAGGAACAACACTACTTCCGAGAATATGGTGTGCAGGTTGAGTTCTCCGAACTTTTTCAGATGTACAATCAACGTGCTCTCGACAAATCTATCATCAGCTGCTATTGTCTGTAAGTAATTTATTCGTGTAATTTAATTATTTATAGTTAAGCTCGTTTCATTGCTTGTAATTATCCTCACAACATTCTTTTGTACGCTATTATGCAGAATGAAGATTCGTGAATGCCGAATGGGAGGAATCTGGGACATTGGGTTCATTGACCCGGATAAAGTTAATGAAGTCACCGTAGAAAGTCCTTTGTATGTCCAGGACACAGAGGACCTTTTGCTAATGTTTTTTAAGCGACAAAGTACCAAAAAGGAAATATTTTTTCTTTACAACTTCGGGTGAGTGTTACTGTCTTGTACACATTCTATTTTGCTTTCCCGATATTAAGTGTAATTGATGAGTTCTGAATACCTGCGTATATAAATCTTGGGTAGGTACCACTTCATTCTGCTAATCATTAGACTCGAGGAAGGAGAAGTTGAAGTCTGGGACTCATTAATGAGAGATCAAGATGATTACAAAAGCGTGCATCTAATGCTCAAGAGGTAATTTCCATCGCACTATATCGTCCTCTTTCGTTCATTTCCGAATATCAATTCATTTTCTTTTCCGGGCAGGGTTTGGAAAAAGTTCATCGCGGAAGAACGCGGTGAATGGAAAGATAAGCTGGAGTTCAAGGCTAACAAAGTAAGTACTACTACATATCTAGGTCTGTGTATCTTTCTAATACCATTATCATTCTCTTGATTATTATTTTATTAAATTATATTCTTCTATAGTGGTGTCTACGACAACCACAGGGGACAAAACTATGTGGATACTACGTTTGCGAGTATATTCACATGAGGGTCAATGAGAGAGTCAATAATGCAAGAAATCGAGAGGTACGTAAATATCATACACAACTTTTATTTTGCTACCATCAATTGTGTTTAGTTTCGATCATAATTGATTTGATCTCCTTCTTTTAAAGATGTCAAGGAAGCGGAACCAGCTCCTACCAGAAAACCGCGTAAAATCTATTGCGGAGAAATTGGCGGGATTCATGCTGACGCATGTCATATATGAATTCGGTGAATTCTACTATGTCGAAAAATAGACTCCCTTCGTGCATGTACTAAGCTAGCGGTGATCTCCATTGTAATTATGACTTTATATGTAATTAACGAGAGTACTTTATATATATAGTGAGTACTTTATATGTGTAGTGGGTAATTTATATGTGTGCTCTCCTCCGAAACCCTGAAAAATGAGCGAAAGGGAAAAAAACAGAAACCCTAAACCCCGAAAAATAAGCGAAAAGAAATAAAACCGAAAACCTAAACCTCCCTGAAAAAATAAGGGCGGCAAAAAAGCAGGAACCTTTAGTACCGGTTGGTAATCCGGTTGGTAAACCGGTACTAAAGGTCCTCAGCTGCGCGCGCGCAGGCTCGCCCACGTGGAGGGTCTTTAGTACCGGTTGTATCTAAAACCGGTACTAAAGGGGTACCCCTTTAGTCCCGACCTTTTAGTACAACCGGTACTAAAGGCCCAATAAGACCGGTAGTGATGCCCTGTTCTCTACTAGTGACCACTCTATTTTTGTCAAAACCATGTAATTACGCGAATATCATATAAACCAAAATAAAGTTGCAGTTTCCACAAAAATTAGAGAAAAGTGAGACTTTTCTAAAAAGTAAATGTTGTATATATTCTCCTGCCAAAACAAAACTACCTACTCCCTCTGATCCATAAAAAGTGTCGCCCACTTAGTATAAAGTTTGTACTAACTTCGTACAAAATGAGCGACATTTTTTATGGATCGGAGGGAGTAGTATATCCCTCTGCAAATTCCCCTTAGCTAGATTAGACACCACGTACGACATAGAGTTCGAGTCCCATTTGGTAGTATACAAGTCCATTTAAAAACATCAAACAAAGTAGAATACAAAATAGTGATTGTACAACATTTGGTAGCATTCAAGTCCCATTTTAAAGCATCATCCATTGTGAAAAGTGTAACATCTGTCACCTTTCTAACTATGTCATGCCAGTCCTACAAGTGATGACCAACAAAAGTGCGACGTGACTTGACATTAAAAGGCAATTCCTACAACCAAGGCAACAATAACATCTGTTAGATCTAAATAATTGTATCCATATAGTTAACATTCCTTTGTTTTTCATAATTTTATATGCATGATATCATACATGTTAATTGTTAGTTGGAGTATACCCCCATATTTTACATGTTCGTCCTCACCAATACTAATATAACGCAAGGAGTAGATACACTAATTGACACCTATAAAAATTATAGACAATGAGAGGTTTCATATTTTCATCTTACACTCCGTGTACAATTAGTACTATTGGAAACATAAAAAATTCTCGAGGGATGACACTGCTGAAAAACTGGCTAAGGAGTGATTAGTTACCAACAATAGCATCTGTGGAGGAGGAATACGTACAATTATGCTAATTATTAGAATGGACGATTGAGTGTGTGTTATTCATTCATTTGTTAAAGTTTTTCTTTTCTTTATGAACGACAACCCAATTGTGTATGGAAGCAAAAAATGTCAACGCATGCCTACTCATTTTAGCAACTCTGAGCACTACTATGTAAACGAGCTTTTGTGAAAAAATAAAATCAATCAATATCGGTTGATTTTCTAATTCATATATAATATTTCATATTTTTTTGTTATTTCTTAGTAACATAACTGTATAGAAAAGAAAGGCCAAAGTTACCCCATTAGAAAGGGAACTATGTCTAAAATGTTGCTTATTTTACAATATGAAATGGATACGATAGAGAGAGAAAATTCCACATAAGGTAAAAGTAATACTTGCGCATTCATCAATATGCTAAAACGACTATGGATTTCTGTCTCCCGAGCTCCCTTTATTTTTTAAATTTTGGAAAATCATGTTTATAAGTTTTAGAAAAAATTAGATTTTTTTTCTAAAGGTACTCAATGATGTATCCTACTAACGTGACAAATCTCACTTTAAAACAATTTGTACTCTGTTGTACACATAAAGGAAAAAAAAAGTATGGATCCGAGCATAGTGAATAGGGCAAAATTTTAAAACTTCAAAATTTGTTAGATTTGACGTAACTTTTGTGTAGTTTAGAGCTAAAATAATTTGGCGGCGTGACTTTGGAAGATTCATAGGATACATCATTGACTACATCCATCAATTGTTTTCAGAATTACTTGTAAAATATGATTTCCGATTTTTGTAAGTTAGAGAGAGCATTGAATCTAAAAGGTGTTTTCACTGAAAAATGATGCTTCCCTATTGGCTAGAGTACCCGTTTATTTTATAAGAATAGTGAGAGACAAAAATATAGTTTTGTACCTTATACTCCCTCCGTATCATAATATAAGATGTTTTAGCTATTTTTATACAAGCTGCATACGTATGTATATAGATGTATTTAATGTCTAGATTCATTCATTTTGCTTCGTATCATATGTAATTTGTATGAAAATAGCTAAAACATCTTATATTATGGTACGGAGGGAGTCTTGCATCGTTCACTTGACACTTAACTAGGGGTGTAAACGGATAGGATAATTTCCGCACCGAATCCTATTCCGAAACCGTTTTGAGGAATCCATATCCGGTTTGAAGGAATCCGACGGATAAGGATATCCGATTCCGAAATTGACACCGGATACGGTATAGGATATGGTATGAAAAATAGCCCCGAATATGGATTATCCGAAAAATAAATAGGATTATCCGATGATTTTAATCGAATAATCCGATTTTCTACCGAAATGTCTAACCTCATAGAACATAATTAGTTGTTACTAAGTTGTAAAGTTCGCCCGTTAAATTAAAACTCATTTACATAGTGATTGTTACGACTATGGAGTACAACCTTGTTAGGCTAATAGCATATTAAACTATTATTTGTGGTTGTATGGTTCGTTGATGTACTTATGCGCGTATATATCCGATTAATTATTCGAAACACGATCGAGAAAGGTAAGACAAGGTGGCACAAGTTTGATCCAAAATTTCCCCGCGGGGTCACAGTTGAGCCCCGAAACTTTGAAAATCAACAAGATCGTACTACTATTTCTTTACTCAAACGAAAGCAGCGCGGCCGGCCACGTGAGTGGCACTATGGGGGAGCTAGCTAGGATGATGGCTTGCATGTTACACTACAGCAATGCCACGTACGACCGGTCATGCTCATAGGAATTGGATTAGGCCATCAGGGCGGCCGGGCTGAGGAGTCTGAGGGGGGTTGGAGAGAAACGCTAGCCATGGAAACGCATCGACAAGGGATGAACATTATCAGGGCTTGGGAATAAACCCAACAACCATCGGCGGCGACGCCACACGCGGTGGGAAATCGCAGTCATCACTGAGATCACGAACCAGCCGGGGAGGCGCGTGGGGGCCGGCCCTACCGGCTCCGACAAGGGGTAAAGCGGCCGCGCACGCCTCGTCAGTGTGGCCGCCCACCGCCGCCGGCCGGGGCCCTCCTCGATCGATCGCCCGCTAGTGCGCGCGGATGGGGTGGGAACTGCCGCGCTGCACGCACGCCGGCCCAACCAACGGTGCCGATCGAGTGGGGGCGCAGGTCGGGTGCGCGCCATTATTGCCTGCCGGCCGCTGCCGGGGTGCCAACGGCGGTCCGTCGAAATTCCTTCGCCGTGTCCCCATTAGGAAGCATGCGCCGCCGGCCTACGCTCATCTCTCTTTACTCGATCCGTCTATCTGGCGGTCTGCTGCATGCTCTCGCCCGAAAGCTGAATGAAAGCTACTCGATCTGTTTTTGGCTAGGTAACGATAATAATCTGGGAAAGGTGAAAGACGAGACGCGGAAAGAACACGAGCTTTCTCTTCGATCATGCATCTCGGGCTTCATCTCCTTTCTTCCGGTGTCTCTTCTGCGAATTCGCTTGCGCGAGCGCCTTTGCACAAGTGCACTTTAATTTCGTCAGACTCCTCGATCAGTTACGTTTCAGCTTTCTGGTTAGCTACACAAAGTAAATCAGCATAGATCAAAACAATTACTAGCAAGTAGTACGACGGATGGATCAGCCGCTAATCAATCAAAACCTATCCCGCTTTATTTACTCAAAAGCCAGAAGATGAGAAGAAACCCCTTTCTCTTCAAATGATCACAAGTCCCCTCTCGAGAGGCCCCTAATGTATGTCTGCCCAGGTAGGTTTAATTAGTCGCAAAGGTGGTGACAAAGTATGCATACATGCAGGGAATAAAGTTGCCACATTCCAGTCGATTACGCGGTTGCTTTGAGGGGGATAATATTTTGAACCCGTCCCGTATCATGATCGTGACGACTTGTGCATTTTTATTCGCGAACGTCGTCCACGCTCGTACTAGACTATAGTAGTTCATTGTTAGGCCGATTAAGCATGCATTCGTTGCCTTGATCGGTTCAGAATTCCTCTAGTATTACGTGGCCATGTATATATATATAATAAAGGCTCCCACATCTAAATGCGAATAACTTTGCTAGACTTGTTAATTGTTTTCCGCTTACACAAGTCGCACACCGGGATCTGTCTTGGTCTTGCTCGATCTCTGCTCGTGCTCGCAAGTCACCCTCACCCAGCAGCATCATTTTTTTCGATAAAGACCCAGCAGCATCATGTTATATATCATAGTGTTGGGCTACCGATGGCAATGGGTACCCATTACCCACCTATCCTGCGGGTTTTTACCCTGTAGGGTGAGGGTTTGGTAAAAGAAAATTACCCATGAATATGCAAATGGTAAAATGTGTGTACCCAGTGGGTATAGTGGGTGCGGGTGTGGTATAGCAGAACCCATACCCACATACCCACGTACCCAGTTTGTTTTGCATATGAAACGAGAGAATTTCTCTAGAAAAATCACAATTTTCAAAATTTAATACCTAGAGGAAACGAGACAAGTGCTAAATTTACAGTCAATTTAGTTTAACCCTAAGACTAATTAGGTTTTACTTTATCCCACCCCGTCATCAGACCCGCCGCGTCTAAGTAAACTCATGGCACGACGCCCCGGCCAATCGCCCACGCCTCCTATCGCTTCATCTCCTGCATCATGGACGTTGCCCCGCACGATCGATCTCATCACCTAGGATCGAATTAGTGAATAAATAATCCTACATGTCATTGTTTTTATTATATGTTATGTTGTTAATATTACCTCGTTAAGCTGTTGGGTGGGTTTACCCATGGGTTTTTAATACCCTGACGGGTGCGGGTATGGTATAAAATCTATACCCAGATGCGGGTACGGGTGTGGGTGCGGGTAAGATACGTAGGATGCGGGTGTAGGTTTGGTTAAGCTATACCCATACCCAATGGGGATGGGTGCCATCGGTATGTTGGGCGGTGAAAACTGGGAATTTTTGTACGCTCGTTGCGCGCACGCGTGACGACCTGATGCTTGTATGCGCTCCTGTGGATTGTCTCTGGTTTCTGGCAGGAAAACTCCATTTTTAAACCCTAAACTCGTAGAGGTTCGGTGAAGTGAACCCTGAACTCAATCTAAATTCATGTCGTTTGCACCCTGAACTTACGAATCCGGTCTAAATCTAACCCTAAACATGTTTGGCGCACCGGGAAAAAGAGAGTCCAGGCCGGATTACAGGCTACTCTCACTGACAAGTGGGACCCACGTGTCGTATTCATCTTATTTCCCAATTAATTTGATTCGTGTGCAAAATCTCCCTACACAGGACAAGGAGCTGCTGGCGGGGTGGAGCACGTCCCGTTCTCCGCGCTCGCCTCGGGCTGTGTCGAGACATGGCACAGCTACGGGAGCAGTGGCGCTTCCGGGGTCGCGGCGGCGGGGAAGCGGAGGAACTCCAGCGTCGACCGCGTCATGATGGAGTCGCTCCTGGTGTTTCGCTTGGCGTACTGCGCGGGCGAAAGGACAAGCTCGAGTGCACCGTTTGCCTCGGCCTCTTCAAGCCCACGGACATGTTTGCTCCTGCCGGAGCCGCCCGAGCCATCCACCACGGGGCCTCCCGACCCGCCGCCAGAGCAGAAGGCGGCCGTTGCGATGACCAAGGACAAGGACGCTCTGGTGCCTGCTCCATGTGCGGCGTGGAAGATGTTCTCCCTTCGTGCGCGCTAGGGTGGGTGGTCCCGATGTTTTGCCGTTCAGCCGAACTGGAGGCGGGAGGCGGCAGTGCGGCCACGGCCGGGTGCTAGCTTCTCAGTCGAGGCGGAGATGAGGAAGGACTGGGTGCTGGTGGTGGATTGGATATGTTGTGTTGTAAGAGAAAGATATTGGGGGAAGAAGATAAAGATGACATGTGGACCAATATAGTCACTCGGGTTAGAAATTTAGAATTTTATTTTTTACGTGCAAAAATCTCAAAGTTTTAATTTAGACCGAAATTGATAAGTTTAGGATACAAATGATTGGGATTTAGAGTTCATGGTTTCATTTCGCCGACGCACTACTGCACCTAGCTCTAGCTGTTACCATGGTGATTCTGCTACCGTACTGGTGTACCGACAATCGACTGGTGACGCCGAATCATGGCCCGGAAGGAAGAGGGTAGGCACAATGCCTGCAAGAAGGAAGGCAGGATGCATGATGGGTGCACGTAGCAGCAGGCAGGGGCATGCACTGACCCTGACTTCCACGACGGCGAGACAGATCGATCGAGAGGGACATGGAGCTTTACGAATTTAATGGAGCTGCCTGCCTGCCCCTCGTCTCGTCTCGGCTCGGCGAAAATGGCTACACGCTCGCTAGCTAGCTAGGACGGCTTTCCTCCGTCCGGCCGCGCGCGGCCTTCCGTCCTCTGGTCATCATCGCGCCCCCGACCGCAAAACGAACTAATAGTGAGCCGCGCAAGTAGCTAGAGTAGGTGTTCCTTTGTCAGCCGAGCTTCGATCTACACTGTGTAGCTCGAAACAAAACGAAGCGATGGAGCGTCCCACTATGTCGTGTTTCCAGGCGCATGTGATGCACCACCCTGGCGGTTTGCCTGGTATTGTTTATTATTGTACCGGTCTACTCTGCATGCAATTATGAATTTCAACTCAGGATTACTCGATCACCTCTGGTTAAGATGGTGTTTGGTTAGTCTTACTTTTCTTAAATAATTTTTCGCCCCATTTTATAAATAAAGGGTTAGACGGCCAAACCGATACAAGGTGATAAGTAGATCATCTTACATAGCAGATCAAAAAAGAACAAAAAAATAAAAGAACAAGGAGAACCAAAACTTGCGACCGAAAACAGCACACCGATAATGAGGGGAACCCAGCTCCACGACAACGTCCTCAAGAGGGTAACGACGCACCGTGCCGCCGTCGTCGAGATCGCGACGGTCAAGGGTTTTCACTCGGAGCCCTGATGCGAAGAAGGTACCCACAACGGCACTCCCAAATCAAGAGGGTTACGACGCTCGCAGTCATCATCGTCGTTGGCATCGGAACGTTGAGCTTTCGTTCAGAAAAACCTTCGCCAGGCCTCCAAAACACGATCTGGGAGCTGCCAAAGCCGAAGCATCGTCAACCCCAGGATCTCCCCAGCCTGCTCGTCACCATCCTAATGACCAAAGAGCAAGATCATCACCGCCGCCACGTCGCTCGCAGTAGAGATACCCGCACGGTCCACCTTCTGGGCCGCCGTCCTGACGTCCGCGAGCTCGGGACCTAGAAGCCATAGACAGCTCACCGCGATACCGACGGTTCAGACGGGCTAAGTCGGTGACATGGAGGACTCACGTGATCGGCAGAAGTGCAGTCGATAAGCGGCATCGTGCCACCTCGCACTCTGTAGCCATCGACATCCAGATCTCGACCCGCAGGCCAGGATTCGGCTTCGGGTAATGTCGCGGTCACTCAGAAGAGATCCGACGTCCTCCACCACCAGAGGCGGTCGCCGACCAGATGCAATAGCAGGGCCTGTCAGGCCAGACTAGCCCCGCCGTCGTGCTGCAGCGCCATGTACACCGCCGCCAATCACTTGCAAGTCTGTGGCGTGCGCACCCTACCTGTGCCATCTCTTCCGAAACCCACCGCCATGCGGCCGTCAGGCAACCACCGATCTGGGGCCGAAGAGCCAGCACAGGCCAGGAACGCCCCGACCTAGATCGGGCCTGGAAGGGCCCACATCTGGCTTCGGAGGCCCTCGCCGCCAGAATCCACCTCCCTTCCCCACGCCCCTTGCCACCACCGGCCGCCCGCTCCATGACGCCGCCACGCGCCCTCGCGCACGCCAGACCGCCGCCACACCCCGTCTCGCGAGATGCGTCTGCGCACCGTCTCCTTTCGAACCGCACCCTGTTAAAAAACAAAAATGACTAAAATGACTGCGGTCAACAAATCACGAACCTACTCCCTAGTGTTCGTCGTGGAGTACACCAAGCCGGCTTTATTTTCGCCGTATAAAAAGCAAGGCTGCCGTAGTTTTATTTCACGTCAAGGAGCAATTAATAGGATCCTGGACTCTTTCCACAGCAAGGTGTGTTTTACCATATCCGGCCAGCATTCACGTAGGGCCATTTTTGAGTTGGTATGACCGGACTTAGCTTGTCGTTTGTATCCTAGCTATAGTAGCCAAGTCAAGCAACATATGGAGGCATTCTCACGGGGCCTTGTGGTTTTGGAATTTGTTAGGTTTCGGTGGTGAAATGGAATGGACCACATGACCAGCTAAGCCGCCGACCGCCCTTTCCCGAAAGGTGGAACTGTCCAAACACGTAGATCTCACTTGAAAATATCGTCCCTTGTCATTTTTGTCTTTGGTCGGTGTGCTCACTCCGTTTTAAGGCCTGGTTTGCCAATATCACAATGTTTAACAAACATAGCAACACAAACATGATCTATTCGACCACGGTTGTAATAAATAGCTAGAACACCTTTGTGCTAGTCGTTGATACGTCGTAGAACCTGTTCCTTCCCCTCCCCCAAAATCTCGCCGTCCACGCCGCACATGGATCAATCACCTATTCGTATAAGCAGGATATTAAATTGTCATTACTGCACCGCAACGAGTTCCATATTTTCCAAACGTACTCCCTCAATTTTTTTTTCAAAAAGTCATATAAAATGTGGTCAAAATCAGACAATGTAAAGATTGCCCAATCTTATAGAAAAAGTATAACCAACTACAATATCAAATCAAGATATATAATGAACATTGTGGCCAACGTAACCATTGTGAAGGCCCCCACAGGGGAAGAAGACCAGTGATTGGCGATCATCGCCGACCTTATGCGGGAAGCGCATCGGCCCTGGTGCGATGGTGACGTGGATGAACAATGGGGATGACTACGATGCTCCTTGTATGGCACTTTGTTCTCCACTGCCTTCTATCTAGGGATGGAATTAAAACTCGAAACTCGCGAGTTAAACGAGTAGCTCGGAACTCGACTCAGTTTGGCTCGAACTCGTTGCTAAATGAGCCGAGCCGAGTTTTAATTTTAGACGGTAAACGAGTTCGAGTTAAACGAGCCAAGTTCCGAACTACTCGTTTAGCTCGTTTAAAAAAGTCATTACATGTATTCTTATTTTTGTGAACAATTTTTCCGAATTATTATAGGTTAATGACAACATATTACCTGATAATGTCATATTGTCATTGATTGTTATGATAATTGCATCATACATGTCCAAATAATTAGAAATAATTATATATAATTTGTTATAATGCATGTTAACAGTTTACCGAGCTGGGGGGGGGGGGGGGGGGGGGGATCCGGATAGCAAGACGTGAATAAGGTTTACCTTTGTAAACTGTTGGCTCTTTTTCTAAGAAAAAATACTACTTTATATGCTAGAAAAAACCAGTCGATGGTGTGTCCCCATGACGCCAATTTTATGCGATAAACTCGGCCGCGGTGACGTATTTTGGCCCGCTATTGAAGAATCTGCGAAGAAATCCGGACGGGACCCAGGTGTTGTCTAATCTCCTGGCAATTCGACGTGGACTGCACGCTTCCTCCTCCCGCAGTGTAGTGGATGCTCGCGTCACCCTCCGAATCCAACACCTTTCAACTTAGGCAGGCCAACTGCCACTTTCACTTCATATTATTATTAAGTGGCATGACTCTGCTACTTGTTACATACAGATATATGGAATGATATAAGCTGGCGTTTAGTTTAGTTTATTCATGTCGTCGTTGTCAGATTATTCTTCTTCCTTTTATTTTATCTCTAGGAATTGTCTCTCGCTGTTTGAGAGACCTTGCGAGGATATGCATGATGTGTTTGACTGATGGGGAAAGGAATTGTAGGGTTTCGTTCGTAGGAGCGGAGCAAGTGGGAGAATGAGGGAACGGGCAACAAGACAAGAGCTGTTTGTTTTGTCCTAGCTGGGAAAACATTGGTTGGTCCAACGTGATGGTCGCGCTAGCCGGAAGTCAAGCATGGTCAATAATTTTTCCACAAAATCGTCTAAACTAATATTTTTCTGAAACTCGTCAGTACTTTGCTTAAAAGCAAGAAAAACGACGATTCTTGGTCGCAACTAATTAACATGCTTGATGCAAGACGCTTTCATGCGCAATATTTTCTCGCATGCGAAAACTCAAAACTAAACTCGTAAGTACTTTCAGTACTAACTCCGTTCTTAAATTTAGAACATATTGGTAGGCTATTTTAGCCTACTAAAACATTTTATATTTTGGAACGAAGGTAATACGTCATATACGTTTGAGAAACGATCGATCGCTATGGCCCGCGAATCTAGAACAACAAACCACCCCCTACCTCCTTTGAAAATCGCGATAGGAAGTCAAGACGAAAAGCCTACTTCCTGACACTTCACCTGCTCAATAATTGTAGTATATGGTGACCAATGATACGAAGACGTCCAAACCATTTCGAAAAAAAATTTAGAAGGGGTATATATATACCCAAGCATGGAGATACATATATGAAAGAGTATAGAAAATAGCAGTACAACACCAAACCTCGGGAAGAATTGAACGTGTGAAAGTACCACCAATCTGCTACTTTCAGAGGAACTTTCAAGCATTGGCGTCGTATCATCATTTACTTGCTAAGTTGGTCGAGGACTCATGGCTAATGTTGCTAGGGAACTTGCGAAATTATTCGGATGTCCAGCAAAAGTTTAGTAGTACTACCTCCTTCCTAAATATAAGATGTTTTAGCCTTTTTACCTTTTTGCAGATTCGGATGCATCTTGACGTGTTTTATTGTATATGTTCGTTCATTTTAATATGTATCTAGTCTACAGTAAAATAGCTAAAACATCTTGTAATTCGGAACGGAAGGAATCCGTACTCTCGTGTCATCATTTACTTGCTTTATGATCATCCCTTTGCAATCTCTCTGTCAAGTAATGGTGGATCACTACTGAAAGAACAAACAATGCCCGGATGTCGCCTAGAGGGGGGGGGGGGGTGAATAGGCGATTAAAACTTTTTCTAATTAGGGGCTTGATAATTGCGGAATAAAACTAGGTGTTTAAATTAACAAGCCAACAACCTAATATTCTAGGTTCACCTATGTGCACCAACAACTTATGCTAAGCAATTCAAGCAACAAGATGATAGCAAGATATGAACTTCAAGCACGAAGACTATCACAATGTAAATTGCATAAGTAAAGCTCGGGTATAGAAATAACCGAGGCACGCGGAGACGAGGATGTATTCCCGAGTTCCTCCTTGTTAAGGGAGTACGTCTCGTTGGAGGGGTGTGAGCTCGCCACAAAAGGCCTACTCAAGATGCCACAAAGGCCTCACCCTATTCTCCGATGAACCTCACCCAAGGGATTGGTTCACCTTCCACTATCGGAATCCTTCGGGGCGGATTCCGGAGCCCTTTACAACTTCTTCTTGGGGCACACACCCACAACTCAATTGGGGGCTCCCAAACTCGTGCCGAAGCTTCACAAGCGAAGTCTTCGCGGCACCTCCAAACCGTCTAGGGTACACAATGCACCCAAGAGGCAACAAGCTCTTGGGAACACAATGCACCCAAGAGTAACAAGCTTCTCAACTTTGATCTTCACGTATCACCGTGGAGGGAGCAACCCGATGCAACAAATGCAAAAGGCAAGAGCACACAAAGTGCTCAAATCCTTCACTCTCAAATTCCAACCAAAGCAACTAATGCTATGGAGGGAATAAGAGAGGAAGAACAAAGGGGATGAACACAAAGCAACCCCAAAATCTAGATCCACAAGTTTTCCCTCACTTAGAGGAGAATTTGATTGGTGGAATGGTAGATCTAGATCTCCTCTCTTGAAACCCTAAATTTGGGCAAGAATCATTGGAGGGGAAGAGAGGAATCAAGCTCACAAGGATTAGGGCAAAGGGGAAGAGCAAGAACAAGTGAGCAAGATCAGCAACCAGGTTTTGGGGGGGAAGGAGGCTTTTTATAGCCTCCCCCAAAAACTAGCCGTTGGAGCCTGTCCAGGCCGGAGACTCCGGAGTAAGTGGCCGGAGACTCCGGCCTGCTGGGTCATCGGGGAGGCCGGAGATTCCGGTCCTTGGGGCCGGAGACTCCGGGCACCCTCCGGGGTAGCTCCGGACCCCTATCCAGAGGCGCACCACACAGATGAAAAGGAGCTGAGAAAACTGGGGGCCGGAGATTCCGGGTCCTCGGGCCGGAGACTCCGGTGGGCCGGAGATTCCGGTCCTTCTCCGGGGACACTCCGGACCCCTATACAGAAACGCACCACAGCAGACACAAATGGCAGCGAAAAACACAGGCCGGAGACTCCGGGTCCTTGGGGGCGGAGACTCCGGTGTGACCGGAGACTCCGGACCCTCTCCGGGGTAGATCCAAACAGAGAAAACCAGAACTGCCATAACTTTTGCAAATGAAGTCCGAATCGAGTGAATCCAATTTTGTTGGAAAGAGGACGACAAGAGCTTACCCTACAAAAACTGAAAATATGAAAACAAGCAAAGGAGATTGTGCGGAGGGATGGAATGGTGAGACCTTTCCAAGCGGAAGAACCGGCAAAATCTCCAACACCGAAAACGCACAAGCTTTTCATCAAGACTCCGTTTTCAATGATCTTGGGCTTGTTTTGAAGATAATCACAAGCCCTACAAGATCATGCATATACACATCATAGTCTATCATGTGAGGAGGAAATCATAAGGAGAGAGTTTGACCTCTCGTAGAAGAGACAATCCGGTAAAACCTCCGATATAAAAAACGCAAGAAGATATTCATGAGATCCGTTTTTGATGAACTAGAGCTTGGTATGGAGATGAACACAAGCTCTAAATTCTCACATGGATAAAAGCCAAATAAGAACCAATAAAGATGATTGCATGGATGCAAAGGTTTGAGCTCTCCACGAACGATACGATCACGATACTCGGTCGAGAGCCCCTCTTGATAGTACGGCTATCTATCCTATAATCCGGTCTCTCACTAAACAACATGAGACCGGTAAAATAAAAGCCCTACCAAGATCATACCTTTGCCTTGCGCATTAATCCACTTGAGGTCGATGGAGACGATCTTCATCTCCTCAAGGCGAACCATCTTCTTGATTGCGCTTCGCTTGGTGAAGAATCACATGACGCTCCCCCATACACCAAGATGGGGAGAGCACTCTTCGGCATATCTTCACTTGAACTTGAGAGTTGATCAACCCGCACAAAGCCTTGATCAACCCAACACTTTTCTTCCCTTGAGCTTGACTCCAACAAATGGAGATCAAGCAAGCTTGGCCTTGATCAACAAATGATCTTGACACAAGCTAAAGGACAACCTACACATAGAGCTCAATGCAAATATTAGTCCATAGAGATTGTCATTAATTACCAAAACCATGCATGGGATCAACCATGCACTTTCAACTACCACTGCTCTGGATAGTAGATTCAACCTTTTGAAATGTTGGAATTATTTCTTGGGCCTATTATTCATCCCATGCATTTTAGAATGACAAGAGAATACATACACGCACGCTCCGCTCCTCTTACTCCACCGCCCCGGTTCGTGAATGAATCCTGGGAGAACTTATGCCATTTGTACGCTATGTCATTCTTTTGCCACGCAGGAACGGAAATTTTGGGTAGAACTACCGCTAGTTACGTACACTCTGTGAAAACCATAAGGAAACTTCTAAATTACTATCATATCTAAAACTTACTGGTATCACACAACCAGCCGTGTAAGGCGGTGCCAATGCACCGTCTCTTAGCACGTTATTATAAGAGTAATAAAAACTTAAGATACAACTAATCTAATGCATTGTTATTATGAATCGTATCTACACTTAATGATTTGTGGTTCATGCATACATATAAGGTCTAAACCTAATTTGTGTATGGCCATGTGCAAGGCCTGTATGTTAGTAAGCTACAAGCTCACTTTTTTTTTCCATTAATTTGTAAGCCATATCATCAAAATACATATGAAACCGTGCTGAGAAAGTTGCATTGGCACAGACATCTTTTTCTCTATTAAGAGAACTAGCAGTGCACCAATGAAACGTCAACAAATTACAAATTGACGATGAGGATGGAGTTTCTCGCCATCAAACTTCCACGGGGTTCACCTGATGAACGGAAACCCAGCCTGTATTCTAACATAACAGTAGCTATCATATAGCGTGACAAAGAATGTTGGGTTGAGGTTTTCACACACAAAAAAAGAATATTGGGCTGAGACTCAGACGGCCGACCGGAACGCGCCAAGGTCCAACATGAGTCTTGCACTGTCAATTCGCCCCCTCAGCGTCTCCACTACATGTTATTCTATAGTAGTAGTATAAACTTAGTCCTCACTCAGGTGCATCGACGAATGATACGGCATGGAAACGCCCAGGTCAAAACCAAATCCCTTGCATATCTCACCAACCAAACACGCATACTCATCGCCGTACGTTGTCCATCATTAACACCCGCAGCATAGATCAACATTCTCACGAGTCTGAAATCTGAAAACTCTAGCTAGGACGGCTACAGTTTAGGGATGTTACGGAACAACTACGACAACTTGAGCAGACAAGGTACATATCGGAGACGCGAGAGCTGCCTCTGAGATGTGACACTATATATATATCCACGTGTAGGACATGTTTCATGCGTCTGAATTCCACAGAAAATCGTCAAATTCACGCGGATACAAGGGATTTACATATGGAGCGACTAATGACAGACAAAATAGCACCACTAACTTGCGGTGAATGCGAAGGCGCAGCCAAGACGACAAAACAAAAGAACAATCACCATCGCCCGGCCGGTGTCCGCATCAACCCCAAATATCAGTGGACGGTGGGTCCGCCCGTGATCAGGCAGCTACCTAGCCTGTTCGTCACCCGAATGATCACACTAAACAGGCTAAACGCATCTCAATAATATTCAGACAGGCGCGCGCGCCAGCCATAAAGCAGGCAGACAAACGTACGCTAAAAGCATATCATGCCCACATACTAGGCCAGATTAATGAACAGCCGATGGATGTAATTATCGGGTACAGTTCCGTCTGTAAAGTGGTGGCTGGAAGACGAACTGAGGAGGTCAACACTGATGTGGATGTGGTTTGGTTGTAGTTGGTCGCACAGACTTGCAGGATTCAGCTACAGCGTCGAGGCTTCAATAATCAGGTTCTGGCCGGGGTCCCATTGTAGTATCATGCAGTGTTGAGGCTTCAATTAGTTGTCGTTCCGCCATGCGAGTGTGTCTGCTAATCTGATCTGAAGTCAAGGGCCACCCAATTATGGAGATGCAATGTAGCTTATCGTTGCTCGTCTCTGCTCCATTGACAATCTAATCCAGTGGTCTGTAGATCGTAGTGGTACCCTCTCTGTAGGTGATTTGTTCTCATGCTGACTCGTAAGGTGAGTTTTGACTTCTGAGTAGCTAGAAAACAGTGGTGAAGACAGATGTACTACTAAGTTTCAGGTTTTCAAGTAGTTGAGACTTCAGAGGACTAGATGCTACTCCTGGGTGTCAACCTAAGTTGACTTGTGCAGATCAGATCACTGAGAGGTGGACAAGACGACTCAACTTTATATTACGTGCTTCAGTCATGGTGGTTATGTCTGATGACTTGCCATAAGCCCATTTGTTAACAAACATTAACATGTATGGTATGGAGATACCGGTAGCAGATCCAGCCCATTTCGCTAGGGTCGGATACACCCTACTTGGGCTGGGCTTTTTGCAGGCAAGGGCTGGGCTTTTATATGGACTGGGACGAAACTTTGGCTGGAGGCCATCCCAGCCTTACACGTTCCGCCACAGCAGAGAGGGGGAGCTGCTATGCATCGCTTGTTGCGAGCTGGGAGTTCCTTCCAACTCGCCCGCACGGGGCGCGATTCCTATACATCGCCCGCTGACGAAGCATGTAGTTTGCGTCGCCTCAAGGATCTTCCGTCCGCGTCGTTCTGGGCTGGTCCCAAGTTCAGTAACGTCGCACGTCGCTGCTTCCTTTTTCTCATGCACATTGCTTTCTTTCTTTTTTTTCTTTTTCCCACGCACACGCTGCATCGCTGCTTCGTTCTTTTTTTTTCCCACGCACACGGTGCGCGTCGCTGCTTTCTTTTTTCCACGCACACGCTGCATCCTTTTTTCTTTTTCCTGTTTTCGTTTTTTGTTTTTCTTTTCTGTTTTCATTTTATTTTCCTTTTATGTTTCTTTTTCTGTTTTCGTTTTATTTTTATTTATGAACGATTTTCATTTTCGGTTTCTTTTCTGTTTTCATTTATTTTTTTAGTTTTATTTTCGTTCTTTTAATTTTTCTTTTCCTATTTCTTTTATTTTTCTCGTTTTTCACTTTTTATTTTTTTGTGTTCGTTTTATTTTCTTTTTTCCTTTTGTTTTTTCGCCCCCATTTCCTGTTTTCAAAATTCATGCAAAAATAGTTTTCGGTCACCCTATTTTCTGTTCACTTTTAAAATCGTTCAAAAACAGTTTCTGTTCCACCGCTTTTTCTTTTCACTTTTAATATCGTTTAAAAATAGTTTCCGTTCACATCCACATTTCTGTTCATTTTTTAAAATCATTCAAAAATAGTTTTCGTTTACTGTACTTTTCCGTTCACTTTTAAATCGTTCAAAAATTGTTTTGTTCACTTTTAAAATCATTCAAAAATAACTTTTGTTCATCAATATTTTTATGCTCACTTTTTAAATATGTTCAAAAATTATTATTTTTCACCGACCTTTTTCTATTCACTTTTAAAATTGTTCAAAAATAAATTTTGTTCATTTTCAAAATCGTTCAAAAATAACTTTTGTTCATAAATATTTTATGCTCACTTTTTAAATATGTTTTAATTTTTTTTTGTTCACCCACCTTTTTCTGTTCACTTTTAAAATTGTTCAAAAATAAATTCACAAAATTTTCAAATTCAAAAAATGTTCAGATTCAAAAATTATTCAAATATGAAATTTGTTCAAATTCAAAAAAATGCTCATATTCAAAAATTATTCAATTTAAAAAATTGTTCACATTTGAAATTTGTTCAGATTCAAAAAATGTTCACATTGGAAAAAATATTCAGATTCAAAAAAATTCAAATTCATTTTCAAAAAAAATTGTCACCGACATTTTCTATTCACCAATATTTTCTGTTCATTTTTTAAATCGTTCAAAAATAGTTTACGTTCACTGACATTTTTTCTGTTCACTTTAAAAAATCTTTCAAAAATAGTTTCTGTTCACCAATATTTTCTGTTTACTTTTAAAATTGTTCCAAATTAGTTTCTGTTCACCGACATTTTCTATTGACTTTTGAAAAGGTCAAAATAGTTTTCGTTCACCGACATAATCTGTTCAAATTTGAAAAGTGATTTAGCGCTCAAAAATGTTCAAATTTGAAAAAAAATTGAATATTTTTTTACAAAACTAAACAATTTTCAAATTTGAACATATTTAAATTTGTACAAATTCGAGAGAAATTTTGTACTTTCAAATATTTGTACTAGGTACTCAATATGTTTGTACTTCGGGTTTAATATTTTTTTCTACTTTCAATTTCAGTGTACATGTATTTCTGATTATTTTTTTACTTTCGACAGAATATTTTTTTGTCTGCTTACGTCCGTGTACAAGTATGCCCGCGTTGCTCAACGTCTCCTAGCTCGAGCGATCGTGGGATCGAGTTAGCTAGCTAGCTTTTTCTCAACGTCGATCATGATCCGCACTCGCACGCATGCGTCCAGCGTACTAGCAATCATACGAAAGAGAACGTTTTCGCGCGCTGGGCCGGCCCATTTATGAAAGAGCGTAGGCGACGGGGAATGGAACTGTCGCTAATGAGCGATACAAAGGAGCCCCCGCTCGGGGAGCTGGTACGCGTCTCGGCTTACTTTTCCGAACCTATATGGGTTTGGCCCATTGTCTTGTGCGCTGGCGCGTGCGTCAAAACGTTCGATCCGTGTCATATGGTCATATACGTCAAGTCTGTTTCTTAGGATCTGTGTTGAAGTTTTTCTCCAATATATACAACTTCATTGATACAGTTTTTTTATTTAGATTAGATTGAGACTCCTAAGTACTACCAGCAAAAAGAAAAGACTCCCATGTACGACGGGTATTTCTCTTTGCCAGCTACGTACAATATAGGCATGTAAAAAAACATACACGATCTTGGATGTGCCATCGGACAAACAAAAACTAATCCGTGCGTTCTGACTAGTTCGTGCATGAGAAAAATTTCGACCGTTCTGTTACTATATGTGTAATAAAGAATTGTTCCTGGATTTAAAAGATAGTCAAGTATTTTAAAAGTATTTCATAAATTTGAAAAATCACTGCCGATTTAAAAAAGCTTAATTTCACAAAATCCATTTGTTGTTGCAGGACTACATGAACAAAAACATAAATGAAAAAAGGGACAAATATAATAAAGAGGAAAAAATTTGGTGAATCGAAAATAACAAAAAAATAATGGTACCGAAAATAATAGTGAAACGAAAATGATATTTCTAAAAAGTAACTAAAATTATGGTTAACCGAAAATAATAGTGAACCAAAAATTTGGTTGAACCGAAAATAATAGTGAACCAAAAATAACAGCAAACCAAAAATAATAGTGAACCAAAAACAGATTTTTGAAAAACTATTCATAATTTAAAATGGTTCATATTTGAAAATTGTTCATTTTTTAAAATGGTTCATATATGAAAAAATGGTTCATATTTGAAAATATTCATTTTCTAAAAAGGATCAAATTTTAAATTTTGTTCATTTTTGAAAATGATTCAGATTTAAAATATGTTTATTTTTGAAGAAGAAACAAAGAAGAAAAAATGAAACAGGAAAAAGAGGAAAATGTAAAAACGAAAATAAAAAGGAAAATAAGAAATAAAAATTAACAAAACGTAGAGCAAAGAAACAGAACCATGAAAAAACAAAGAAAAGGAAAAAAAAGAAACTGCAAAAAAAACAAAGAAGAAAAAACGAAAAGGAAGCAAAAGAACGAACCTGCGGTAGATGGGCCGGCCCATGACGCGGATTGTGCGGGCGAGTCCTTACTCCCGCTCGCAAAGAGCGAGAAATAGCAGACGCGGCAGAGAGACCCCCGACCGAGTAATATGATCTAGGATTAAGTATATATTTTATCCTTAAATCTATTAGATTGAAATAATTTGATCATCAACTTAGATTTGGTGTGATTTAAATCCTCAAACCATCTAAATCACCCCTAGCACTGGTTTTACTTAATTTTGGTGGTTTTGAGCAGATTTAGGTGGTATTGAGCAAATTTCACGCTGATGTGGCTATCTAACATGGCAGTCACCTTTAAAAGGAACAAAAAAACTACCGTGCGACCTCTCACGGTCGTCTTCCTCCTGGTGTTCACCTACAGGTAATTGCCATGCTGACCTTTTTCCTCTCCTCTCCCCATTACTTCTAATGACCATTTCTACTCGGCATCAACACGAGAGTTGTATATAACTTGATGGACGTCTCATTCAGGGAACTTATTTCCCACTTCAATGCCTTAAACAGATCGATGTGGTGAATGGAATGCCATTGGTTGGCATTCGTCTCCCGATCTACCCCCTCAATCTTTATAAAGGAAACCTAATCGCGTCACTTTGTGCCTCTTGATTTCCTCCCAAGTTTTTGTCCAGCAAGTTTCTTCAAATAAGCTCTCTACTATCCCTGACTTCGAGGTCTTATTTTCGATCTTGGCGAGTTCATCGGACCGGTACGTCGCGTACGGTTAACGTTTTCTCTATTCTTTCTTCTCGCGTGCTCTACTAATGTCTGGCTACCTCCTGGACATGGTCGTGCATCGAACCGAAGGAGTTGTCCGCGCCGTCACCGGAGCCGGTCGCCTTGGGAACGTGCAGCGCCGTCGCTTGGAGCCATGAAGAGCACCATAGAGTACATAGGAGCCGGCCGCCTTGGGAACGCGCAACACCGTCGCCTGGAACCATGAAGAACACCATAGAGTATGTAACGTTTCCTAACGGAGAGTGAGCCACGTCTGTGCCAAGTCACCGCCACGTTATCTCCAAAAACCGCCCAAACTCTCCAAAACCAGCATAGGGGGTGATTTAGATGGTATTGTATAGCTCAGGGTTTAAATCATACCAAATTTGAGTTGAGGGGGATTTTGCTCCAATCCAATAGATTTGAGGGCGAAATATATACTTATTACTATGATTTAAGTATGGAGAGACCGGTAGCGGATCCAGCCCATTTTGGTAGAGTTGGGTAGACTTTACTTGGTCTGGGCCGTTCTTTTTTTTTCTCCTTTTGCTCTAGCAAATATAAGGGCTGGGCCGAATCTTAGGCAGGACCCGGTCCCACCCTTACACCGAGATCCCTAGTTATACGATTTCAGCATAGAGATCCAAAATTCTAAAACAAATATCAAATGTAGGTACTGTCTTGATCTACAATTGTGTATAATTCCAATCCGAGATTCGTTGTATGTTGAGTTGGGTAAAAATGACAAATATGTGGATCTGAATGGTGAACAGTATACCCGTTCTAAAATTTTGAAATTTTCCAGATTTTATTTTTGTATGTCCTTAAATAATACGAATTCTGGACTTAAAATTTGCATAGTGATTTCACTATGTACCATGCCTAGCACGAATATTGCAGTAAGAAAATGTTCCACCTATCTTTCTTAGTTTAGACTTTTGGGTAAACAGATTGGTGCATGCAATTCAATACAAATGGTATCAGAATCATGACATATCAAATTTAACATCCAACCAACTTACTATTAACAAAAATAGTTGCTTCCTACACCAATATAATGTCTAAGGCTTACTTCTTTTTGGTTTCTCCAGTGTTGAGATGCTTCTCTCCACCAGCTTTTCGCACACGCCCGAATCTGAATTGTTCATGCTTATAAACTATTTTGACCCAACTAGTTTATAAGCCAAAACTAATTTGGGGTTCGGACTTCTGTGAGAAGTTGGCGGGAAGAAGGTTCTTCCAGAAGCCGCTGGAAAAGTAAAAAAATGGGCTAAGACCTCATGGACACTAGATGGAATGGGGAGTGTTGAAATGTATTATCTACCTTTTTACATCCGTTCGAACTCATGGTGCGAAAGGATTAGTTGCATACAACTTGGAACCAAAGATTCTAGATTGAAAACCCAAAAATAAAAAATAATGTAAATAATTGTGCCCTCTTGGCTCTCACGTCTGCTTGTTCGTAAATACTTCAGAAGAGCATATACGTGAGGGAAGTGTTAGGGTGTGTTCGGTTTGAGAATCTAAAGGAATGGAATGGAATCATTCCATTCTACTGTCATGGAACCGTTCCGTTCTTGTGTTCGGTTTGGACAAAAAATTGTCACGGAACCGTTCCATTCCTGTGTTCGGTTTTGGAATGGGGTGAGGATGGAATGGAATGGAGTGAGAATGGAATTATTACTAAACTCGATTAATTATTCCTAAACTTGATTAATTATTCCTAAACTTGGTTAATTATTCCTAAACTTGATTAATTATTTCTAAACTTGATTAATTATTCCTAAACTTGATTAATTATTCCTAAACTTGATTAATTATTAATAAACTTGATCTTAAACTAGATGATTAGCCGGCCGTTCCACCTCGTCTGGCCGAATCGGCCGGACCGGTGTATTCCGGATCTAGGGGGAATATTCCATTTCGAGGAACCACTCCATTCCATTCCAGTTTGCAACCGAACGCAAGAACGGGCTCTGGGTGCGGAACGGTTCCATTCCATTCCTTCACATTCTCAAACCGAACACACCCTTATTAGAGTACAATGTTCCCCTTCTATGTCAGTTAGAAGTTAGAACCTTAGGGTGAACTAGTTAACGCGTGCAGTTTAATAACCATAATATTATGGGAAACGCTTGTTATCAGGCGGGGGATCGCGTCTCGCGCAACCTCCGGTTCCGCAGCGCGGCACGTGTCCCGTAAAGTGCAAGACAGCGAGGGTTCAAGGCCCCACCACGAGAGCGTTATCTCCTCCTGTATTACTTCTCCTCCACCCGTCTTCCCTTTTTCCCTCTTCTTCGTTCATAGCATATCAAGCACCTGAGGCAAAGCTTCTACGACCTCACAACCTTCCCTCCGTCAGCACAGGCTGTAACGCCCGCCATGGATCGCTCAGCCTCCGCTGCCCCCGACGCCCGCCCGCTCGGCCAGGCGCACCAACGTCGAACCCGAGCCCGCCACGTCCTCATCCTCTGTCGCGCCCCCAATCTCGAGCAGCGCGACCTCAGGGGCACGGAGGCTGGGTGGCGACAACGCATGGATCTTTGACACTGTGCAGCCATGGCTACCCCTCTTGCGCCGCTCGCCGGAGCCGCCCATGCTACAGGTGGTGGTAGATGATGCTATTGCTACCCGCACGGCCGCACCGATAGGTGGTGCTACCATAGGCGATCGGCGGTGGTCACAAAGAAGGAAGACGGTGCTCCCATGGGGAGGCGGCGACGCTGCCGAAGGAGCACTGCGGCGCTCCCATAGGAGGGCGGCGGTGCTCCCATGGAAAGGTTGCGATGCTACCGAAGGAGCACGGCGGTGCTCCCATGGTAGAGCTGCGGTGCTCTCGAAGGAGCACGACGGTGCTCCCATGGGAAAGCGGCGATGCTGCCGAAGGAGCGGGGCGGTGCTCTCATAGGAGAGCCGCGATGCTACGGCCGACCGTCTGCGCTGCTCCGGTGGTGCTGCCGAAGGCCGGCGGCGACGATACGCCCGACCGGCGGCGTTGATCCCATATGAGAGCGGAGGTGCTGCTGAAGGCCGTCAGCGATGCTAGTCTCGACTGGCGGCGGTCCGCGGCGGTGCTTCTGAAGGCCGGCGACGGTGCTGTCGAAGTGGTCTGAGGCGGTGCTGCTCAAGGCCGGCGACGGTGCTGTTGAAGGCCGCCGGCGATGCTACGCTCGACCGGCGGCGGTCCGCAGCGAGGCTACGAGCGGACGGTAGCGGTGCTACCAGCGGTCGCCGGCTCGCCGCCGAGGAGGTCTCTCGCCGGAGCTTACCGACGGGGGCGAGGGGCACGAACTGCACACGTGCTCGTCCGCTCGTCAGTGCTATTTTTTGCGTGACTAGGAGAGTTTTGCGGGAGGTGGAGAGAGACGAGAAATAATTAGACGACACGTGTCGTGGGGTTACTCTTTGACTACCCCACGGTGGTGATACCTGGGTCACGCCAAGTCCAGCAGCCCTATGGCGAGGGTCCAAGGAAGGCCCAAGAAGGACGACGTGCGGCCCAAGATAGTCGACGTTAGGTCATCGGTCTTGATCATCCTGTAAGTGCCATCGGCACCGTTCACCCGAGACCCAGCCTATCATATAAAGGCTGGGAGGGTCCCTCGTCTAGGGTAACTTAATTTCCACTCGTAGCCGCCATCTCAAACCCTAGCGAGATTGCCATCTCGCCATTGTAGCCACGCACAACCTCAATATCAGACAAGCAGGAAGTAGGATGTTATCCTCCGGGAGCCTGAACCTGGGTAAAATCTCGCCTGTTAGCCGTCGTGACCACCAGCGCTCATCTCTCTCTCCCCCTCAATCAACCCGGGGTGCTCAACCCAGGGATTTGCCGAGCCCTAACCTCGTCAATTGGCGTCGTCTGTGGGAAAGAACGAGCGTTGGAACCATGGTCGCTCCGGCTCCATCAACCTTGAAGACCGACGCCTGCACCAGTGAGCCAGTCCGGTCCAGCTCCCTCGAGTACGTCAGCCACCCGCCGGCTCATCGCTCAGCGTACGATGAACTGAGTGAAGGTACGTGGATCACCTTTGGTACCATGCGTTACCTCATAAACAGCTACGGAACACTCCGATCTAAGGTGGCCGCGCTACGCGCGGAGACGACACCCGCGTCTGCATCGACTACGTCGACCACGCCTTCACCTGCCATGGAGATCGCATCTGCTGCGAATGCAGCGATCGCGTCTTCGACTGCCGCGAAGATCGCATCTGCTACTACTACAACGACCGCGTCATCACCTGCCGTGATCACATCTACCGCGACTACGGCGATCGCGTCTTCGACTGCCGCGAAGATCGCTCCCACCTCGACTACACCAACGGCCCCCATGGCAAAAATCACGCCCAACGCGACCACGACACCCGCACCTCCGGCTGCCATGGAGATCGCATCGGCGGTGACCCCTGCGCGGATCAAGTCTACTCCGACTACCTTGGTCGCGTCGCGGGCAAGGCCAAGATCTACATCGACTCTGACTACGTCGGCCACGCCTTCGCGTCGCGAGATCATCCGCAAGCCAACCGCACCCGCGTCGATGACAGCGACTCCATTCCTCGCATCCGCGGTGAAGGCCGCGAAATTCCATGGAAAGAACCTCAACGGCAACTGTGGTACCCACCACGTTGGAGCCATTTTCGACTCCGAGCACGGCTCGGATGAAGGAAGCAGCAGTGGAAGCATCAGCCCCACTTCCCGGGTTTACCCCGCACAAGTCTACATGACCGGCCCGGCGCGGGCCAACGGCGACGAACCCGCATATCCACTGGAGGTGGTCATGCCGGATCAGACACGGCTCACCATCACCCGCGACATGGCAATCAGAGCCCTGAAGCACGTCGAGGAGGGCACATACCCCCCACCAGACGCACCCCGAGAGGACCTTTTGGCGGTCCAGTATCTGCTGCGGAAAGAAGGCGAACGACTCCGCGCAGAGAAGGCCGAGCTGCTCCGACGCAAGGAGGAAGCCGACGCGGCGAGTGCCAGGAGGGCCGCGTATTCATTCACTGCTGCCTCGACAGAGGTCTCACAAGGAGCAAGGCGCCACAGGCCCCGCGTGCCCCGGATGACAGAGGCCGAACGTGCCGGAATTACCCGCAACCTCGAGTCGTCATACATGACTGAAGATTCGGACGGGATACCCGTCCCCAAGACACCCGGAGCTGCCCTCATGGCAGTCGAAACATACCTGCGACTGACGCAGCCGCCTGAGGGTGACGCCTGCGCTCTACTCCACAAGCAACAGATCATGTCCATCAAGGCAGTCGAAGAAGCTCTGGCGAACAAGGCGCCAACAGAAAGGGCGCAAGAGAATCGGGGTCGCCGCGACCGCGAACCCGCAGCGCTCGCAGGCCCAGCTCCAAGACAGCCGCGACAGCTGCAGCCAGGCGAAGACCTCTGCAACGTCATCACGTAGAGGACGGTAGATCGCAACCGTACCCAGCGGATTGTCAGCACACCCAATGCTGACGACCGCGACGATAGCGAATTCGAGCCACGTGGTGCCCCATGCTTCAGCTTCAACATCCGCGACACAAGAATGCCCAGGGACTTCAAGCTCACGGCAGAAGCGGTCAAGTACGACGGAAAGCAGGACCCGAGAGACTGGCTGGAGGACTACCTCATAGCCTGCAGTTGCCAGGGCGGTACTTCGACTACAGCCATGCAGTACATCCAGCTGATGCTCACAGGATCTGCACGCGGGTGGCTCAACACTCAACCCAAGGACGCCTTCAGCACATGGGACGAGTTCGCGGATGCCTTCGTCAAGAGCTTCCTGGGGACATACTCAAGGCCGACAACTTTCGTCGAGCTCCAAGCATGCAAACAAGGACGGGACGAGCCGCTCCGGTCCTACATCCAGCGGTGGACCCTGCTCCGCAACACCATGGAAGCCACCTCGGAAGACCGGGTGATGGATGCCTTCATGCACGGCGTTTACCGCCGTGACCTCCGCGAGGAATTTGGTAGGCTCCGGCCGAGAAACATGATTGACCTCATGAAGATAGCCAACCAGTGGGCAGACGGAGAGGACTCGGTCCGTGATACTCCACGAGACGAGGCTGGACCAAGCAACTGGCGGGAAGGACGCCAGAAGAAGAAGCCGCGTTTCCACGGCAATGACTCAATAGAGTTAGTAGCGGCGGGATTCGAAACCCCCCGCGAGAATGAAGCATACGACAGCAATCGCCAGTACAGTCGAAGCGGCGACGACCAGAGTCGCCAATACAGCCAAGGGCAATTCAACCGAAGCGGTGGCAGCACCTACCGTGGCGATGGGAGCCGCAAGCGAGAGTGGCAGAGGCGCACGCTGACTCCGGAGGAAGAGCTAGAGCAACCTTTGCAAGCACCACATGTTCAGGAACCCGGAAACGGGCAAGTGGGGATCCCGTCACCTGTTGAAGGATTGCAAGAAGACACGCAGAATATACCAGGCAATGCAGAAGATAGTCGCTCAGCCAGCCACACAGTTGGCTCCCCAGGTAGCACCCGCAGCACAGCCAGTCGCGCAGTTAGCTCTCCAAGCAGCACCCGCACCCGCACCTGCAGTCGCTAATCCAGCACAGGCAGCGGGAGTTTTTTATCCGCAGCAAGAAGCCCCTGACGCATATCCAGTGGCACGCGGACAGCTCAACATGATACAGAAGGGGCGCCCTTCAAACAGGACACAGAAGATCATCACCCGCCAAGTCTACCAGGCTGTCACCTGTCCACCTGCAGTACCCGAATACCTGAGAGGGTCAGAGACACCGATCACATTCTCCAGAGCAGATCATCCACCTGCGGTACCACGACCCGGGCACGCCGCTCTGGTAGTCGAAGCTCTGATCGGGGATTACACCTTGAAAAAGGTGTTCATGGACGGAGGCAGCGGCATCAACATTATCTTCGCCGACACCCTCAGAAGAATGAACAGGCCAACAACAAACTTGGCGCCATCAGGGACCACCTTCCATGGCATAGTACCAGGGCAAGCAGTCACGCCCATGGGAGCAATCACACTCGACGTCATCTTCGGCACACCCGACAACTTCCAGAGGGAGGCGATCGACTTCGAGGTAGTCGACTGGAAGTCGCAGTACCATGCGATACTCGGGCGCCCAACCTTTGCCAGATTCATGGCGATACCTCACTACGCCTATCTGATGCTCAAGATGCCTGGACCCAAGGGCGTCATCACGGTGCACGGCGACTTCGACCGCTCCAACAGCTGCGACCGCGAATTCAGCCAGATCTCTGAATTCTTCGGAATGGAGGAGCACCTTGCGATGATGGCAGTCGACAACGACAAGACCACTTTCCCGCCACGCAAGAAACCAGCCAAGGACTCTGCCTTCAACACGACTGACGACACAAGAACCCATCAAGTCCACCCGACGGACGCCAGGAAGACAGTCAAGGTGTCGACAAGCCTGCCTATCGCATAGGAAGGCGCGCTCGTCTAGTTTCTACGTGAGAACTGGGAGATCTTCGCCTGGCAACCTTCTGACATGCCAGGCATACCCAGGGAACTCGTCGAGCACTCCTTACGCGTCCACAAGGACGCCAGACCCGTCAAGCAGACCATGCGATGTTTTTCGGGTCCCAAGCGAGACGCCATCAGCAATGAGATCGACCGGCTGCTCCACGCCGGATTCATCTGGGAAATCAAGAACTCGGACTGGGTAGCGAACCTGGTCCTGGTGGAGAAGAAGAAGACGAAGAAGCTCCGCATGTGCATCGACTTCACTGCCATTAACAAGTGCTGCCCCAAGGACAACTTTCCGCTTCCGCGGATAAACCAGATCATCGACTCGACTGCAGGCTGCGCGCGCCTATCCTTCCTGGACGCCTACTCCGGGTACCAGCAGATAAGGATGAAAGTCGAAGATGAAGAGAAGACTGCATTTATCACACCCCATGGTGTGTTCTGCTACCAAATGATGCCCTTCGGGTTGAAGAACGCTGGAGCCACATACCAGTGCACGATGCAAGCTTGCCTGAAGGAGCTAATAGGAAAGATCGTACAAGTCTACGTCGACGACATAGTCATCACCACTCGAACGGAGGACAGTTTAATTGCTGACCTCCGCAAAGTATTCGCCGCACTCAACGAGTACCAGATCAAGCTGAATCCGGACAAGTATGTTTTCGGCGTGCCAGCCGGAGAACTGCTCGGGTACCTCGTCTCGGCAAGAGGAATCGAAGCCAACACTGAGAAGGTGCAAAACATACTCGCAATGCCAGCACCGACCAAGCTCCATGAAGTGCAACGCCTAGCCGGCCGAGTCGCAGCTCTCAGCCGGTTCATTAGTAAGTTGAGAGAAAAGGCCCTGCCTTTCTACCAACTGATGAAATAGGGAGACAAATTCGAGTGGACAGAAGAAGCGCAAGACGCGTTCGACAAGCTCAAGAAAACCCTCACGACTCCTCCAGTACTGGTGGCGCCACTAGAGAACGAGCCGCTATACCTCTACGTGTCGGCCACGAACAGAGTGGTCAGCACAGTACTCATCGTCGAACGAGGAGAAGAAGGGCACAGCCACCCTGTCCAGCGACCCGTCTACTTTCTTAGCGAGGTGCTAACCCTCTCCAAGCAGCGATACCCGCATTACCAGAAGCTAGCGTACGGAGTCTTCATGACATCCAGGAAGGTCGTCCACTACTTCTCCGAGCACACCATCACGGTGGTAAGCTCCTCTGGGCTCTCCGACATCCTCACCAACCAAGCCGCGACAGGACGAGTCGCCAAGTGGGTCGTCGAGTTAGGACCCTGGGGGCTGAAAGTATGTGCACCCGAAGGCAATCAAGGCACAAGTTCTTCCAGAATTCACCACGGAGTGGATAGAGGCCCAGCTACCAGACGTACCCGATTTGTCCAACGCATGGACAATGTACTTCGACGGGTCCAAGAAGTTCAGGTCAGTAGGGGCGGGAGTCGTCCTCATCTCACCCAAAGGCGACAAACTGAAGTATGTACTGCAAATGGACTTCCCAACACCCTCCAACAACGCGGCAGAGTACGAAGCCCTGATCCACGGCATGCGGATGGCCAAAAACTGCGGCGCCACTCACCTCATGATCTACGGAGACTCCTACCTTGTCGTGCAGCAAACCATGAAGCAATGTGACGCCATCGCCGACAACATGATAGCCTACAGGGACCTGTACAACCAGCTGGAAGGCACCTTTGACGGCTGCGAGCTGCGAAACATCGGCCGCGAGAGCTACGAGGAAGCCGACATCCTCGCCAACCTAGGCTCAGACAAAGCACCGGTGCCACCCGGAGTCTTCCTCGAGTGCATCAAGCAACGCTCCATCAAGCTCCGGCCTGCGCCGGGACCCTCTACACCGACAACGAGCACCACCAACCCGCCAAGCACGGAGACGGAACCCATGGAGGTAATGCTGGTCGAACCCACATGGACAAGCCCATACCTGGCCTACATACTGCATCAGAAGGTGCCAGCAAACCCAGTCGAAGCCAAGCGCGTCGTCCGTCGCTCCAAGGGCTTCACCGTCATCAACGGGGAACTCTACAAGCGAAGCATCTCAGAAGTCCTCCAAAGGTGCATCGACCCAGTCGACGGTCAAGCCATCTTACTCGAGATCCACTGCCGGCATCTGCGGACACCACGCCAGCAGTCGAGCCTTGGTGGCCAAAGCCCTACGAGCAGGGTTCTACTGGCCCACCGCAATGCAAGACGCAGAAGAACTCGTGAGGAAATGCATCGGCTGCCAGGAGTTCGCCAACAAGCCGCACGCACCAGCGTCAGCGCTGAAGACCATACCACTCGCATGGCCCTTCGCTCAATGGGGGCTAGACATGGTGGGTCCACTCAAGAAGTCTTCTCCGGGCGGACACACTCATCTCCTGGTGGCAGTCGACAAGTTCACGAAGTGGATCGAAGCAGCACCGATCACAAGTTCGACTGCCTCCTCGGCGGTTAACTTCATCAGATCGATCATCTTCAGGTTCGGCGTGCCACACAGCATCATCACCGACAACGGTTCGAACTTCACAGCCGAAGAATTAATGACTTCTGTTCTGACCAAGGTATCAAGCTCAACTACGTATCTGTATCGCACCCGCAGTCCAACGGACAAGTCGAGAAAGCCAATGGCCTAGTCTGCAAGGGCGTAAAGAGGCGCCTGCGAGTGCCACTGAGGCGCGCCGCAGGTGCCTGGGTCGAAGAACTGCCATCTGTGCTGTGGAGTCTGCGCACCACGCCAAACAGATCTACCCAGTACACGCCATTCTTCATGGTGTACGGCGCTGAAGCAGTCCTGCCGTGCGACATCAAGTTCGACGCTCCCCGAGTGGTGGCCTACGATGAGTCTGATGCAGAGGAAGCACTCGAGGATGACATGGACACCCTGGACGAAGCACGCGACATCGCCCTTACCCGCACAGCCGTGTATCAGCAAGACCTGCGCAACTATCACGGGCGGCGACTGCGGCCCAGAGCGTTCGTCCCTGGTGATCTTGTCCTGCGCCTCAAACAGAAGAAGGTGCACAAACTTGCCTCCCCGTGGGAGGGACCATACATCGTGACAGAAGCAATCGGCGGCGGAGCCTACCGCCTGAAGGACTCGAAGACGGGGACAGTCTGCAACAACCCGTGGAACGTTGCGCAACTGCGCCGCTTCTACGCCTGATCGTCCTTAATTTGTAACAATACAATGTGAAGAAGCGGCAGGTTTCAGACGCACTCTTTCCCTCGCCAGGATACCCGAGGGGACTGGAAGGGTTTTAATGAGCGGCCTGCTCGCAAAAATCAATAAAGTGATTTGAGGAACAAGCTCTCCCTTCTACTTTTGTCAGCAAGCAACATAAACCTAGGCCGCCACCCGAACCACTCGGGGGCTGCGCCATACAGGTCCAACTCGAAAATCCTCGGCCACCACCCGAACCACTCGGGGGCTGCGCTGTACAGGTCTAAGTCAAAACCTAGGCCGCCACCCGAACCACTCGGGGGCTGCGCCATACAGGTCCAACTCGAAAATCCTCGGCCACCACCCGACCCACTCGGGGGCTGCGCCGCACAGGTCTAAGTCAATCTAGGCCGCCACCCGAACCACTCGGGTGCTGCGCCATATAGGTCCGAACTCGAAAATCCTCGGCCGCCACCCGAACCACTCGGGGGCTGCGCTGTACAGGTCTAAGACAAAACCTAGGCCGTCACCCGAACCACTCGGGGGCTGCGCCATACAGGTTCAACTCGAAAATCCTCGGCCGCCACCCGAACCACTCGGGGGCTGCGCCGCACAGGTCTAAGTCAATCTAGGCCGCCACCCGAACCACTCGGGGGCTGCGCCGCACAGGTCCAACCCTAAAATACTCGGCCGCCACCCGAACCACTAGGGGGCTGCGCTGTACAGGTCTAAGTCAAAACCTAGGCCGCCACCCGAACCACTCGGGGGCTGCGCCATACAGGTTCAACTCGAAAATCCTCGGCCACCACCCGACCCACTCGGGGGCTGCGCCGCACAGGTCTAAGTCAATCTAGGCCGCCACCCGAACCACTCGGGTGCTGCGCCATATAGGTCCGAACTCGAAAATCCTCGGCCGCCACCCGAACCACTCGGGGGCTGCGCTGTACAGGTCTAAGACAAAACCTAGGCCGTCACCCGAACCACTCGGGGGCTGCGCCATACAGGTTCAACTCGAAAATCCTCGGCCGCCACCCGAACCACTCGGGGGCTGCGCCGCACAGGTCTAAGTCAATCTAGGCCGCCACCCGAACCACTCGGGGGCTGCGCCACACAGGTCCAACCCTAAAATCCTCGGCCGCCACCCGAACCACTAGGGGGCTGCGCTGTACAGGTCTAAGTCAAAACCTAGGCCGCCACCCGAACCACTCGGGGGCTGCGCCATACAGGTCCAACTCGAAAATCCTCGGCCGCCACCCGAACCACTCGGGGGCTGCGCCGCACAGGTCCAAGTCAACCTAGGCCGCCACCCGAACCACTCGGGAGCTGCGCCACACATGTCTAACACAAAAGCCTCGGCCGCACTCGACGCACTCGGGGGCTGCGCCGCACAGGTCTAACACAAAAAGCCTCGGCCGCACTCGACGCACTCGGGGGCTGCGCCGCACAGGTCTAACTCGAAAACGCCTCGGCCGCACTCGAAAGCACTCGGGGGCTACGCCGCACAGGCCTGACTCGAAAACGCTTCGGCCGCACTCGAAGCACTCGAGGGCTGCGTCGCAGAAGCCTGACTCGACGCACCCCGGCCGCACTCAACCCGCTCGGGGGCTGCGCCATACGGGTTTACAGAAATCTACAATGCACAATTTATTCACTCGGAGGCTCCGACGACCTCGGCATACATACACTCATGCTCCCACTTGGGAAAAATATCTCTTACAAACTAACGCTATACAGCAACAGTCTGGTATTTTTACTCTACAGGCTCCTCCTTTGGCGCATCGAGTGGCCCTACAAGTTGCTCGCTGAAGGTCTGGACCTGTTGAATCATCTGACGCGCAGCCGCAAGAGTGTCGGCGTAGTCATCTGCTCTAGGCAAGCCGTCAAGCACCTTGTCCAAGGGAAGATGAGGCCGGTGCATTCGAACGTACGCCAGCGCCACGTTCGGCCCAACAACAAGCTGAGTGTGCACGACTTCATTCAACGCCTTGCCCTCGCGGTACCTCTCCAGCAGCGCAGCCAGTCCGCTAGGCTGCTCGTTGTGCAGAAAGAACACCTTATTGACCTGCAGAAGGGTCTTTCTGCAACCTTCCAAGAGCAAAGCAGCCCGCCAGGTGCGATCCAGCATTCTAGCCAGTACACTGCCCTTGGATTTGTCTGACCAAAATTGACGAGCTTCGAGTGAGTCACCGGCGGCTTCTCTATCCACCCACTCGTCCACTCGACCCTGCTCGGCCTTCCAGTCAGCATTCACATCTGCATCAAGACCCAGCACTTAGAACAGTGAAAGCATAAAGAAGCCGGAGCAAAGCGCCAGAAGACCAACCTTGCAGTTGTCGACTGATCAAGTCTATCTGGCCAAGAAGGAATTCCTCACGCTGTGAGAACGGCGCAGCAGGCCGTGACTTCAAGCGCTCCAACTCCAACTCGGCGGTCTTTAACTTCGACTCGAGCTCAACAATCTTGTTCCTCATGAAGGTGATCACTCGCTGGTCATTTACACTTCACGCAGGATCCGAAGGAGTTCGACGGCGACGACGATCAGGTGCGGCTGAAGAGGTGTCCTCCTCATCGTCCACACCAGTCGCTCCAGCAACTACGGGAGCCTCGCCCATCTCAGACTGCCAAATTCAACAGTGGCAAATGAGGAAGACATTCAAACATGGATATGAAAGAAGACTCGAGGGCACATATTCACATTTTCAACATTAGCATGATTCACGGCCAGAAGACCGCAAACTACATGGTTCATTACAGACCAAGACCAAAAGTAGAGGAATTTTAAAATAACGGAATCTACATCGCAGACTCCGACCGAGAACGGCCCTTCCTAGCGGCCAACTCTGCAGCCTTAGCGATTCTCTTCTCGAAGGTGGCAACCAACTTCGCAGCCAGCTGACTCGCCCGCGCCTTCACAGAGCTAAGGGACGCGGTTTTGCCATCAGGCCTCCGAGGGAAGTCGCTGACAACCTTCTCAAAGTCACCTGCAACTTGGTGACCAAGTAGGAGCTGGAAAGTGAGCTCTGAGCCGCGTACCGTCTAAGCACACGTGTAGTCCGCCAGGGTGGTCGCGTCGCCTTCAAACAGAGCCGCAAGCGCGTCAACAGCGACCGGCGACGGTTGATTGGGGAAGATGCTCCGGTGCACACTCGCCAAGGCATCCTTCGACCTCTGCAGCGCCGCCGAAGATTGCTACAGCGCAGCCGAAGCATACGCGTAGGCACGGTCAATAAAGCCAACAGCTTTCTCAAGGTCGACGTTCTCACTGGAGGTCTCTTCCGGAGTAGCGCCTCCGCACGGCTCTGAACAACGAAGAGAAAACCAGACTTGTAAGACATCAAAAGTCGACACAAGACAAAGTAGGCAATGAGCCGAGATACTTACCTCCAATTACATTGGCGAGTGCGAGCAAGCGTTCAACCTGGGTCTTCTCTAGATCACCCCGGGTTCGCTCACGCTTTTGAGCTGCACCCAGGGATTTCTCCAGCTCCGCGATCCGCTTCGCCATGCTCTCCTTCTCGCCTGTGGATCACCGGAGCAAAGTCAACAATGAAGATAGTCGCAACACCTCTCGAACACAAGGGTTAGTACTCACTATTCGCTTGCTCCAAAGCAGCGTGGAGTCGATCCTTTTCCTTCTCCATTCGCACGAAGGCTGCGGCTCCCTCCATCAGCTGGCGACAAAACGGCTGTGGAAAGAACAAGACATCAATCTGCGCCCGACTATTCTAGTCACGCACATCTTCGGGGGCTACTCCCATCGGGAGCGCTGTTCGCGCACCCGATACAGATCTTGCAGACTGAGTTAAAGGACACTTACATGCTCAAGCAATCCAGCATCCACCGAGGTCGCATCAGCAGTCTTCTCTGGCACGGAGGAAGTCGAAGCCTTCAAAGTCGACGCATCACCCGCCCGCGGCTCCTCTTCGGTCGCCTTCGCGGTCTGCTCGAACACGGGAGCAGAAGTGTGCTCCATCTCTGGAGGCGAAGAACCGACAGCGCCAGTACGGTTGCTGCGACAAGATAATTCAATACAAATACTCGCAAAGGCAAAAAGGGCACTCGACAAAACAAGGTGATGGTTGCAAGACTAACCTGGTGACGTCCTGATCATCATCGCTGCCCAGGGAGACGGAGGGCATCCTCGCGAACCCAGTCGGTGGCGCAGAGCTAAGGGGAGGCACGACCAAAGGCTCTACCGGGTCGCTCGTGTGCCTGGCACCCGAGGACGACTCGCTCGCCTCGTCCACATCCTCCACCTCCACTTGCTTTGCGGGTGACGAAGCCAAACCAAACTCGTCACTCTTTTGCCTTTGCCGCTTCTGCAGCGGCTCTTCATCTTCATCGTCCTCCTCTACCTCTTCACTCGGAGAAGCGGCGGAGGGGACTTCATCGTCATCAACCTCTTCATCCTCAGGGAACTCTGCCTCTTCATGAGGTCCGTTCTCCATCAACGGAGGAAGGCTGACAAAGCTGGAACGACCCTGTCGAAAAATTCGGGTCAGACAAAAGAAGATCTCGACAGAACATACAAGACAGAAGCAAAACAAAAGTAAGCTTACCTCAGGCACAGGGTTGTTCGGCCCATACGGCTGGGCCGGGCACTTGACGTTGCATGGATCGGCGGCTCGGAGACTGGTGATGCTCCTCACCTTCGACTCAACTTCGTCATCGCCGAGTTCATTGCCGTGCTCAAGCGCCCACATCGGATGGACGCGAGCGCGGAGCGGCTGCACCCGGAGCCTGAAGAAGGTGGCAATGAGGTGCACCCCACCTGTCTCGCGCCCAAGGCTCTTCAGCAGGCCACGGAGAAGCGCCAACAGGGGTTGAATCGCCTCCCTGTCTCCCTTTGACAGCGGGTGCGCCCAGGCCTTCGTCTTCCGCAACTCGCGATCAGCCGCGAAGGGAAGAAGCCCCTCCTGGTCGCACCTGACGTAGAACCACTTCCTCCGCCAGCCTTGGACGGAGTCGGATTTCTTCATCTGGAAGAAGGTGGTGTCGCCACGCACCTGGATGCCGAAGCCGCCCACCGGGTATGTCTGCCCGCTCTTTCCCACGTTCCTCCTGACGAGGAACAGCGACTTCCATAGCAGCCAGTGGGGTGCGATCCCCAAGAAGCACTCGCAAAGCACGATAAAGCTCGCGATGCTCAAGACGCTATTGGGAGTCAGATCGTGGATCTGAATCCCATAAGCGTACAGGAGACCACGAACGAAATCGTGGAGGGGGAACCCGAAACCCCGTGGAAGGAAATCCACGAAGCACACGCATTCCCCCTCGCAAGGGGTAGGGAATACCTCCTTCCCTGGAGCGCGCACCGTCGCCTGGTCCGCCGGTGGCAGCAGCCCTTGCGCGCGGAGGCCCTCAAGATCGGCCTTCTTCACCGACGACTTCGTCCAGTCGCCCTCGGGCTTCTTCATCACGCCAGCCTCGGTGGCGGCGACGGCGCCGGCGGCAGACTTCCCCCTCTTCATCGTGACCTTGCTCATGGTGGGTGGAGAAGAATCTGGCAGAGGAGCAGCAATGGAGGAGCAGCAGTGGAGCAGCAGCAATAGAGGAGAGAGCAGTGGAGATGGCGGCGAAATGAGGATGGGATGAACTGTTCCCCACCGCGGTGAAAAATATATACCGCGGGGTCGGTTCATCCTGGCCGTTCCTCACGAAACCGCTCTCCACACCCTCATCCGGCCGTCCACGTGTCGCGCAGAGAGGCCAACCGTCGCCGCCCACGCCGCCCACTACGCGCGGGAATCGAGGCGCCTTCATCACGCCGCGAAAAGTTCGCGCCCAACGGTCAGATCAGTCAAGGCTGACACTGGGACCACCGTGTCACGTCCCATTGGATGCAGAGCACGCCGAAAACGTCAGCGCTTACGTAATCTGCGGAGGCGTGGCAAGCCAATGGGCTGATGGAGCACCCGGACAGTTCACTCGAGTGCAACAAAGATACAGTAAGCTCTAAGAGCTGAGTCGACTCGACAAGTTCATTCGAGTGCAAAGGAAATGCAGTAAGCTCCACGAGCTGAGTAAACTTAAGCAGTAAGCCAAACCGGCCGAGTACAAAGTAAGTCGTGCAAAGCAAATTGCGACTCCGTCAATTCGAGTCCCTTCTTCACTCCCATCGGGAGCGGGCTTTCGACTGAAGGAAAAATTGAGTTTAACCTCAATTGCAAGCAATTCAGCTTAATCTCGGGGGCTACTCCCATCGGGAGCGCTGTTCGCGCTCCCGAATGACTCAAAACACTCGCAGTTTTCACCTTGCAGTCGATGTTTCGACTAAGGAATCCTCCATAAGCCCTGAACGGCCGGAGTCGACCATTTTATTTGTTCCTTTCAGGAACCTGGTGGCGTGCCCTGAAGGAAGGAGTCCTTTACCCGACTCTACGATTCGACTAAGCACTCGGGGGCTACTGTCGTGGGGTTACTCTTTGACTACCCCACGGTGGTGATACCTGGGTCACGCCAAGTCCAGCAACCCTATGGCGAGGGTCCAAGGAAGGCCCAAGAAGGATGACGTGCGGCCCAAGATAGTCGACGTTAGGTCATCGGTCTTGATCATCCTGTAAGTGCCATCGGCACCGTTCACCCGAGACCCAGCCTATCATATAAAGGCTGGGAGGGTCCCTCGTCTAGGGTAACTTAATTTCCACTCGTAGCCGCCATCTCAAACCCTAGCGAGATTGCCATCTCGCCATTGTAGCCACGCACAACCTCAATATCAGACAAGCAGGAAGTAGGGTGTTATCCTCCGGGAGCCTGAACCTGGGTAAAACCTCGCCTGTTAGCCGTCGTGACCACCAGCGCTCATCTCTCTCTCCCCCTCAATCAACCCGGGGTGCTCAACCCAGGGATTTGCCGAGCCCTAACCTCGTCAGCAGGCGACTCCTCGCCCTGCGATGCTGAATAGAGGTGAGTTCCTCCTGACGACTCCTTACAACCTGGGCCTCAGTCTGGACCCGGGCCCGCTCTTCTGCTAATCCGCGGTTTGCCTCGTTGATTTCTGCTAGTTGCCTCTCCATAGCAGCACGCGCGCTGGCTAACTCGGCCGCTCGTTCTGCTGCGTTGCTTGCATTGATTTCCTTTCTAGTAGACTTGGATCAAATTGATTTCCGCCATTTCCAGACATGTAGACTCCAACGACGCGGGCGCGTACTGGCGACTCCGCGTAATCCTCCTCTTCAATTCCATACCCAAGCCGATCCTCGAACAAGGGCAAGATAGACTCTGAATCGGCGTCGTAATCTGGCTCCATAAGTGGCTCCGCCAGCGACTACTCTTCATGGTTGACAGCAAGTTGTTTCTTTGGCTCGGCGATGATGCCGACTTCTGATGTCCCGACCGACTCCTCGCCGTCGGACTCGACAACAGCTGTTGGTTCTGATACTGATTCTGCCGAGTTAGCGCGAAGACCCGACGCGCAAACCATGCCGACGAACACGTTGATCCCTCCAAAAACAAACTGATAACCCTCGTCGACTTCCTCCATCTCTGGAGTCCAGCCGGAGTCATGGATCTTGGTTTCTCCATGCTCATCAGTGTAGACTCGCCCGATGGCGAGTTTCTCCATGGCCTGGCAAGCGGCTCCCATGATCTCAACCCCACGCATCTCCTGCCCCACGGTGGGCGCCAACTGTCGTGGGGTTGTCACGGCAAGTCCTTTCTCTGGGAAGGTGAGTTCTGGGGCCATTGATGCACGAAGTACGTAGGAGAGGTTAATCTCGCCTAGGGACACATATTTACCCAGATTCGGCCCCTCTTGGTTAGAGGTAAAGACCTACTTCCTGCTTCTCTTTATTGCTCTAGATCTGATCTCGATTACAGGGTTCCGGCTCCTCTCTGGGGAGTCGGCGACTATGGATCTGGTGTTTCTGGATTGCTTAGAACTCATCAATCTAAGGTCCAGGACCCCGCTTATAAAGGTGGCCGGGTCTCTGGACTTACAACCTACACCGAGTCATACTAGAACACAGAGTCCTACTCTACGTCTTGGCCTTCCAAGTTAGGGCTCCGGGTTGTACTTGGACTCCTTCCTGACGGGTCCCTTCTCCGTCATGGGCCTTGGTCGGCTTGTCTCCAGCCCAGCCCATGCGACTTGATGCGTGACTCGGCTTTGGCCTTCTTGGTCTTGACGGGTCTACTTTCCGGGTCCATGGGCCTACCTATAAAGTATCCCCCCATCAGGTACGTTCACAATGCATGCAAAGCCGGCCTAGCTAGCGAGCTAAGCTATGCATGGATCACAACTGTTTGCGCACGCTCGCGAACCGTGATGTTGATGATCGAGGAAGAGCTTGTCGGTCGAAACAATGCATGCCAATATCACCATGTAATTCCGGAATCAGATCAGGAGAGAGAAACTCACGAACTGATCTCAAGGAGTGAAAACATAAAATTGTCGAACACAATGTGGCAGATATCACGATACACACTTCTCGCAAGGTAATAGTTCGCCAAATCGTTGATCCCTCTTCTAACCCAATGAATGAGGAAGACCAAAAGCACGTAAAGACAAAACATGATTACCACTACTTGCATAGAGTAGACTGAAGCATCAAAATATTCTTTTAAACCTCTAGTCGACTGAAAATGAAAAGAATCGATTTTACTTGGTATTCATGCAAATATAAATAGATTAAAAACAACTACAAAATAAAAAGAATTGGCCAATTCTACAAATTTTAAAATGGGAAAATAATCAAATGATTACCTTTTTTTTCTAGAAATGTGTACTTGATGTATATTAATGTAATCATAGAGAAAGTAAAACAACCGACTGATTTAATGATAAAAATATATTGACTGATTGCAAAATTATTACTTTCTTTTGAGCATGGTAAAATTGTTCACTTTTCCTAAGTGGGATTTCCTTTTTCTCTTTCTAGTGGAATAAAATCATTTACTAGGTATGGGGAACCAGCATTGAACTATCTTTCCTATTTATAAAGTTTGGAGTTGGTGGTGTGTCCACCCTCCCGCCTCTATTACTTAGGAGTACATACTATATGTGAGTTCAATTTATAGATGACTTAAACAGACAACATAATTACTCACTCATGCGGAGCCATCGCTCATGCAAAAAAAAAGATCCAAGAAACAAAACACGTTATATTATTCATACTTGGGACAATTTATTTATTTTGCAAAAATACATTATTAGTTTCATAGAAATCAACACTCTCTGTGTCTCACTTGAAACAACATATTTAATGTTGGTTAATTGTTCCATGACACTTATCTTTCAGTATTCGGGGAACCACAAAACAGTCCCATATAATAGAGTGAAGATTTCATTCTCCCAAGCTCCAGTGATCCTGGTGTTTAAAAAAAGTCAAAATATATAATACAAGTTTCAAAAAAAAAGGAAAACAATCTAGGATGTAGCCAATAGTGTATTCCACAAACCTGTAAAAAATCAACTTCAAATAGTTTGTATCCTGAGCTACAAAAAAATCACGAAAATATGGATCTGAGTATGCATATTTTTAAATCTCCAAATTTATCAGATTTTGTCATTTTTGTGTATCTCATAATACAAACTATTAAAGTTGATATTTTGCACGTTTGTGGGATACACCATTGGCTACATCTAGGATTTTTTTAAAAAAAAATTGGTAATATTTATTTGAATTTTTTAAGCTAGAAGGATCACTGGTGTACCACCTTCCGTAGAAATCGTTGATACGTCACAACCTATAGCTAACTTGACAGAGCCCATTGATTTTTGTATTGAGTTACAGATAAAGAGAGATCGTGGATATCAGACAGAACTTAGAAAGAACTATCAAGATGGAAGTTATCCTATAGATGCTGTATCCATGCCTGTTCGAAATGTGAATTATAGTATTTTTTCTTGTGGGAATGGAAATGAAAAACACGAGATACTTTTCCCAAAAAATGGACTAATTGTAGGGTTCGTTGCATAGAAAACAAAACTAATTCAAAAATATCAAACTCCCTTTTCTTTAAATAGACTTGCTCATATGTCCACTTAAACATCGGTGGCATTTTTATGAAGGAAAATTAATCCACCACACACGGCTACACATAATGGACCATATACATCAATATGTATAATCTCCACTAAATTAGTCGTCCATTGGCCTATGAACGGTGTTTTAGTCATCTTTTGGAAAAAGGTCTCACAATTGTCAATTTATTCGAAAATAAAATTAACTCCAAAAGTCCATCAACATGGAGTTCCTACATGTTTTCCTTTCCAATATGAACTAAAAAGGTGGTGTCACAATTTAAGTGAAATTCTTTTATTTTTCGTCTTGCGATGTTTAGCATTTATAGATGTTTTATTTTTCCAACCGATTTATATGAACTCATCCATCAATTATGGAACATGGTCATAGTTTGAATAACTATTTATTCTCACAAACAACCGGAACAAAATAACAATTTATTAAGTTCTTAAAATAAATCTTGAAGTTGTGATTGGATGCAACGATGAACAAAATAACACTTTATTTCCATTCTTGTCGTGCATCGTCCAAAAATCTTCTACTAGTTCCTTTAGGCCATAGTATTTCTTGTATTGTATTTGTATGACAAATCATACCAACCAATCCAGTATCCAAAATACCCAAGGAATACATAGTTAACTAGTAAATCACATTTATAACTTGCATATCATTTATATACATCTGAGCTGGACTTTTCCCATCTTTTTTTCTGCCATATAATTTTGTAATTCTTATTTTCACTATTTCCTTTCCAGCATAGAAGAATCATTCAACATAAAACAATGCCAGTTGAACTAGCACATGCTCCTTGGCGTGTTAGTCATATACTATCACCTTTGAAGTTAATAGCTTTACTCAATATCACCATACCTTTAGCATTCTTCCTGATTCCACTCTTAGTAATCTCCAAGTATAGTAAACGATTTTTACCACATACTTGATTATATATCAGTGCCATGCTTGATTATCTATAATTTTTTATGTTCCATGCTTGATTATATATCAGTGCCACATGTTTTTACAATGTTTTTATATCATTTTGGCATGATTTATGGAACTAACCTATTAACAAGATGCCCAGTGCCAGTTCCTGTTTTCTGCTGTCTTTTTGTTTCAGAAAAGTTGTTCTGGGAAGTTTCTCGGATTGCTCTCATAATTTACGGGAATTATTTCCAATGTGAAACGAAGACGGAACCCGAAGGACAGCCGGAGGGGAGGCACAGGGGCTCCAGACGCCACCTGGCCGCGACCCCCCTTGGCCGCGCATGGGCCCCACCTGGGGCCCCTGTCCATCGCCTCGCGCCGCCCTTCGCCTATAAATTCTCCTCTGACCTAAAAACAGAAAAAGCGTGATCATAATCTCCAGAATACGTCCAAGGCCACCGCCATCTCAAACCCTAGTTCGGGAGGGTTCAGAAGCTCTTCCCGGCACCCTGCCGGAGAGGGGAATCTTCGGAGTAATGCGTGAGTTGACCACGAGGGACAAACAGCTAATGACGTGTTAAGTTGTGTGTTGTAACCTACCTAGCCCTATCTGGACATGTAGATAACTGCGTTCCTCTGTCTCTCCCACATCTTATCTCCCCATGAATAGGGCGATTCCAACAGTGATGCAGGCTATGGAGCTAGAACAGGCTTCAAGTGTTGTCAAAATTTCAAATTCGATGGTAATAAGTTCATGAGCTAGTACTTATGGGATCGCTTGTTTAGAAGGACATTCAGAGGCAAAGCTAGAGGTGACATCCTAATTTCTAGATGGCATTGAGTAAGTTCCCCTTTCCTCCGATGCCACATTGCCGATTTTGTATATTTATTTTGGGGGAGATCTAAGATTTCAGGGGCTATTAGTGATGACTTTTGTAATACCCCAGCGCTTAGGAACTGACGAAGGGTAGATATAGGAATTTGTGCATTTGCATGCTGATACGTCTCCGACGTATCTATAATTTTTGATGTTCCATGCTTGATTATATATCAGTGCCACATGTTTTTATAATTTTTTTATATCATTTTTGCATGATTTATGGAACTAACCTATTAACAAGATGCCCAATATCAGTTCCTGTTTTCTGTTGTTTTTTGTTTCAGAAAAGTTGTTCTGGGAAGTTTCTCGGAATGCGCTGAAAATTTACGGATTTTTTCCAAGCTGAAACGAAGACGGAGCCAGAAGGACGCCCGGAAAGGGAGGCCACAGCCTCCAGACGCCCCCCAGGCGCGGCCCCACCCTAGGCCGCGCCTGGGCCCCACCTGGCCGACTCCTTCGCCTCCTCGAGTCGCCCCTTCGCCTATAAATCACTCCCGACGCAAAAACCCTAAGTATCCGATCATATTTTCCAGAAGACGTCCGAGGCCGCCGCCATCACCAACCCTAGATCGGGAGGGTTCTGCAACTCTTCTCGGCACCCTGCCGGAGAGGGGAATCGACACCGGAGGCATCTACATCACCATGCCTGCCTCCGGAGTGATGCGTGAGTAGTCCACCACGGGACTACGGGTCCATAGCGGTAGCTAGATGGTTGTCTCTCCACCTTGTATTCCATTGTGTAGATCTTGTGAGCTACCTATCATGATCAAGATCATCTATTTGTAACTGCTACATGATTGTGTTTGCATGGATCCGATGAATTGTGGAAGTCATTACTTTTGTTCAGTTATGTGTTTCATCTATGATCTTGCATGCTCTCTGATGCTAGTGGTTGCTTTGGCCGAGTAATTGTTAGTGTTGTATGAGGGAGTATTTATGCTAGATAGTGGGTTTGTGCCTCTCATTGTTTGAGTTCGGTGACAGGAACGGTTAAGGCTAGAGATGTGTTGTTTCCACTAGGGAGAAAACAGCGGTGTGATTTCTTCGTGTTATCTACATTGCTTATATTATCCACTTTGCTTATTGCGATGATCTGTTGCTTGCAACTTAATACTTTTGGGTGACATGCTGGATAGCGATCCCAGAGTGGATTATTAGTTATAGATGCAGTTGGATGACGGTCTATGTATTTTGACGTAATGCCCATATTAGATGAAGCGGTGAACTATATTGTTTTATGATAGCCTTGTTGTGCGCCTATAATTCTATCAATTGCCATGCTGTAATTTGTTTGCCCATCATGTATATCTTTTGGAGAGACACCTCTAGTGAACTGTGGACCCCGGTCCTATTTTCCTACATTGCTTACAACTGTTTTCATAGCTTTTCATCATCATTTGCTCGTTGGTCATATTTCACCCTCATCATATTTTACATCCACACATTTAATTCTTTGTATTTGGCAAGCCGGAGAGATTGACAACCTCTCTGTTTTGTTGGGGCAAAGTAGTTTGTTGGTGATTGTGTGCAGGTCCACGTCAATAATCGAGAAACAGCGCTATTGACACCTTGCTAAGACTTCTCCAAGTCCTACTGGTTCGACAACCTTGGTTATGAAATCAAGGGAAAACTTCCGTTACGCTATTTCATACCTTCCTCTTGGGGTTTCCCAACAGCAATCAGCAAGACGTTTTCTGGCGCCATTGCCGGGGACTTGGAAGCTTCAGCTAGGGGAGTTTCACACATCCTTTCACTTTACTTTGTTATTGTCTTGCCTAGTTTATTTTTTTGTTAGCCTTGTTTTTCCTTTTGTTTGCTTTAAAACTGAAAAACACAAAAATATTAAAAATTCCAGCAACTAGTCTCTTTTTGTTTTGCTTAGTTTCTTGCTTATTTATTGTGGAAATGGGTTCAGCTGAGAACACTAAGTTGTGTGACTTCACTAGCACGAAGAATGATGACTTTATATGCACACCTATTGCTCCACCGGCTTCCACAGCCGAATTTTATGAGATAAAGCCTGCTTCGTTGAATCTTGTCATGAAAGAGCAATTTTCTGGTGTTAGTGGTGATGATGCCTCCTCTCATTTAAATAACTTTGTTAAGTTATGTGATATGCAAAAATATAAAGAAGTAGAGGGTGACATCATAAAACTGAAACTCTTTTCTTTTTTCCTTAAGAGGACGTGCTAAAGATTGGTTATTGTCTTTGCCTAGGAATAGTATTAATTCTTGGACTAAATGCAAAGATGCATTTATTGGGAAATATTACCTACCTGCAAAAATTATACAACTAAGGAGTAACATTATGAACTTTAAACAATTAAATAATGAACATGTTGCTCAAGCTTGGGAAAGAATGAAGTCTCTAGTTAAAAACTGTCCCACTCATGGACTGACTACTTGGATGGTCATCCAAACTTTTTATGCAGGATTAAATTGTTCTTCAAGAAACCTATTGGACTCGGCCGCTGGAGGTACCTTCATGTCTACCACATTAGGTGCTGCAACAAAACTCTTGTATTAAATGATGGCAAATTATTCGCAATGGCACACCGAGAGGGCTCCTAGTGGTAAGAAGGTAAATTATGTCGAGGAAATTTCCTCTTTGAGTGATAAGGTTGATGTGATTATGTCTATGCTTGCTAGTAAACAAGTTCCTATTGATCCAAATAATGTTCTTTTAGCTTCTTTGGTGGCTCAAGAGGAGCAAGTTGATGTTAATTTTGTTAAAAATAATTTCAACAACAATGCTTATAGGAACAACTTTGGTAATAATAACTATAAACCTTATCCATCAAATAATGGTAATCAATATGGCAATCCTTATAGAAATAATTATGGTAACTTTTCTGGTAATACAGAGACAGTTAGTGATGAAAGGGTTCTTGAGATTGAGAAGGCTACTAAAAGTTTTATGCAAACTCAATATGAGCAAAATAAGAGCTTTATGAAACAAATTGATGATCATTTTTTCTTGCTGAAAAATATAAGTCAACAACTTGAGGGATTAAACAAGGAAATCTCTAATTTGTAAGTTAGGCTTTCCAATACCGAAACCTGCATTTCAAACATGTCTGAAGCCCAATCCTCATTGATAAACAAAATGGCAGCCAAACCTGAATCTACTAAAATTGCTGAAATTAGTAAGGTTGCTAATGTTTGCACTATTTATACTAATGAGGATATTAAAATATTAAAAGCTCAAGAGTCATATACAGCACCTAAGTATGCTAATGGTAAAACAATTGGATTAGGAAAATTTTCTACTATGCCTAAAAAGAACCCAAAACTCTCAGTCAACACAGAAACTGTTGTTGATAAAAATGTTGAAATCGGTTTTGATGATAAGGATTCATTAGGTGATAATGCTCCTGTTATTTTTTATGACAATGATCTTGATTTTGATAATTCTAACCTTACTGAAGTCATAAAGTTTTTACAAAAGCTTGCTAAAACACCTAATGCTAGTAAAATGAACTTGGCTTTTACTAAGCATATCACTAATGCTCTCATTGAGATGAGAGAAGAAAAGCTTAAATGTGAATTCTCTATTCCTAGGAAGTTAGAGGATGCCTGGGAACCTACTATTAAGATGAAAGTAAATGATTTTGAGTGTAATGCTTTGTGTGATCTTGGTTCTAGTATTTCTATTATGCCAAAAAAATTGATTGATGCTCTTGATCTTGGACCACTACAAGATTGTGATTTAAATGTGAATTTTATTGATGCCACTTCGCATACACCTTTGGGTAAAATAGATGATGTTCTCATCTTGGTTAATGGTAATTATGTCCCTGTTGATTTCGTTGTTATGGATCTTGATTTTAAGCTTCCTTGTCCTATTGTTTTGGGAAGACCGTTTCTTAGAACTGTTGGTGCAGTTATTGATATGAGAGTGGGCAATATTAAATTTCAATTTCCACTGAAAAAAGGGATGGAACATTTCCCTAGGAAGAGGATAAAGAAACCTTTTAATTCCATTGGAAGCCAAAGAGTGGTTTTGAATTTGGTTCTATTGATAAAACTTGAATTTGCCTTTCTGCCTAGCTAAAAGGCGTTAAAGAAAAGCGCTTATGGGAGGCAACCCATTTTATTTTACCTTCTGTTTCTTTTTGGTTTCTTTGAGTTTTGGGTGATGTTACTTCTGTAACGATTCCATTGTATCTTTTTGTTTTGGTTTTTGGTGCCAAGAATAGCCTCTAAAGAGAGGAAGACTAATTTGTGAGTTTGCTGTCCAGAAACAGATTTCTGTTCCTCACTGTTCGAAAATCCAAAAAATCACAGAACGTCATCTGTGGCTGCAAAGTTTTGACAGCAAGCATCCGGTTTTTGTCTACCTTTCTCTAGTTTTAAGTTTACTGATTTGAGGTTCAGAAGTGCCTCGAAAAAATTCATATTTACAGTATGTTCTGTTTTTGACAGATTATGTCCTTAGTTTTGCATAGCTTCTTTCGCAGGCAAAGTGAAGTTTTATCAAATCTAGAGCTTTACTTAGGCCTTTGTGACAGTAGCTAATGTTGTAAAAAAATGAGTTCTTGATATGTGCTTTGGAACTGAAGGAAGATATTGTTTTTGAAAACTAACCCCTTAATGAAGTTGCTATAAGTTTTGCGTGAAGGAAGTGTTCAAGTATCCAAGTGCGAGCTGATGAAGGAGATCGAGAAGGAACAAAAGCCTAAGCTTGGGGAGGCTCCCCATGGACCCTCCTCTTAAATATTGAAGAAGTTACAAGCATCTAAGCTTGGGTATGCCCAAGGCATCCCCTTCTTCATCAACAATCATCGGTTTTTCTCATGGTACTATATTTTTATTCCTTTACACATTATGTGTTGTTCTTCGAGCGTAAGTTGGTTTTTACTTTCAGTTTTTTTTGTTAGTTTTCTGGTCCTTGCAATAATTCGTATCCATGCATGCTTGTTTGGGAGAGGGACACGCTCCGCTTTTTCATTATACACTCCTGTGCTTCACTTATATGTGTTGAGTGTTTAGCCTTTGTTATTTATGCTTTTAGCTCTTGTTTTCAAGCATCCCTTGTTTAGAGCTGTTAGATTTTGTAGTTAGGAAGTTTTGCTCATGTTGCTTCACTCTTTTTGTTTTGTTTCAAATAAGTTGATTGGTGTTTGGTTAGGTGGAAATTATCGTGTAAGAAGTGTAAAAAGTGCTGCTTAATCTTGTAGACCATTGTCTTGAATCTTTGATACTTGGCAATTGTTTAGATATATGAAGTAGATTAATGTTTAACTTGTGGATCATCTAGTAAGAATATATTAGTAAAGAATTACCGTAAGGCTTTAAAATTGTGGTGCTTGTCCTGCTTGGTAGTTCTCAAAGTCTAGATATTCTTTTGCAAAGAGTTGGTTTGGCTAACAAGGTAGACGGTGTAAAGTCTAGTGGTTATGCATGATGTATATCTGTAGTCATTCATTGAACCAAGTTGATGTTATGTGTTTGCTTGATATCTTGCTAAGCCCAAAAATTCCGTACTGAGAGGGAATACTTCTCGTGCATCCAACTCCCTGAGCCAAAAATCTTTGCCATTTGTGTCCACCATACCTACCTACATGTGGTATTTCCCTGCCACTCCAAGTAAATTTTTCATGTGCTATCTTTAAAATATTCAAAATTCTCCTTTTTGTGCCCCTGTTTTTAAGCTCATGAGGAAGCAGTAAGAAGTTGGTTATAACTTGTGGCAAGCAAGGTCATTTCCCCCCTTTCACCCGGTGTTGATGGTTCACGTCCTCACTTGAATTAACCCGAGAGCGGCTTAAGAAAAATATAAATATAACTCACAATTCTCCTCCGCACAATGAAAATCTGAGAAATCAGCTCAAACATTGGTTAGTGGTGAAACAAAGGAGAAAGAGGAATGTACTTGTTCCTCTAAAACCAGCCGCTCTGACAAGTCTAAAAGCCTTGTTTGTTATGGGGGACTAGCTAGTTTCTTTGCTGTGAAGTCGTTGACGAAAGCATGCATGTCTCAAAACTGTTTTACTTCTATCAAAAATCAAAAGCTCTAGCACATGACTAATCCCTGCTTCCCTCTGCGAAGGGCCTTTCTTTTACTTTTATGTTGAGTCAGTCTTCCTCTTCCTTCTAAACTCCTCAAGCAATCACTTGGTATCAACTTTGGTTCATGTTTTACTTCATGTTATCTTTGTGTCTAACTGTGAAAACTTTGTATTGACTTTATCTTGAGATAAACAAGTTGCAAGTTGAAGCTTTTGCTGAAAATTTAAATCTTCCTTTGTGTTGGCCAAACTCCTTTGTTGAATCAATATTGCTTTGTGAGTTATCAATCATTGCCAAGTGTTATGGTTTTAAATCTTGAAAGTGTTCTTTTCTAAGCTACTTCTTGCTTAGATGTTTTACCTGGTTAATCATTATTTGTTTCATTCAATGAACCTTTGTTTTGTATCATTGCATTCAGTTCATATGCTTTACATGATTAGTTGATCATGATTGTGATTGGTAGCATGTCACTTCAAAAATTATTTTGTTATCACTTACCTACTCGAGGACGAGCAGGAGTTAAGCTTGGGGATGTTGATACGTCTCCGATGTATCTATAATTTTTTATTTTCCATGCTTGGTTATATATCAGTGCCATATGTTTTTAAAATGTTTTTATATCATTTTGGCATGATTTATGGAACTAACCTATTAATAAGATGCCCAGTGCCATTTCCTGTTTTCTGCTGTCTTTTTGTTTTAGAAAAGTTGTGGAAAGTGCATGGTTGCCCCCATGTGTGGTTTTGGTAATGACAATTTCTATGGACTAATGTGTGTATTGAGCTACTTGTAGGTGTGTCCATATGCATTGCTTGATCTCCATTGGTTGGAGTCAAGGCTAAGGGAAGAAGAATATTTGTTGATCAAGGCTAAGTGCGAGTTGATCAACACTTGAGTCCATGTGAAGATATGCCGAAGAGTGTCTCTCCCATAGTGGTGTATGGGGGAGCTATTAGCGAGTTTTCACCAAGCGAAGCGCAATCAAGAAAGGTGGTTCGTCTTGAGGAGATGAAGATCGTCATCATCGACCTCAAGTGGATTATGCGCAAGGAGGTATGATCTTGATAGGTTTTATATTTTACCGGTCTCATGATGTTAGTTGAGAGACCGGGTTATAGGATAGATAATTGTACTATCAAGAGGGGCTCTCGACTGAGTATCTGATCGTATCGTTCGTGGAGAGGTCAAACCTTTGCATCCTTGCAATCATCTTTATTGGTTCTTATTTGGCTCTTATCGTGGTGTGGTCTTGGCGCTTGTCGTGCTTGTCATGACAAGTCCAAATTCACCAAAAACGGTTTTCGTATGGGTCTCCTATTGTGTTTTTGGTTTTGGAGGTTTATCAGTTCGTCTGTTATAGAGAGGTTTTACCTTTCTCCATCTGGTTTTATCCTCCATTGTTGGACTATGATGTTTTTCTGTATATTCTTGTAGAGCTCGTTGTTACAATTCCAACGAGCCCAAGATCATCGAAAACGGAGTCCGGATGCGAAAGATATGCCCGTTTTCGTTTGCACTTTCTGTAGTTTTTCAGAGGGGCGGAAGTTCCGGCCCCCGGAAGTTTCGGTGCACCGGAAGTTCCGGCCCTGGTTTTTCCCTTGCGTTTTCCTGCTAAGTCTTTTTGGTGTTTCTCTCTGAAGGGGTTCCGGAAATTTGCCCCGGAAGTTTCCCCGGAAATTTCCGGGGGTCCGGAAATTCCGGTCCTTGGTCCGGAAGTTCCGGTCCAGGAAATTTTGGCTAAGTCATTTTTCGCATTTTCTCTCTGGAGGGGGTCCGGAACTTGCCCCGAAAGTTTTCCCGGAAATTTCCGTGGTACGGAAGTTCCGGCCCTTTACCCCGGAAGTTCCGGCTTCCCGAGGCTGTAACGGTCAGATTTTGGGGGAGGCTATAAATAGCCTCCTTCTTCCCCAAGAGGAGGCTGCCCACTTTTTCCCTCTCTCCTCCATTGTTTGACCTCGAAAAGCTTGGGTTTCTCTCAATCCCTCCAATGATTCTTGCCCAAATTTAAGGATTCAAGAGAGGAGATCTAGATCTACGTTTCCACCGAACAATCTCTCCTCTAAGTGAGGGGAACCTAGTGGATCTAGTTCTTGGAGTTCTTTTGTGGTTCTCCTCTTTGTTCTTCCTCTCTTATTCCCCCAAAGCATTTGTTGCTTAGTTGGAATTTGAGAGTGAAGGATTTGAGCACTTGTGCTCTTGCCATTTGCATTAGTTGCATCAGTTTGTGCTCTCCACGAGGATTCGTGGAAGTTGAAGGTTGAGAAGCTTATTACTCTGGGTGCATTGTGTTCCCAAGAGCTTGTGCCTCTTGGGTGCATTGTGTACCCTAGACGGTTGGTGGTGTCGCGAAGACTTCGAGTTGTGAAGCTTCGGGCAAGATTTGGGAGCCCCCAATTGAGTTGTGGGTGTGTGCCCCAAGAATGTTGTAAAGGCTCCGGATTCCGCCTTGAAGGATTCCGATAGTGGAAGGTGAACCAAACCCTTGGGTGCAGTTCATCGGAGAATAGGGTGAGGCCTTTGTGGCATCTTGAGTAGGCCTTTTGTGGCGAGCTCACACCCCTCCAACGAGACGTACTCCCTTAACAAGGAGGAACTCAGGAATACATCCTCGTCTCCGCGTGCCTCGGTTATCTCTATACCCGGGCTCTTTACTTATGCAATTTACATTGTGATAGCCTTTGTGCTTGATGTCATATATATTGCTATCACCTTGTTGTTAAATTGCTTAGCATAAGTTGTTGGTGCACATAGGTGAACCTAGTATATTAGGTTGTTAGCTTGTTAATTTAAACACCTAGTTTTATTCCACAATTATCAAGCCTTAAACCGGAAAAGTTTTAATCGCCTATTCACCCCCCCCCTCTAGGCGACATCAAGGCATAGTTTGTTCTTTCAATTGGTATCAGAGCCTCGGCTCTCTTTTTGGGCTTTACCGCCTAGAGAGTAAAGATGTTGTTTAGAGAATTAGTGCACGATCCCACTTTTATATTCGATGGCACAAATTTTAATGTTTGGAAAACTCATATGCTTAGTCACTTACGGGTCTTGGACCCCAATATTGAGCGTATCTTAGATATAGGTTTTTCTCCTCCAAAGGTTTACGAAAGTATGACTTTAGAGTATGAGAAAAACTTATATCTAGATGCTCTAGCTTCTAATGAGTTTTGCAAATTTTTGAGTGTTGTAGTTTTTGAGTCAATCATGCCTCTTCGGAACGCTCATGAGTTGTGGACAAAGCTTCAAGATAAATATGGCAAGTCCATGACTATTGAGGATGATTTTTCTCCCTCCACCTCCGGCCGTGATGAGTTCTCATCTTCGTCTACTTCACCAAAATGTGGTAAGCCACAAACTAATGTGATGGTGAGTAGTCATAGGTGTTGCAATGATGATTGTGAGCTCATTGTTGATGATCTCTCATCTTTATCTTATTGCAATGCCTCATCTTTGAACTTAAACACATATAACACTATGAATGACTTACTTGCTAGTGTTGATAGTTCTTGCATATCATCTAAAAATTGCTTGTATGAATCTCATGATGATATGCTTGCTTTATCTTGTTCCCTTGATAAAAATGATTGTGTTCCCTCTAATCATTGTATTAGAAATAATATAGAGGAAACCCAATTTGCTATGGAACAAGATGTGAACTTGAGTAGTTCATTAATTAATTGTTCATCTCCATCAACAACCTTTTGCCTTATGGCTAAATCTTCTAGTAGTGATGATGATGAAAATAATGACAATGATGAAGATGATGATGATGCTTCCTTTCATGAGAAAGGTCTCATGGTTCTAAATGCCCTTCCTAAAAATAAAAATGCTCATGCTATCCTTTTTGAAATTATGGAAACCCTAATTGTGGGCTTACTATTAAGGCTTTGGAAGCAAGCCTTATTGAAAAAGGAAGGATTGAAAGAGAGGATGCGAATGAAAAAGCATCTTTAGAAAATGCCCTTCAGGAAGAGCATGAGACTCGGGTTTCTCTTGAATTGCTTAGCATAAGTTGTTGGTGCACATAGGTGAACCTAGTATATTAGGTTGTCGGCTTGTTAATTTAAACAGCTAGTTTTATTCCACAATTATCAAGCCTTAAACCGGAAAAGTTTTAATCGCCTATTCACCCCCCCCCCCTCTTGGCGACATCGTTTGTTCTTTCAAGTTGTCTTGGGAAGTTTCTCGGATTGCTCTCATAATTTACGGGAATTATTTCCAATATGAAACGAAGACGGAACCTGAAAGACAGCCGGAGGGGAGGCACATGGGCTCCAGACGCCACCTGGGGCCCCTGTCCATTGCCTCGCGTCGCCCCTTCGCCTATAAATTCTCCTCTGACCTAAAAACACAAAAAGCGTGATCATAATCTCCAGAATACGTCCGAGGCCGCCGCCATCTCAAACCCTAGTTCGGGAGGGTTCAGAAGCTCTTCCCGGTACCTGATGCATGTAAAATACATACATGAACTTTGCATTATAATACTGATGCATGTAAAATGCATACATGAACTTCACATTATATTACTCATATTTCAATCATATTTGCATCGTATAAAGGTTATATCATTGTTTTATAATGATTTTGGGAAGATTTCATAGTTTTCCTATTTTTCTGGAATTAACCCTGCTCTGGCAGAAAACCTATTTTCTATATTTTTGAGTTTCAGGGACCCAAACGACGTCCAAATGACCTGAAAATTTACGAGCATCAGTTTTTGGAAGGAACAAAGCGTAGGGGCGAAGGAAGCGAAAAAGTGGAAGCCCGAAGGCCAAAAGAGGGGCCCACGCGGCCAGCTTCCTTGGCCGCGTGGGGCCCACCAACTTGTCCCTAGTAGCTCCGTTGCCGTCGATCTTTCTTCCCGAAGCTTCCATTTGACCTAAAAACAACTATAAAAATAGCCCCCCGACGTTTTCCAGAGGAGAGCGCCGCCGAAACACAGAAACCATGAAACAGAGACATGGAGCTGCAGATTGGAGGGGGAAAAACTCCGGCGGGGCGCTGCCGGGGTGGTCTCCATCTCCCCCAACGACATCTCCACCGTCTCCATGATGAAGAGGGAGTAGTCTCCCTCGGGGCTGAGGGCTCATGCCGGTAGCTATGTGGTTTATCTCTCTCTCCCATGGTGTGATCTTTATGTGATCATGAGCTTTGTAATCTAGTTGAATCCATAGATGTTACTCTTCATTATCTTATGAATTATGGTACTCAAGTGGTTTTATTAATGTAATCTCTAGAGTCACCTTTGTTCCATGGTGCGAAGTTGACAGTGTGCGCACCGTGTGTGGCTCTTAGGCTAAAGATTACAGGAATACTTATCATGAATTATTATTTGTGTTGAATGTCTCTATGAAATTGTGGTGTTTGTCTAGTACTATCTTAGGGTGCTCAAGTTGACAGTGTGGGGTTCCCTAGATGTGGAATGCGACTTTAAGGTGTGCTTTTATAGCCCTACGCAATGGATTGGTGTTCGTTATCCAACCGAAGGATAGTTCGGGGTAGCATAGTGAAGAGGAAATATTTATGTATTCAATTATATTATTATTGTTGAGAGTGTCCACTAGTGAAAGTATGATCCCTAGGCCTTGTTTCCAAGCATTGATACACCGTTTTTAGTTACTTGTTTGCTTGCTGCCATTTTTATTACAGAATTACAAAATCACCTTTTAACATCCATATCACTTGCATTTTAGTATCTCTTCTCCGAACCAGTGCACCTATACAATTAGCCATTGTATTAGGTGTGTTGGGGACACAAGAGACTTCTTGTATCTTAATTACAGGGTTGCTTGAGAGAGGATACATTCAACCTCTACCTCCCGTGGATTCGATAAACCTTGGGTTACTCACTTAAGGGAAAGTTGCTGCTGTCCTACAAACCTTTGCACTTGGAGGCCCAACAAGTCTACAAGAATAGAAGCTTGTAGTAGACATCAAGCACTTTTCTGATGCCATTGCTGGGGAGGTGAGCGCTTGAAGGTACCTTCTTTAGATCTTGCAATTAAATCTTTTTGTCTCTTGTTTTATTCACTAGTTCGGTTTAATGGAAAACAACAAAAAAATTAGAGAGCATTATAAAATTTATATTGAAATTGGTCATGATGCTTTTGAACAGAAAATTAAAAAACCTATGGAACTTTATTTGCATAACAATCATGCTAGTAGCAATGTTATTAGTATGATTTCTTGGAATGCAATTGTTGCTAATGCTATGGAAAATTGCAAGCTTGGGGATGCCGGTTTTGATGAATATGATCTTTTTAGTCCCCCAAGTTTGAAGGAGGAAATTTGATTTGATGATACTATGCCTCCTATATATGATGATTATAATGATGAATGTGATCTTTTAAGTCCACCTACTATTGAGCATGAAATTGCTTATGATTATGATATGCCTCCAATTTATGATGATTACAATGATGGCTATGATAGTTTTACTCCCACTATTACTAATGAGAAGAATTTTGCTTATGTGGAGAGTAATAATACTTTTATGATGGTGAATGAAAAGAATGCTTTATGTGATAGTTACGTTGTTGAATTTGCTTATGATGCTACTGAAAGTTATTATGAGAGAGGGAAACATGTCTATAAATATCTCAATAATACTATGTTTCCTATCTTTATGTTGAAGGTTTTAATGTTGAGCTTGCTTTACCTTCCTATGCTAATTACTATGTGTTGCAATGATTTATTTTCTTACAAGATCCCAATGCATAGGAAGTGGGTTAGACTTAAATGTGTTTCATATTTTTCTCTTGATACTCTCTTTTGCATTTCAATTCTTATTCCTATGTGAGCATCATTAAAACTATCATGTCTACCTAAAAGACGTTAAAAAAAGCGCTTGTGGGAGACAACCCATGATTTTTTATATTCAGTTTCATTTTTGGTTTTTGAGTCAAGGTGTTTGTTTACTACTGTAACATCACCTTTGTATCTTGTTTTTCATCTTAATGGCAAGAATAACCTCTTTTGAGAGGTAGGATTAAATAATAGTGATTTGCTGTCCAGAAAACAGATTCCTGAGGTTCACTGCGAAAAAATGTATAAAATCACAGAGGAGGAATTTTAACTTGATATTTTACTAAAGAAATATTCAGTTATTAATACACATTTCATCAGTTCAAAATTTTCTGATTTGATCAACGTAAGTGCCTCTGAAAATTCACTCTTTACGGGCTGTCCAGTTTTTGACAGATTCTGTCTTTATTTTGCATTACTCTCATTACTTGTGTTTTGTGCGGTTCTATTGATCAAAGAGAAATACACAACCATAGTAATATTGCTAATGTGTAGAATCAACTCATGATATGTCTTTTCTGTACCTATGAGGATTTAATTTATGTAGACACTAACCCCTCTAATCAAGTTTTATGTTGAGTTTTGTGTAAAGAGATTTTTCAAGTGGAAGAGTTGAGTGTGATAAATAAAGATCACGAGGGACAAACACTAAAGCTTGGAGATTTTAACCCTAGTCTCACCCTACATATATCAAATAATTACAAGAATTCAAGCTTGGGGATGCCAAGCCACCTCACTCCAATCATCTTGATAACAAGTAAGTAAGCCTAGCTATATGGCTATAAAGAAAGCGCTTTACGGGAGGCAACCCGGTTGTTTTTATTTTTGATTTTATTTGTGTCCTCTTGCTGTAACGAGAGACTTAGTTTTTAGTTTAGTTTCTGGAATTTTTAATAAAGTGCCAAGTTTTACCCATTTTGGATTAAAAAAGTTGCATATTGTATTCGGAGATTTCATTCCAGCACGAATCTATGCACGGTATGATTTTTCATTCCTAATATGTAACTCTGAATGAGCTAATATTTTAACTGTAACTGTAACTTTTCATCCTCTGTAAGCATGAATTGTTCGTAATTTTTAGACATATATAAGTCAGGTAGAAAAATCCGTTACGCTGCTGCTGTTTTTCTGGACAGATTCTGTTCCATTTTGTTTGATGCATTCTTTGAACTTTTAACTTGAATCTTTTTTATCCAATTGAGTTTATAAGTAGGCATACAAGATTATATACTTTCAGGATATTCATATGAATTTTTGTTTAAGGATTTTATGCAGAAAGAAATTCATCTGTCTATCACTACTAATGTCACCCCACCGAAAAGAAATGGGAGAACGGTGTTTTAAAGTTTTTTCACAGGAATTAGAGGAGATGCACCAAGAGCTATCCAAGGATGATGAAGACCATAAGCTTGGGGATGTGAAGACAACCCCACTGGACCAACACACTCTCGGTTTGCACACGTCTAACTTCTATTTTTCGATCAATGCACTTTATCGCATAAACTTGGAGCGTCTTTTATTTGTTTTTTTATTTTGATTTAATTTTTGTTTTGAGACCACCAATATTATTTTTTATATGAGAGAGCTACTGGAAATTTGGGTTGAATTAAGTTGGATGCTATTAAAAAGATTGGGAAAGGGATGTTTGAGTTGATTTAAAAAGATACATATAGTTGCATGATTCATGTGTTTTTTAATGAGTGTTAATTTGCAAGTGTTTTATCAAGAGCTATCTCTTATTTATGTTTTGATGCTGAATGTTAATTTAATTTGTTTAACATGGATTGGTTAGTTCTATGGACACTTGTGCATGCATTTAGACAGTCAACTTTCTCCCTTTTGCTAGCCCAAAAATTGCAACAAGTAAAAACTTGTTTTCCAACACCTTCAACCAAAGTTTTCCAGTGAGTCCACCATATCTACCTATTAGCTTTAAGCTATTCTGAGTATGTTTAGCATGTTATTTTGTATTATCTTCACCTCTGAATTAAAATGCTTATGTTATTGATTGTTATGGGGAAAGTTGGTTAAAAAGCTCTCACACCTTACTTTTATTGCACTTAATAAACATGAACCATTGTGATTAAAATTGTGAAGCTGTGAGCTTGACAAGAGTCTTGGTTGGGGGTTAGCCCATATGTGCTGTCACATGGCAAGCTTTCAACATGTTCTTAATTATATTTAGTTGATATCATGTACTTTTGTTTATGGATGCCTATCATAGTGCCAAATAAATGTGGAAACTAAGTAAGTTTAAGTAGTTGGTATAAATGGCTAGGAGACACCTGGGCTGCTAATCTAAGCCATGCATCATTCATGGTGGAAATTTTCTTACGTACTATTGTGAACCTTTAGTGATGCACCTCATAATAAAAAGCTATATCAATAGTAAATAAAAAGGGTGTTGATATTGTTCCTTATGTTTGTTTGTCTTGTCATTTTGACATGGGATTGTTCCATGTCCTGGGACAAGAGGTACCCCAGTTGACCCTCTTGATGACGCTATTTTACAATGACTTTAACTTGAACTTGCTTGGTAGCCCAAATTGAGTAACACCATGGTGTAGGTACTCGTATTCACGGGGCATGAAGCTTTAAACCCATACTTTTTCATGCACACTACTCATATTTGCTTTCACTTTAAACTTTAACCATTCAAGATGTTATGATGGGGGTAATGAGAGCTTGACACCAATAAATACCACATTGCAAACATTAACTTAATTAGAAGCATTTGGAAGTTAGATGAAACTTATTCATGTTTTACCTCTACTCATTTATATATCTTTCTAAAGTGTCCACTTTTATATTCAGTTTTATAAGAGTACTCTATGACCATTATAGGATGTTTTTACTTTTCATTATGCATACATTTGGTCCATAGTACTTTCTTCTATGTTGCACTTTGTGAATTATCATTGAACATCCATGCATTGAGTAATTGATATCACTTCATAATCTATCTTGCATATTGGTACTCCTTTGAAGAATGAATCATTTGACTTTATGTAGCAATAGTAATCATCTTTGATATCCATTGTTAATCTTAAAATGCAATGTCCATGTTGGTTTTATCACCTTTATACTCGAGGACGAGTATAGGTTAAGCTTGGGGATGTTGATGCATTTAAAATGCATACATGAACTTTGCATTATATTACTCATATTTCAATCATATTTGCATAATATAAGGGTTATATCATTGTTTTATAATGACTTTGAGAAGATTCACAGTTTTCCTATTTTCTGGAATTAACCCTGCTCTGGCAGAAAACTCTATTTTCTATATTTTTGAGTTTCAGGGACCCAAACGACGTCCAAATGACCTGAAAATTTACGAGCATCAGTTTTTGGAAGGAACAAAGCGCAGGGGCGAAGGAAGCGAAAAAGTGGAAGCCCCGAGGCCAAAAGAGGGGGCCCACGTGGCCAGATTCCTTGGCCGCGTGGGGCCCACCAACTTGGCCCTCGTGGCTCCATTGCCGTCGATCTTTCTTCCCGAGGCTTCCATTTGACCTAAAAACGACTATAAAAATAGCCCCCCCCCCACGTTTTCTAGAGGAGAGCGCCGCCGAAACACAGAAACCACGAAACAGAGACCTGGAGCTGCAGATTGGAGGGGGAAAACTCCGACGGGGCGCTGCCGGGGTGGTCTCCATCTCCCCCAACGACATCTCCACCGTCTCCATGATGAAGAGGGACTAGTCTCCCTCGGGGCTGAGGGCACATGCCGGTAGCTATGTGGTTTATCTCTCTCTCCCATGGTGTGATCTTTATGTGATCATGAGCTTTCTAATCTAGTTGAATCCATAGATCTTACTCTTCATTATCTTACGAATTATGCTACTCAAGTGGTTTTATTAATGTAATCTCCGGAGTCACCTTTGTCCCATGGTGCGAAGTTGACAGTGTGCGCACCGTGTGTGGCTCTTAGGCTAAAGATTACAGGAATACTTATCATGAATTATTATTTGTGTTGAATGTATCTATGAAATTGTGGTGTTTGTCTAGTACTATCTTAGGGCGCTCAAGTTGACAGTGTGGGGTTCCCTAGATGTGGAATGCGACTTTAAGGTGTGCTTTTATAGCCCTACGCAATGGATTGGTGTTCGTTATCCAACTGGAGGATAGTTCGGGGTAGCATAGTGAAGAGGAAATATTTATGTATTCAATTATATTATTATTGTTGAGAGTGTCCACTAGTGAAAGTATGATCCCTAGGCTTTGTTTCCAAGCATTGATACACCGTTTTAGTCACTTTTGTCACTTGTTTGCTTGCTGCCATTTTTATTACAGAATTACAAAATCATCTTTTACCATCCATATCACTTGCATTTTACTATCTCTTCGCCGAACCAGTGCACCTATACAATTAGCCATTGTATTAGGTGTGTTGGGGACACAAGAGACTTCTTGTATCTTAATTGCAGGGTTGCTTGAGAGATGATACATTCAACCTCTACCTACCGTGGATTCGATAAACCTTGGGTTACACTCACTTAAGGGAAATTTGCTGTTGTCCTACAAACCTCTGCACTTGGAGGCCCAACAAGTCTACAAGAACAGAAGCATGTAGTAGACATCAAGCACTCATATTTCAATCATATTTGCATCATATAAGGGTTATATTATTTTTTTATAATGATTTTGGGAAGATTTCACAGTTTTCCTATTTTTCTGGAATTAACCCTGCACTGGCAGAAAACCCTATTTTCTATATTTTGATGTTTCACGGGCCCAAACGACGTCCAAATGACCTGAAAATTTGCGAGTATCAGTTTTTGGAAGGAACAAAGCGTAGGAGCGAAGGAAGCGAACAAACGGAGGCCCGAGGGACAGAAGAGGGTGGCCCACGCGGCCAGATTCCTTGGCAGCGTGGGACCACTCATTTGGGCCCTCGTGGCTCCGTTGCCGTCGATCTTTCTTCCAGAAGCTTCGTCTTGACCTAAAACCGACTATAAAAATAGTCTCCCGACGCCTTTCGGAGAGGAGGCCGCCGAAAACACAGAAACACCAAAACAGAGATCTGGAGCTGCATATTGGAGGGGGAAACTCTGGCGGAGCGCTGCCGGCGTGGTCTCCATCTCCCCCAACGATATCTCCATCGTCTCCATGATGAAGAGGGAGTAGTCCACCCCTGGACTATCGGTTTGTGGAAGTAACTTATGTATCTCTCCTCTCTCTTGAGCTTCACTAATTAGCACCGTATAAGCTGCCGAACATGATTACGGTCATCTATGTAATATCTTTGTGGTGGATCTCTTTATGAGTTAATATATGTTTGAGATTGCAATTGTTTTGTTTCACTTATGAAGTAGATGCATATTATGTACCCCGTTCTTGTCTACTTGTTTTGATCAAGCATGTTTATGAGAGCGTGTGTGGGGGAACATGTGCATTAGTTGGAGTAATGAGGGGGTGGCTAGTGCGGTGAAAGTGAGAGAAGTTCCGCGATCCACTTGGGTATTTTTACCTTACTTTGTTGCCTCACTAGAGATAAAGAAAAATACCATGCCACCGGAGCTGTGGGTGTGACCATTGCCACTTCTCCATGACTAGATCTAGCATGTTCTTATTTTAACTTCATGTCATAAGACTTAAAGCTATACTCTGATTTATCTTAATTACTGAGGTGCTAAGATTTAGTTCACATCTTGGTGGAGTATAAGATAGATTAATAAACAAAAGATCTCTATGTTAGGACGTGATGCCCATATAATTAGTAACTTGTCATGAAACCTTTGTTGCAATCTCATATGTCAATTCTAGTGTTCCATTATCTACCACTTTATTAAAGAGAGAGTGCATTTGTGAAACCATGAACTCCGGTCCATTTTTAATCATAAGAAACACCTTTCCAACAACTTATAAGCATTTCCATTTTCTGCCATTTAAAAATCCATCATTGTTTCCACCATCCTTACATATTTATTTACCATCCTTGCATATTTATTTCTTGTTTTGCATTTGTTATATTTTCATATCATTCTCACACATTGTGCTTGACAACCACTTGGTGAGGTTGAGGGCACAAAACAATTTATTTTGTTTTGCAGGTTTTCAAGAGAAGGTTAGGAAGATAAATCTTTCACTACTGATTCCCTGAGTGTTCGATATTAAACCCTCGAGTCACCCCTCATGGGAAAAACTGTCTTTCCTATAATATACACTCTGCTCTTGGAGTCTCAGTCTGACCATATTCTTTTGACGCAGGTAACTACGTCAAAGGCCATCAGCACCCTGCCGGAGAGGGGAATTGACGCCGGAGGCATCTACACCACCATGGCTGCCTCCGGAGTGATGCGTCAGTAGTCCACCACGGGACTACGGGTCCATAGCAGTAGCTAGATGGTTGTCTCTCCTCCTTGTACTCTATTGTTTAGATCTTGTGAGCTGCCTATCATGATCAAGATCATCTATTTGTAACTGCTACATGATTGTGTTTGCATGGATCCGATGAATTGTGGAAGTCATTACTTTTGTTCAGTCATGTGTTTCATCTACGATCTTGCATGCTCTTCGATGCTAGTGGTTGCTTTGGCCGAGTAATTGTTAGTGTTGTATGAGGGAGTATTTATGTTAGATAGTGGGTTCATGCCTCTCTTTGTCTGAGTTCGGTGACAGGAACGGTTAAGGCTAGAGATGTGTTGTTGCCACTAGGGAGAAAACACTACATTGCTTACATTATGCACTTTGCTTATTGCGATGATCTGTTGCTTGCAACTTAATACTTTTGGGTGACATGCTGGATAGCGATCCTAGAGTGGATTATTAGTTATACATGTAGTTGGATGATGGTCTATGTATTTTGACGTAATGCCCATATTAGATGAAGCGGTGAACTATATTGTTTTATGATAACCTTGTTGTGCGCTTACAATTCTGTCAATTGCCATGCTGTAATTTGTTTACCCATCATGTATATCTTTTGGAGAGACACCTCTAGTGACTTGTGGACCCCGGTCCTATTTTCCTACATTGCTTACAACCGTTTTCATAGCTTTTCATCATCATTTGCTGGCTGGTCATATTTAATTCTTTGTGTTTGGCAAGCCGGAGAGATTGACAACCTCTCTGTTTTCTTGGGGCAAAGTAGTTTGTTGGTAATTGTGTGCAGGTCCACGTCAATAATCAAGAAACGGTGCTATTGACACCTTCCTAAGCCTTCTCCAAGTCCTACTGGTTCGACAACCTTGGTTTTTGAAATCAAGGGAAAACTTCCGCTACGCTGATTCATACCTTCCTCTTGGGGTTTCCCAACAGCAATCCGCTCCCATCATAAAAACTTTGTGATGAAGCTACTTTAGCTCGAAGGAAGGAATTTAGAGAACAATATCAGTGTCTGCAAACCTTGCATATATTCAAAATATAAGCACACATTGTCACACTAAAATTATACTCTGTCATGTTGCCACAAACAGGGTTTCGGATATCAATATATCTTTCACTCCATGCTTGTATCTGAAAACAATCCTTTTCAGCTCCCGGATTACCTAGATTCTGAAAACATTCTTTTAAGATCCGGTATTGTGGAAACAAGCATGACACCAGATACTAAGTAGGAATTATTGCTCTTTAGATCAATCAACTATTAATCATATGGAGCTAGGTAGGTTTTACCGAAAAATTTGCAATAGGACTCAATTTTAAATTTCACTAACACGGTACCAATCATAATTGATTTTCCAGATCATAACAGTTTTATCTCAATTAACAATCTAAGTGTAAGGTAGTTTGTGGATGCCATTTACTACAACAAATTATGCAACTTCACTATGATTGATTGTTCATGATAATTGGTTCAAATTAATCAAATTACTAATGAACTCCCGCTAAACTCAACATCTCTCGGGTTGTTTAGTGATACACGATCCAAATCCACTACACCACAACCGATCATCATGTGAGATGATGTAGCTTCAAAGGTGAACATCGCCATGTTGATCATATCGTCCATATGACTCGTGTTTAACCTTTCAGTTCTTGTGTTCCGAGGCCATGTAGGTACATGCTAGGCTCGTCAAGGAAACCGCAGTATTTCCGCATGTGTAAATCTGGCTTAAACCCGTTGTATGCGAACGTAGAGTCTATCACACCCGATCATCACATGGTGCTTCAAAACGACGAACTTTTGCAACAGTGCATACTAGGGGAGAACACTTCTTGATATTAACGAGAGAGATCACCTTATCATGCTACCGTCACGATCAAATCTAAGCAAGCAATAAGGTGCATAAAAGGATAAACATCACATGCAATTTAATTTGTGACATGATATAGCCTTTTTCTTGTGCCTTTGATCTCCATCTCCAAAGCACCGGCATGATATCCATCATCACCAGCATGGCGTCGCCGTCTCATGATTGCCTCCACCAACTATTGCTACTCTTAGCGATAAATTAAAGCAATTACATGGCGTTAAAGTGACATGCAGATCATACAATAATAATAAGACAACCATATGGCTCCTACCGGTTGCCGTACTCATCGACATGCAAGTCGTGAAAATTGCAAAACATGATCATTGCATACATTATCACAAATCACATCTTGGCCATACCACATCACAAAACCCTGCAAAAATAAGTTAGACGTCCTCTACTTTGTTTATGCAATTTTTACGTAGCTTCTATGGGTCATGAGATAGAACCGTTCTAGTCTACGCAAAGCCACAACGGTGATATAAAAGTTGCTTATTTTATATCCTTTTTAAAGGCCTTCCGTCGAAGATCGCATCTCACTATAGCAAGAGAAACAGACACCCGCCAGCCACATGTGCAATACAAGTTGCACGTCAAGTGTGGAATCGGTCTCTCGTACGCGGACGAGTAAAGTTGGTCTGGGCTGCTTCAATCCCACCATACCGTAAAGATACAAAATGCACGTGGGAAGGTAGCAACAAAAACATCAACGCCCACAACTCCTTGTGTTCTAATCGCACCAACATCTATGAATAGATCTAGGCTCTGATACCACTGTAGGGTTTGTTGCATAGAAAACAAAATTTTTCCTACGAAACAAGCGGAAGAAACCCAACGGATCTAGATCTATTAGATGAAGGTAGCGTGAAGGAGATCCAATCTCTTACCCTCAAAGAACGAACAAAGCCTTTTGTCGATGCAGGGGTTGGTCTGTCGATCCCCGCAACTAGACTCACACTACTAGGAAACTAGCTATAGGTGGAATGATGTTTTGTGGCGCACCAAACAAGCCGTGCGCCACTAATAATATTCTGTGGCGCACCAATGAGGATGCGCCACAATATTCTGTGGCGCATTCCCAGATGGTGCGCCACTAAATATCATGTTTCTGTGGCGCACTGGAAGGAATGCGCCACAAATAGTTGGTGGACCCCACCACCACCGGCTGGGTGGGGTCCTATCCCACTTTTTCTGTGGCGCATGGTACAGGGTGCGCCATAGAAACATGATTTTTAGTGGCGCACTGTAACACATGCGCCACAGAAATTCATCTTTCTGTGGCGCATGGAAGTGGATGCGCCACAGAAAGTTGAATTTCTGTGGCGCATGTGTTACAGTGCGCCACTAAAAAGGCCCACCACCGCCGCACCCTCCTCGATCTGTCCTCTCGATCTGCCTCCGCCGGCGCCGACGCCGGCCTCCACATCCCACCCGCGCCGCTCCGACGTGCAGACATGTTGTTGGATAAAATTACAAAAAAACTGCCACCACACCACTGTATATATATATATACTGTGCCTCTCGGATGCATATGCTCCTTTTATGCAAAAAAAAATTGAAATGTAAAAAGAACTCAGAAAAACATGCATATATCTCCAGCACATTCTATGCCTCATGTAAAGTCTAGCAATAAACTGACATTGTATGTGAGCTGTGCAAAAGAAATTTGGACAGTCGGATTGAAATCGGATGGAGATGAAGGGCCTAAAGTCGCAATGTGACTTCTCCTTTTCCTCTTTTTTTGATTATATATTTACTTCTTTATATTTCCAACTATTTATTTTAATTCATACCTTTTGTATAAAATAAACATTTAAATTAATCAAATCATTTGATTTTGATTATGTATTTACTTTTTATATTTCCAACTATTTATTTTAATTAAATAGTACCTTTAAAAAAATACCTTTTTTTGAAAATAAAAATACTTTTTTAGAAAATAAAAGGTCAAAACAGAACACGCCACTCCACCCGCACCGTTCCTCCACCTCCTCCACCCGTGCCTCGCCGCCACCGCTCCCTCTCGCTCGATCCCCCCACCGTGCTCCTCGCCGCCACCGCCGCGCCGCCGCGCCGCGCCCCGCCGCGCCCGAGCCGCGCCCGAGCACCGCTGCGCCGCGCCCCGCCGCTCCCTGCCGCGCCCGATCCGCCGCGCCGCGCCGCGCCGCGCCGCGCCCCGCCGCGCCCGATCCGCCGCGCCCGAGCACCGCCGCGTCGGCGACCTCCCCTCCCTCGGCGACCTCCCCTCCCTCCACGACCAAGGTGAGCCACCTCCCCTCCGCCGGCGACCTCCCCCTCCCTCGTGCACGCAAGGTGCTCGACAAAATGGCTGAAAAAACTATATGGATTAGCCTACTTTGCATGCAAATTCTGAAAAATCGGCTCCACCAAAATTTGTAAATTTCATATCATTAGAAAGAGCTAAACCTGTAGATTCATAGGCATGAATTGTTTGTCCAAATTAATCACTATAACACACTAAATCATGTAGGCCAAAATGCTATATTTTATCTGTTTTCTGAGAAACGTGAAAAACTGCTGTCTGAAAAACAGTGTAGATTAGCCCCCTTTGCATGCAAATTGTGGGAAATCTGCTACACCAAAATTTGTAAATTTAATATCATTAGAAAGAGCTAAATCTATAGATTCATAAGCATTATTTGTTTGTCCAAATTAAACACTAAAACAGACTAAATCATGTAGGCAAAGTTGCTATGTTTTATCTGTTTTAAACTCTTAATAACATATATGAATTTATTGCCTAAGTTGATATTGCGTAAGTTGCTATGAATTTATTTACATATATTCATTTCATATATGACTAACCCCTATATCAAATGATTTTACTTAACTGCTTAGCATCATGTCGGATCCGGAGCCTAAGTTCCGTGGTGTTCACCGCAAAGCCACGAAGACACCGTCTTGGGGAGCTCAGATCACCGTCAAAGGCAAGAAGATCCAGCTTGGAACTTTCAAGTGCCCGTGGCAGGCGGCCCGCGCCTATGACTGCGCCGCGGTCCAGCACTTTGGGGATAGTGCGACCCTCAACTTTGAGGATGAACGGAAGGTGGCGCACAAGTTAGCGCCAGATGGCATGAGGTTCGCGACGAGGGCCGAGGAGAGGGAGCACCGGCAGGCAGAGAGGCTACTCAGCGGGCGCCACCACCAGCGCGAGGAGGTTGACCCCTTGGTCAAGGATCTCCTCCTTGATCCTGAGGTGATGACGGTCCAGTACCAGGTCCTCAGCGAGAGCCGGCAGCAGCGCGTGCAAGGTGAGGCCGGCCCCTCCGTCACGCGGCGCGTGCAGGGTGAGGCCGGCCCCTCCGGCACGCAGCGCGTGCAGGGTGAGGCCGGCCCCTCCGGCACACAGCAGCAGGACGACTCGTTGAGCTTGTCCTCTTGGTGGGACCACCCCTGCGGCGACGACGACGACGTCACTGACACCGGCGCGAGTGGACGACGTCACTGACTTATGATGCTACCTATATGTCGTACTGCTAGACGTACTTATTATGCTACCTATCGTACTGCTAGACTTATGATGCATGCATTCTACCTATGTAGTATTGTGCTACTTGTCTATATGTGTTATGTTTTATCTGTTTTCTGAAAAACTGCTAAGTCTGAGAACATGCAAATTGTGAGAAATATGCTCCACCTAATTTCTGTTTTATCATGTAGGCAGTCCGCCGCCTCCGCCGCCACCGGAGGTGCTAGCTCATCGACAAGTGGTGAGAAATGTGTTGATGAATATATGTGTGTCCACGCGACCATCGTGTCGGTGTTGTTTGTGCTCCGACCATCGTGTCGTCGAGATGTGGTTGATCCGAGATGCTTGTGCAGGTACCCGTGAGGCCCTTGAGATTGCCGGAACGTCGATTAACTTCCGTTCCGGCAAATTCGGGTACTCCATATGTCCCTTTTTTAGCAAAGGTCATGCCGAATTTTTTCGTGAATTTTGGCATGACTTTGCTAAAAAAGGGACATATGGTGTATTGCGACTAATGCATGGGCCGGGGTATCTTACTACTTAATTAATTGATTTTTTCTTATATTTGTTATACTAACTTTGACGTTTTTTCCTTATAGGTGCGAACATGGCTGACAATAACGAGGCCGGGGGTTCTCGAATAGGAGGCGAGGAAGACATAAGGACGGTCATCTCACAAGCAGTGACAAAGACATTGACGTCACTCTTTCCTACTGCCTATGAGGGTGTCAGGGTTTGGATTGAGGGAGGGAAAAAAGGGCCTCCTCCAGTGATCAGCTTCGGCTCCGTCAATTACTCAATCGATGTGGCTACAGAAGATGCACCACCCACAGCATCCCCGGAGGTAAAGAAGAAGAAGCAGAGGAAGAGAAGCAAGCCAGCTCCTAAGATGACTATCTCGGGGTATGAAGACATGGTATCACCACGAGACGATGGCATGTCCCGTGTTCATGAAGCTGGTAGACTGATCCTGCCTCAGGAGCTGCTCCGCCTCGGAGAGGGATGCATGTTCTCTTTGCAGGCTAGAGCGCAAGCTTCTTGAAGCTAGAGCGCAAGCTTCTTAAAGAAGAGGATCCAAATTACCCGGTGTTCACTGTCAAGGTGCCAAAGTACTTGGCCGACTTCGTCCATGAAGCCCCCGCGGATTATTTCTTCATATCGTACGAGGACGTCTTCAAGCTGTTCACTATAAACGGCTGGACTATAACTTGGTCCGTCTCTACGCGCTCAACCAGGCAATGAGGATCAGGAGAGATAATACCCCGTACGTCAAGGTAGTGGATCCCTACTACATGCGTGACAGCCTGTTGGTGGAAGGATCAACGACACGGGCCATGGCCACGGAGTTCCTCCAGAGAGTCATGCTGAACAACCAGGATAAGAACGGCCTTCTTTTGCCTTTCTTTTCCAAGTAAGTACACATCCGGTCGCCGACGTCGTATGTTATGCTTTCTTATAGATTTCTTCCGTTGTTGATCCTTTCCAACATTCTGTTCCAATTGTGTTGAGCAGTGACAAGTACTGCGTACTCATCGTCCTAAGCCCGAGGTGGTCTATTGCCACTTATTTCGACTCGGGTAGTCTTAAAGACTACACCAAAATAAAGGTTGTTCTCGATGAGGCTCTCGAGGGCTATGCCCAAAAGGGAGGCCACTTCGACGTAGAAAAGAATGGGGAACGTTTCTCGAAGGAGAAGAAACACATTTTCAGCCATGCAACCACGTTCCATTGCATCAAGCATGCGCCTGACAGCGTGAAGGATGCCTTCTACGTCCTCCATCACATTAAAGGGCTTGTCCGGGATGCAGAGCTAGCGAGGTTGCCATCTAGTCTCCAACAATGGACCAAATTTATAGGGGATATCTCCGACGCTGATCTTAGAGAGGAATTCCATCGCATCCAGATGCAGTTATCGCACATCATCAAGGAAGATGTCATGACAGAAGGAGGGTCCTTACACAACTCCAGAGGTAATTTGTCCATCTCCCAAATATATATCCCAATCCACTCAATATATTATTAACCAAATATATATCCCAATCCATTTGCAGGGTTGTCTAAGTGGGAGATCGAAGACCGCCTAGACAAGCAAAATGACATTAGGACGTGGCTGACAAAAGAGCGATTTAAACCGTTCCCGGAGCCGATCAAGAAGAAGCCTCAATCCTGCAGCTACCAGTGGAGCTAGACGTGTTCTCCAAATTCACTGAAGTCTTTTCTTTTTTAGTCGCTGCTGGGGCCCCTAAATTCGGCACTTGTAATTGATGTGTGAAACGATGAACTTAATTTGTATCATGACTTGTGTGAAAATTATGTATATCATGCTCTAAGTAATTAATATAATCTGTTTTCGTATACCGTGTAAACTATATTATTGTTTCTATCATATTTGTATAATTCCTGTATATCTGTATAAACCCTGTATATATACCTGTATTTATACAGCGCTGTATAAATTGTGTATACAGCAAAATATATCAGTGGCGCATGTTATAATGTTTTTGTGGCGCACCATCTTCTGTGGCGCACGGATACACAATGCGCCACTAATATATTTCTGTGGCGCACGGTAGCTGGTGCGCCACAAAATAGTGATATTTCTGTGGCGCACTCCCGCGGTGCGCCACAGATATATATTTTAGTGGCGAGACATCTGTGGCGCATCCTTATATGAGGCGGATGCGCCACAGAAAGGGCAAAAAGGTGCGCCACTAGTAGCCTATTTCCTAGTAGTGTCATCTAGTCGCGAGGAGATGTATTATCCAATCCGATGAAGCGCCACACGAGCAGCACCTCCGCGGTATCCACACGTTCAGCTTGGTGTAGACTTCTTCTCCTTGATCCCGCAAGCGAGAAAGAAGTGGCTCGCGAGATTCCAGCAGCACGACGGTGTGGTGGTGGATATGGTGGAGAAATTCCGACAGGGCTTCGCCAAGCGGCTGCGGGAGAGAGGAGGGAGGTGGGAGAGGGAGGCGGCGGCTAGGGTAGGAGGGTGTCACGCCCCAGCCCTGCCCTCCCTCTTATATAGGCGTGGGGGGGCTGACTTGGCCCCTCCCCCAAGCCCTAGGGCCGGTCGGCCAAAGGGAAACTTACCCCCCAAGGCAGCCCCTAGATTTTTGGGTGCCTCCACCTGTGTGGCTGCATGGGCCCTTAGGGATTGGTGCGGCTGGCCCAAGTGGACTACTGCACCTCCCTCAGTCCATGTGGGCCCTTCCAGGTTCGTGGCCCCCAAGGTGGGGCCCTCCGGAACCTTCTAGAACATTCCGGTACTTTGCCGGAAAATTCTCGAACTTTTCCGAAACCTGAAAAACCACTTTCCATATATGAAACTTTATCTCCGGACTCTTTCGGAGCTCCTCGTGATATCTAGGATCTCATCCGAGACTCTGAATCAACATTTGATTACACTATTAATTATCTCAACTTAAGCCCTAGCTACATCAAAGCCTTAAGTGTGTGACCCTACGGGTTCGAGAACATGTAGACATGATCTAATCAATAACCAGTAGCGGGACCGGGATGTCCATATTGGTTCCTACATATTCAACGAAGTTCTTTATCGGTTGAACCACGATGTCGGGGATTCAATTAATCCCGTATACGATTCCCTTTGTCCCACGATATATCACTTGACCGCGATTTTATCGCCGGTATCACCATACCTTGTTCAATCTCGTTACATGGCAAGTTCTCTTTACTCGTTCCATAATATATGATCCCATGACTACCACTTAGTCACATGTTTGCAAACTTCTGGATGCTATATTACCGAGAGGCTCAGAGATATCTACTCCGTCACATGGAGGGACAAATCCCACTCTTGATTCATGTCACCCAACAAGTACCATCAGAGATACCTGAAAGCCACCTTTATAATCACCCAGTTATGAAGTGACGTTTGATGTCCACAAAGCATTCCTCCAGTAAACGGGAGTGACACAATCTCATGGTCTAAGGAAACTATACTTGACATATACAAAAGCGTTAGCAATGAAACTATGTGACACGATCAATTGTTATGCTTTATGATTGGGTATGTCTATCACATCATTCTCCTAATGATATGATTCCGTTATCAAGTGACTATAACAAGTTCATGGTTAGGAAACCTTAACCAACTCTTGACTAACGAACTAGCCTAGTAGAGGCTTACTAGGGACACTTTGTTGTTTATATTCCACACATGTATTATGTTTCCAGGTAATACAATTATAGCATGGATAATAAAAATTTATCATAAACATGAAATATGATAATAAACAACTTTATTATTGCCTCTTGGGCATATTTTCAACACTAATGGAACTATAGAAGTTTAACCTCTAAGAAAGCGTTCTATGAAGCCTCTCATAATTTGATTGATTTATTTTTTCCTTTCCTACACACGGATGCAGAGGACATTAGTTTCAGACTTTCAGGAGCCAAAGAAACTTTGCATATCACATCGTAATTTCTGTTTTTTTGGCGTTGGGACTAACAAATTGGACACTGAAGTTGTATTTGGCCCAAATGGGCCTTACCATCATAGGCCGCGTCCACCAGAAAGCCCAAAGCCTCCCACCCTGGTCCACCACCACCGCTGTTTAGGGAAAATCCTAGGGGTGGAAACAGATCGGATGTGGATCGGATAGTGCCCTTCCCACATCCGTTTCCATATTTTTTAAACGAATACGGATACGAATTCGGATGTTGTCAAATACGAATGCGGAGCGGATGTTACTCGAATACGAATTCGGATCGGATATTTTCTCAATTCGGAACGGAAACGAATATAACAAAATAGTAGACTCGTGTCTTATAACGAGTCAACTATATAATGAAATAGTGATAAATATAGCTATGTAATAGACATTTGTTTAAATTTCAATCATAGAATAATATATTTGATCACTTTCTCACTATTTTAGGTTGAGTAATTCCCATATCGGGCTAGAATTATCAAAATTTACCAGCATAATCTTATTCAGATACACATATATCCATTTCCATATCCACATTTCTATCAAAATTCAATACCACATTTGTTTTGTATTTTTTTAAATGGATTCAGATATTTACCACTTCCATTTTCATTTTGTTCGGATTCGGATATTTACCACTTCCATTTTCAATTTCTCGAATATGAATGTCGGATGATTCGGATTATCCGCTACCGGTTCCCACCCCTAGCAAATCCTATATACCGCCCAGCGGCGATGCAAATCGGCTTCGTCGCCTGAAGCGTCCCACTGATGGGCCGGCCCATTTGACGGGTTTTTTCTGCCTTTTTATTTCTTCTCTGTTTTCCTTTTCTTTCCTTTTTTTCTTTTTTTTCTTTTCTTGTAGTTTTCTTTTCTATTTTTGTTTTTGTTTTTCTTTCTTTCTTTTTTTGTTTCTTTTCTTTCTTAAAAATGCTTAGATTCACAAAATGTTCAAACTAAAAATTGTTCAAATTCAAAAAATGTTTAGATTCAAAAATTGTTCAAATATGAAATTTGTTCAGATTGGAAAAATGTTCATATTACAAAATGTTCAGATTCAAAAATTGCGTAACTTTGAAATTTGTTCAGATTCAAAAAATGTTCAGATTGGAAAAATATTCAGATTCAAAAAAAATCAAATTCAATTTTTTTTCAAATTCGAAAATCGTTCAGATTTCGAGAAACATGAAGATTTAAAATTTATTAGGATTTAAAAACATATTTTAAAAACACAAAGAAGAAAAAAAAAACACTGCTTCTTTATTGGGCCGCGCCAGACCGGCCCATGAAGCCTCTCGCTTCCGGCGACGCGGCCACATTCCGTCTCCTCGAGGCGATATATCGGAGCTCCCGCTGTTTAGCGCCGGACAAATTCCCCTTCTCGCCTCGTGCATCGTGTCCAAGCCCCAAACCCTCGCACGAAGTCACCCACTCCCGGCGACAGCCATGGATCTCCGGCGCTCTACGGTTTACGGTGTGCGGAAGGGAAGCGTCTAGCTAGGAGTCTCGCCAAAACTGCTGATGTCGATCGCTACAAAGCTTGATTCTTTCACGACTGTCGTTCCCGCCGACCTTTTTCTCTCACCATCTATGTCGGATTTGCTTTCGTCAACTGTCAGTTTAATATATATTACAAGCTCAGTTTAAGACAAGTTGGTACTACGGCCTACGGGTCGACCGGTCGACATAATCGTTAGATATTTTCATGCTAAGGCAAATGGTGGATTCCGAAAAATAAAAGAAAAAAATAGAAATTGTTTCGTTGGAACAAGAAGAAGGGAGAATAGACGGTGATGAAAACCTCACGGTGTTACGTTACTCGATATTATAAACAATTGTTTGGTATACCTGATGTGACCGATATAGATTTGAATGTTGGAAATGTTAACAAAATTTCATGAGAGGAGGCTCAGAAACTGACTCGGCTTTCCTCAAAAGAGGAAATTTAAACTGCAGTATTTCAAATGAAAAAAAAAAAACGGCACCTGATTTAGATGGATTTACTGTTGAATTTTACAAGAAATGTTGAGATCTGGTGGGTGATCGAGGAATTGTTAGATGATTTTCACTCTACAACAAATTGCCAGACAGAATTATGACATTATTACTACGGTGCCTAAATGTAAAAATGCTAGGTAGATTAAAAAAAATCCTATTTACCTCTTGAATGTGAGCTTTAATTAAAAAATCATGATGAACATATTATGCTTGGTACAGACTGTATTATTTCACCTGTTCATGCTTTTATGAAGGGGGTATATAATGGATGTTGTGGTTATTTTGCATTAAGCTTTAAATTCCATTCATGTTTATAAAAAATGCCCTTTTCAAAGTAGACTTTGAAAAAATGTATGATAAGATTAAATGGCCACTTGTTTATAAATTGAAGGGTTTCCCTGATGTTTGGTGTGACTCGATCATGAGTATTATGAGAGGGAGCATGTTGGTATTAAGTTGAATGACCACTTGGGATCTTTTTTTATTGATTCATTGTACCCTCTCTTGTTTGACCGTTTGATTATCTAAAAAGTATCTCTTATAATTTAATAGATACTTGCCACTTAGTTGCCCTCTAGTAATGGTGAGACTGAATGCCTAGACACCGTTTTTATCCTATTCAATCCTACAAATACAACCCTTCTAGTCTGCTTCTAGTTCTTGTTTACTTCACTTTGTGTTTTAGTTTATAATTGCTTATGTCCATTTACATTGTTTTCCTAGCAACATGTAGAGTATACTATTTCCAGACTTTTGATTTGGGTACGAACGTAACTATTATAGATGGGAGAACATAGTTGAGATGTTGGTATTTGCCTTCCTTTAACTCCCTAGGGGCGATATTGAAAACGGGAGTGTTTGCCCGCGAGACTGTTGTGTTTCATGACGACGCCAAGAGTGTTTGTGATGATTTTCACCTGATTTTCTGCTAATTAATCGGATAATTCTCTTTTTTTTAATTAATGAGATGAGGTAACTTTTGACTCCATTTCAAAAACAAAATGATACCCTGACACTAACCTATTTTGAAAATCCCCATGACATGACCATGTCCTAATCTCCTTGGATCGTAATTTCTGTAGAGCTCGTGGACCTTGCGCTAGGCCTAACAAATTGCGTACTGAAGGTGCAGTTGGCCCGGTTTCCACCCGAGGAAAGCCCATACAAATGGGCCTTACCTTCATAGAACGCGTCCACGAACGCCCAAAGGCTCCCACCGCTGCCGCTGCTTAGCGCCGGACAGATTCCCCTTCTCGCCTCGTGCGTCGTGTCCAAACCCCAAACCCTCGCGCGAAGTCACCCACTCCCGGCGACGGCCATGGATCTCCGGCGCCCGCCGCGCTCGACGTCGGGCGGCGTCGAGCCCAAGATCCGCCAGGTGGGCTTCGTCACTCCTGGCGTTTCGGGCCCATCCGAGCTGCCCACGGTCGCCACGGCGGCGGCGTTGCAGCCGGGCCCGGGCGCCGGATCGCCGCCGGCGTCGGACCTCTCCCCGGGCTCCCTCTCCCCCGTCATGATCCCGCCCCCGCGCCATGCCGACCACCTCTCCCCCGGCTCCCCCTCCCCCCCGGCGTCCGAGGCCATCCTCGCCTCCTCGGCGCCCCAGCCTTCCTCCATGCGCTTCGACGCCGCGTCCGAGCTCGGCGAGGATGACTCGAGGTCCCTGGCCCCTTCCGCTGGGGAGCTAGGTATGATGCCCCTCTCCGATTGCTGTAATTTTACCACACGGCCTCGTCAACTGATTCAGTTGCCACTGCAACTGCCATGAAAGTAAAGGAACGGTCCTGATATCTAAACCTTTTTGTGGATAATGCTCTAATTCGTTGGATGAGAGATTGAGAGTTCGAGTTTCCCATGGCTAAGCATTGCAGCATACATTCCTTTGGTTCTTTAGCTATGCTATAAGCGATAACCTAGATGAGGAAACCAGCTCAGGTTAGCTAAGCCGCACTTGTCTCAGCCTAGTCGCTTTGCGTCGCGATTCCTCTTGAGATGATTATTTTCTAGCCCTCTCCAACTAGACTGTCTTGCCACTAATAAAAGCTAAGAATTATTAAAAAATTCAAACACATAGCCTGGAAAGCTAGGCTAGAAATATAATCTGTCCTGTTGATCCATATGTTCACATAGTTTCTTAAAGCTTAACAATTTAGCTTTAAATGCTTTTAAAGTACTCAACTTAATTTTTTGCCATGACACTGAAATTAGACAAGCTCCCTACGAACCAATGAAACACTTTAGAGGCCAAAGGGAAGTTGCAAGGTTTTGCGTGTGCGTGGCTTAATTATGTGCTACCGTTTTACTCTACGAGCCTGGCTTCACCAAATTTCTATGAAATTTAAGTAGTTACGTTTCTGTAGTTTTATTATGCACTTGAATTCAGTTTGTGGATTTTATCATTTTTAATAGTTGAAATAGAAAGTAATTGTATGGTCAACAACTTCTTACCTGAAGTTTAACATTCAGCCAAGGTGTTCTAAGTATGTAAAAGTTTTTTGTGTTTCCGTGAAAAGTACTAACTACCCACACCTGATTTTCTAATACGGAAGTGCATGACCGTATCACTTGTATGTTAAAATGAGATTGCATCTAAATGAAAAAATGTTCAGTGATATTGGCACATTGCATGTAATAGGGATGTATCTTTATCTATTCTTCAAAGTGTGCATATGTTTGCTAAACTGCTACTCCCTCTGATCCATAAAAAGTGTCGCTCATTTTGTACTAAGTTAGTACAAGCTTTGTACTAAGTGGGCGACACTTTTTATGGATCGGAGGGAGTATTAATGTTCATATAGTTTATTGTTAATTTAAAGATAATTTTGTAAATGACCTTGATAATTGATATAATATAAAAAGTATTACATATGTTGGATGAATTGCATTAAAATTCACTATCATTATAGTCTTTGAAAGATAACTCTGTTGATTTTTTTATCACATGACATCCCTAGAGGAAGGACTAGGACTCAAGTCTGTCCAGTGTGCATGAGGCCATTGTGTTGGTGCGTATCAAAATGGAACAAAGTTATTTCTGGTTGGATTTAAATTTTGATGTGAATATCAGGTATTTAATTGGGCGCAAGATATATGACGAAAACCTCACATGGAAGGTTTCTATCAAAATTAGGAGATAATAATCAGACGTAAAGTTCTCATTATTTGGATTAAACCATTGGCCGTATGCATTATTACCTTTGATGATCATGTGGTACATGGCCACAAGCTGTGCAGCTGTGAACCCTTTATTTTTTGTAGACTAAAGAGGTTGGATATTAGCTTGTTGTAGTCGTGCCTTGTGGGTTTAAGACATCAGATTACAAGTGTAAATGGTGTCCAGTTGTGAGATGCTTGTAGAACTAGCAAAGTTGTGTTTACTTTATTTCTGAACCCTGGTGTCAGGTCGTCACTTCTTAATGGTGCATTAAGTGGTTTAAATAGTTGTTGCTTCTCAAGCTTGCTTCTATCATTTACCTACCTACTAGTGTCACAAGGAATTTTGATACTTTGTTTTTTTCTTCATCATTCCAGTTACTTAGCCCTTAGTCAGGTGGAACTTACAACACCACTTTTTAAACCTTACTTGCTTGCTAAAAGGAAATTAGTTTGGATATGATGTCTGTTTGTTTTGCTTTACTTATGTTAAAGTAATTATTTTGATAATTTTATTTGTGATTTTACATAATTTGTTACTCATTTCTTTTAGAAGCAAACAAGGGAGATTTGGCTGATACACAGAACGAAGGTGCTCCAGCCTCCATTTCACAAAAGCAAAAACCTTCTAAAGCAGAGAGGCGTGCTATTCAGGAGGCTCAGCGTGCTGCTAAAGCTGCTGCGAAGGGGGCAGGTAATATCTTCTCGCACCTTTCTGCTGTTGTGTTTTTTCTGGGGCTCAGGGACAGATGAGGTGCTATAATAGTTATATCTTGACTCCCAAATAGGTTTATCAAATTCGTTTTGAGTAGAGGTTTGCTTCTAATGGATTCCCAGTTATTTACAATGACCTTACACATGTATAATGTAGCTGCAGCCTACAGCTTCTGAGTATGACAGCCACATCAATTTGAACTGTAGGTTTACCAGGAAAGTCTACAGGCGCTGCTTCTGGGGCTAATCCTGCAATTTCCAAGCAAGCCAAGTCCGCTAAGGCTTCTCAGAAGAAAGATGCCCCCCCTGCTACGAGTACAGTTGCTTCTGAGAAGAAGGTTACTGAACGTCTACCAGAGAGAGATAGAAAGAAAGATGCTCCTCATCCCCGAATGCAGTTTGATGATGTGCATCGGGTGGAGAAAGCGAAAAAACGTGCAATTGTCAACCAATCAGAGGCTCGAAACAGAGTCGAACTATTTAGGCATCTGCCACAGTACGTGCATGGCACTCAACTTCCTGATCTTGAGTCAAAATTCTTTCAACTTGAACCAATGCATCCTTCTGTGTACAAGGTAATTGCTATGCATTCAATCTACCCAGAATTGTTGTCTCCGTTTATATAGAAGCTTTCGTTCCCTGATCTCAAGTATGATCATTTGATGGTGATTTGTTCTTCACCCACATTAAATCTTCACACTTTTAGGCATTGTATGAAGGTGTATGAAACTAAGAATACGGAAGTTCATTTCATTTATCAGTAAAAATAGAACTATTGCCAGTTCCGTGACATATATACAATAAGCTGCAGCTATGCCGTGATGCCCCCTGCTCTATTGTTAGCCTTTTTTTTTATGTTACATGCTTCTGGTGTTATCTTACCATATATATATATATATATATATATATATAATATGAGATGGTAGTGTTTATGAAACAATTCTTTGTTCCTTTGCTGGTTCTGTTATCACAGGCGTCGAAGTACCGTGCTCTCTACGAACAGCCTGAGAATTTTGGAGTTATATAGTCATTCTCTGAAAGTAGCTACTGTTCTTTTTTGCCATGGACCTATAACCCATGTTTACCTTTTCTTATATTGTCTAATTCTGTGATTTTTTTTGTGAGATTACCAAAGCATTTTACAGTCACCAACTACAACTTCATATGAATCATATGATGATGTGAGCTAGTGTGTTGCAAATATGTTTGCTAATTCCTTACTCGGTGATAAGGGGTCCTCTAATATACCAAGGTGCCAGGCAAAACTAGTTAACAGCCTTGCGATCTTGATTTGGTTTTTGACAGAATGCTTTGATCTTCGGTGTTTTGAGAAAGAAACATAGCTAAAGAATTAGATAGGTAAATATTGTGAATTTTAGTTAAGTATAAATGACTCATCTGTTGTTCGCTATTTTTCAGGTCGGGCTCCAGTACTTATCTGGTGAGGTATCTGGTGGCAATGGCCGTTGCATAGCAATGCTTCTTTCATTCAGAGAGGCAATAAAAGATTACTCTACGCCTCCAAACAAAACTCTCAGCAGAGATCTTACTGCAAAAATCAGTAGTTATGTGTCATTCTTTATTGAGTGCAGGCCACTCTCAATTAGTATGGGAAATGCTATTAGGTTCTTGAAGAACAGGATCGCCAAGCTACCACTTACATTATCGGAGTCAGATGCCAAAGCCAGTCTTCAGTCTGATATTGATCGTTTTATTAATGAAAAGATAGTTGTTGCTGATCAGGTTATTGTCAGTCATGCCATCACGAAAATCAGAGACGATGATGTCTTGCTGACATATGGGTCGTCATCAGTTGTTGAAATGATTTTGGATCATGCTCATGAACTTGGCAGGAAGTTCCGTGTTATAGTGGTGGATTCTCGTCCCAAGCTCGAGGGACAAGGATTACTCCGTAGATTAGTGGCAAAGGGCATCAACTGCACATACACTCATATAAATGCAGTCTCATACATCATGCATGAAGTTACGAGGGTCTTTTTGGGTGCATCCTCAATATTATCGAACGGAACAGTTTATTCCCGAGTGGGGACGGCTTCTGTGGCTATGGTTGCACACGCAATGGGAATTCCTGTTCTGGTTTGCTGTGAGGCATACAAATTTCATGAGAGGGTGCAACTTGATTCTATATGTGCTAATGAGCTTGGTACGCGTATTTTTTGTCTATGTATTTTATACATGTTTGTCTGGGTCATGCATAAGAACTCATGGCATAGTTATTTTTACTCAGGTGATCCAGATGTCATTTCAAAAGTTCCTGGGAGGGCAGATTTGGACCATCTTAAGAACTGGACTGACAAGGACAATCTCCAACTGCTAAATCTCACGTATGTTGAATTCCATAGATGAAGTACTATTTTCTTGGATCCATTTATATTGCCTTTGATGGAAATAATTTTGCACTTCTGATAGGTACGACGCAACCCCTTCTGATTATGTGTCGATGATCATAACTGATTATGGAATGGTAAGATTTTGCTTCTGATAGTAGCTGACGCCATAGTGTATTTGATAGTATTGTTCTCCACACAGTCATCTAAATACTGAATTTTGGCTATTAGCAGTATAGCGAATGCTCATTTTAGTACTGAACAGATCGTGGATACAGTTTGTTTCTTTTGACTGTTTTTTCCTAGGGATGCAGATCACCGTATTGTCAAGTGATCAAATTAATCATTATCTTAAGCCATAACAGATGTCCACACTGTGTTCTGTTAAGCAACAGATTCAGAGTGCAAAATTCGATCTACTTGTGATACAGACCTTATAGAACCAGCTATCGGACATACTCCCTCCGTATCAAAATATAAGATGTTTTAGCATTTCTCTTTCCATCCGTATCTAGACATGTTTTAGTGTAAGATTCATTTGAACCTTACACTAAACATGTCTAGATACGGATGGAAAGAGAAATGCTAAAACATCTTATATTTTGATACGGAGGGAGTACATCCTTTCCAATCATGATTTGAGCTTTGACTAAGTCAACTGTATGCTGTAGCATCCAACTATCTGATTAAAATTTGTTCAGGAAAACCATGATTGAACTCCAGACATGCACACCTTTTGTTTTCTTTTATGTGCTTGTTTTTGCTGTTGGGATTTTCTTAACAATATCCTGAACTAGTTTTGCGTTTAGTGGTTCGTCGTATTTAAGGTGGTGTCTGTTGTTTTGTCCATGTAGCTGATGCCAGTGTCTTTCTGTTGCAGCTTCCACCTTCAAGCGTACCTGTGATTGTGAGAGAGTACCGCAAGGAGCAGTTGTGGGTATAGATCTACTGTAGTATGAACGCATTTTTGGCAACCGTTGCTGCCTACGTGCAGCATGCGCGGTTATGTACTTGTGTTTTGAGCTGTGGCATGTGGGCCGTGAACCTCTTTCCCGACTAACCATTTTGTTTACTCAAAAGTGGTTAATCTAATTTTGATATCTGTGATTCTATGAAAAGTGCACCCTTGACACTTCTCAGGGCATTCAAAGGATGATGTTTGGTCTCTCCAAATGTTGAGTTATGTTATTTTTTATGCCCCGTGGTTATATGCCAATTCACCCATCAAGGCCTCAAGGGGATCTCAGCTCTTACGGTTGAAATACATCGAGTAACAGAATTTTCATGTGGCTTCAGATAGTTCAGGCGCTCGACCTTTTCAAGGAAAGAATGAAAAACACAACGAAAGCTCTTGGAAAATTCGTTGATTAGTAACAATTCTAAAAATCATACAAACACCCTCGGAGGACTCGGTTCTGTACAAGGTGACCAATTTTTTTTTTCAATAAAACAAAAATTACTTGCTGCCCATGGTGGTACGCGTACGTCTACACTGGGCAAAGGAGATCACGGGGATGCCATTTTTAGAGCAGCTAAAGAACAATGACAAGGATTTCCAGAAAGTTCAATAGTGTCCACCAAAAACGAGTGAGAAAAGACATTGAATTTTCAAATCTTTGTCATTGCTCTTTAGCTGCTCCAGTAATGCCATTTGACATTTCCCTCGAGTAATCTCCTTTGACGTACGTGTTTTTCAACACACGACTTGACTCCATGTCACAAAACTTACCTAGACCCTTCAAATTTCCACTTTTGAGTTTGAGGACGCATCCTAAGGTATTTCCATCCAAGGAAACAAGGCTTGCAGCTCATTTCAACCGTAACCTCCTAAATCTTCACTCACGAGTTTGAGCTGGCACAACCTTATGTATTCCTCATGAAGAAAACGACAAGCAAAGAGTTTACATTTTTACTCAACCAAGGCCTTCCAAATCTTTACTTACGAGTTTGAGCACGCACCCTTAGGTATTCTGCACGAAGAAAACATTAAGCAAAGAGCCTTGCAGTCAGGGGCGGAGGAAGGATTCAACATTAGGAGGGGGGGGGGGGGGGGGGGGGGGGAGGTCGGAATTCTTGATTAGGGGGGCCAAACATGGTACTTTTCTACTAAATTTGTGCTATATCTAATTTAGTCTTCTGTACATGAAAAAAATTGCTAGCTCCGCCCATGCTTGCAGTTCATCTGAACAACACAAGCTTTGCAAATAAGCTTGCTGGTTCGTGGATCTGGGCGTCGGCGGCGATTTTTCCCCATCCCTCGTGTGGGCGTGGTGCTGGAGGAGCTGTAGGAGCGGGGATGTTCGTCTTCGCGTGGATCTGTCGCTGGGTTCTTCGGATCCGGTGCTGCTGCTGGACCGAGTTCGGCAGCCTCACCTTGAGCATATTATCCATGGCCTTTGCGCCAGACAAGTTCTCTGGCCCCCCATGGAATCTTCTGGCCGAAGGGCAGCCTTTGGGTGCGCTGGCGTCCGAGCGCCATCACCATCTCTACCTCCAGGCCATGGTGCCACTGCGGAGGCAGGTCGGCTTCAGCATGGCGTCTGTGGCATTTCCTTCCGGTGTGTGCTGGTGGGAGTGCGGCGGCAAGAGCATGGCCCCAAGTGATTCCGTCCCCGGTGGCCATGTCCTTGGTTCGTGCCTGAAGTTGAAGTTCAGAGGAAGAAGAAGGCCTCCATTGCAATTTCAATTTTCTTTTTCGGGTCCTTCTTGTAATTTTGCTGGGCCAAATTGTAATTTCGGTTTTCTTATGTGCCCTTGTGCTAGCTGTAACTTGGTGGACTTAAATGAATGGGAGCAACTAGAGCTCAATCGAGTGAGAATTAAGTTAATTCTCACTCGGATGATGTCATCCAGTTGCATATGCAACTTATATACAATTCATGTGCAACTAAGAAATCTCAGTTGCAACTATGTGCAACCCATGTGCAACTGGAAAAAAATAGATACATAAATAACATACCGCACGAATCACGATACAAATCTAACGGGATTAGAGTTGAGTGGGCTCTAACTTAATACTCATTCGAGTGAGAAATAGCAAAACCGTAAATGAATAGCAGTTCGGGGTCCTTCTGGACCCTCCCCCCCGTTTAAAAAAAATAATCTGAACAACACTTTACAAATCTTCATTCACGAGTTTGAGCTGGCACAACCTTAGGTATTCATCGTGAAGGAAACACTAAGCATAGAGCCTTGTACTTGTAGTTCATCTCAACCAACCTTCCAAATCTTCACTCACAAGTTTGAGTTGGCACGGCCATATGTACTTCCTATGAAGGAAACGGCAAGTAAAGAGCTCACATTTGACGCAAAAAAAAAGAGGAAAAGGCACTTTCATTCTGGCTTAGCCATGGGCTTCTAGATCGTCACTTGCTAGTTTGAGTACACATCCTTAGGTACTTTTCTCTAAGAAAACGGTAAGTAATCAAAGATCCTTTCGGTTCAACTTAACCACAACCTTCCAAATATCCACTCACGAGTTTGAGATGGCACAACCTTATGTGTTCTTCGTGAAGGGAACAACAAGCAAAGACCTTGCATTTTAGGCAAGAAAGGGAGTCTTTACAATTTTTCGATTGTAATCGATAGCTAGACCTAAGAGAATAACTTTATAGAGTGTTTAACAAAAATCTTACTTCTTAAGAAAGAAAATACAATTGTCTCGTGAAGGATTAGTGTTTGTTCACCCTTCTGAATGACAATTTTGTAAACTTGTTCTATTTGGGATAGTTGTGTATGCTTATATGAACATTTTTAATCATAAATCTACACAAAATTGGATAAAGGATCTTCCATCTTCAAGAACACTATCACTACAATCTTGTTTAATTATAAGTGTACTCTACTTTTTTTGTTCTTTCATACAGACCCAAAACTATTATAAAAATAGAAGATATGTCCTACTTAGAGTCTCTCTAAGTTGCATCTAAAAATCATGATTTATATGCGAACCAAATTGTTTTTTTTCATGTGGATTTGTATACAACTTCTACGAATCATAGAAAACTCTGGATTGACGATCATTATGTCCATGAGTGAACATTTGGGCTATTTGAAAGAGGAAATAAATATAAATTGTCACTTGTTTTTTAGAGAATAGAGTATACACCTTCACATACTTAATCATGAATTCGTAAATATAAATTTGGTTAAGTTAAACTACCCATGTAACTCCAAAGCTAAGTGCAAGCTAAGTCACCCACCTCAAAGTTTTTTCTTCTTAAGAGAACAACATGAAAAAGGTGTATCATTTTATAGTAAAAATAATCGAGTAGTTAGCACAACATATTTCAACCTTTCGGTTTACAAAGCTACTCCAATTATGACTTGATAATAGGCTCACGTTGTCCAACATTTAGCCATCAACAGGGAGGAGGCAGGACAAAAAGCATCAGGACCACGTCACGCGCAATAACGAGACCATGATCTCTAGACAGTGTAGGTCAATGTACCCCTACCATGGGACTATAACGAGTCATCGAGTTGACATTTAACCTAGCTATCGGACCTAAGTTAGGCGTTGTCTAGGAAGCATCAACGATGTTTACATTGTTCCCGGGGAGGCCCAAGCCCTTAGCAACGCCTTCCACCTCCAAGACTCCACATGTAACTCATGCAGCACCTCAAAGGTGGAAACGATGTCACTTGGTGTGGTTAACTGGACTAAGGTTTCCCTCCGCACTAAAGGGAGGGGAAGGCACGACGATACCTTCAAGAAGAAGAACCCTTCAAAGCTTAGTTGAGTGAGAGTACCCATATAATAGTCCAAAGTTGACGAATAAACTTAGACGGCTTCCAAGCCACCAATTCCTCTCTCGCGCTATGTCGCCTTCTGCCCCCTTGAGAGTCGCCTACTGGCCTCCGACTCCTCTCTCCCCCAGATCAGACGGCCTCGCCGGCCGGACATGATGGGGCGGGGGAGGCTACGGCCCCTTCCTGTAGATTATAGGTAAAGTTTTACTAGTAGTTTCCGGCCTATGTGTTGTCTCGGATTTATGCAGCTAGGTTTTCTTACGCTGGAGCTCTTGAGCTGCTCCTGGCACTCAGCGGAGGTGGTGGAGTTGCTCGTGGAGCTCCAGAGGATAGAGATGGCGAGTGTCGACACGTCCTCGATGACCCCTACAATAAAGCTCATTTGCAGAGCTTGGAGACCTCGAGATCTGTTGGCTCTCCTCCTCTCACCCTGTGGTTGTGGTGATAGACAGGAGAGAGAAGGGAAACTAGAGGCTCCTGGTTTCGAATCTCGGCAGTGGGTGTGTGTGTGCATCTCAGTGCACGCAACGGAGGCATCAACACCTGGAGGAGTTCGTCAATGTTGGCAACTTTGCATCGGGGTTATCCAAGGCAACTGGAGCCACTCCTCGCCGGGAAGCGGTGTTTTTCCTCTCCCTCTCATCCTCCTTCAGAGGATCTTCCTTAATCTCGGTGCGAGATCCATCACTGGCCAGCCTCAAGTGGCTTGTTCCCCGGTGGCGGCACGGGTGCTCGAACCTGAGGTCTCCAAGAAGCGACGGCGGCGTAGACCTAGGACCCTATCGCATTTACCTCATCTTTTTTAGGGTCTGCTTTGCAAAACTTGAGACCCTCGATGTAATTACCCCTGGTCGTAGCTTTTTTTCGTAATCTTGTTGAGTTGAAATATAGCTTTCAAGCCCTTCGGGGTCTATCCCGTTAAAAAAACAGTCCAAAGTTTAATGCATCATAGATATAAGGGAAATGATTGTATTCCCCCGGGGGATCCCACGCTCCCATCCCCCGGCTCCTACGCGTGACGCGTGTCCACTCCAGCGGACCCACACCGCCGACGCCTTCCTCCTTATCCTTTCCCCACCACTCATTTTCCTGTCCTTATCTGATTCCATCCCCACGACTGCTGCCATGGGAGAGCTTGTCTTCTCCGCCCGGCGCTGTCGCTGCTGCCCCGGCGCCGCTGCTACACAAGCCATACTCCGCCGCGCCGCTGTCGGTCACGAGCTCGCTGATACGTCCATTTTGTATCACTATTTTATATCATAATTTACTGTTATTCAATGATATATTTCTTATTATAATGCTATACTTATGTTATTTTATCTTATTTTGCATGTTTCATGATTGTTGGTGATTTGACTGCCGGAGCCCGGAATCAGCTGGAAAAGCACCGTCAAGATACTATACTTCTGCATCGCCAAAAATTCCGCAAAAATTCAAGGATCAGTATTTTGCCAGATGACGAGAGAAGCCAGAAGAGGAGCCAGAGGGGAGCCACCAGGGCACCAGGTGCCACCTGGCCGCGGCCTGCCCCTGGGCCACGCCTAGGGCCCACCTGGTGGCCCGGGGTTGCCTCCAGTTCCCCCCTTTCGCGTATATGACCTATCTGACCTAAAAATCATCGGGGACGCTTCGAAGAAATATTCCGCCGCCGCCTCGGGGGCGGAAACCACAGAGAGAGAAAAAGCTCTCCGGTAGGGAGAAATCTACCGGGGAAATTCCTTCCCGGAGAGGGGAGATCGTCGCCATCATCATCGTCATCGTCACGGGCTTCATCGAGATCATCATCCTCACCAACAGCACCATCATATCCACAGCTCCACTCTGTTCCGTTGTTGCATCTAGGGTTATACTTGTTGTAGTTCATTGGGATCACTTTTCCGGTGTTGATTGCCTTGTGTAGTTGATGCTATTGAGTTTTATTGGTGAAATACTTTTATGACCAGATTGTTAATCATTCATTCATCACTACTTAATATGATCCATATGATGTCTTGTGAGTAGTTTGTTTAGTTCTTGAGGACATGGGGAAGTCTTGTTGCAAGTAGTGGAATTATGTTGAGTAATATTTAATGGTTTGATATTTAAGTTGTGCTGTTATTCTTCTAGTGGTGTTGTGTGAACGTCGACTACATGACACTTCACCTTTATGGGCCTAGGGGAATGCATTGTGTATTTAGTTTGCTTGTGAGGTGGTTGCAGGAATGACAGAAACCTAAACCCCCGCCGGTAAACTAGTGCATGAGGGGGCGTAGAATCTCAGAGTTTAAGGTTGTAGGAATGACAGAAACCTAAACCCCCGTCGGTAAATACTTCCTTACATTTGCGGATGCTTGTAGGGAAGTGTAATCACAAGTGTGTTCTAGTCCAAGTAAGGGCGGTTCATTAGCATAGGTTCACCCACACAACACTTAGCAAAACATTAAACATTAAGCAGCAGTATGAAGCGAAAGTGACTTGACATAATTCCCATGTGTCCTCAGGAGCGTTTAGCCATCATAAGTAGAATCACCGGCTTGTCCTTTGTGCTAAAAGGATTGGGCCACTTGCTGCAATAATTATTGCTATCTTTTATTTACTCGCACTTTATTTATTTGTTACTATAAAAACCCATAAAAATCCTTCTGTTAGTGTTTGCAGTAAAACCTTGCACGAATCTACAAGCCAACACCTTCTGCTCCTCGTTGGGTTCGACACTCTTATTTATCGAAAGTATTGCGATAGATCCCCTATACTTGTGGGTCATCACTCGCCGCGCCGCCGCCGGCCACGAGCTCGCCGTGTCTCCGCCTCCGACCGTCGCACTCGACCGCTGCTGGCGATGCAGCGCTCCTCCACCTCCGACCGCCGCCCTCGACCGCTGCTGGCGGTGCCACGCTCCTCCGCCTCCGACCGCTGCTCAGTACAGGAGGATGGGGACGACTCTAGCAAGGAGCTCGTCGATCCGTCGTCAGCTTCCACACAGAGCACTCCCGGAGGCGTCCACCACCGTCGAGGTGCCGCCGGAGAGCTCGCTTGCCAGCGCCCGGAGGCGTTGCTGCCGTTGTGGCGGCGCAGTGCTGCCATGGCCCGGAGGCGACGGCGGTGCTGACATGGCATGACGGTGCTGCTGTCGTGGTGGTGGCGAGTTGCTGCCATGCCCCGGATGTGTTGCTGCCGTCGCGGCGGCGCAGTGCTGCCATGGCCCGGAGGCGACGACGGTGCTGCCATGGCCCGGCGGCGCTGCTATCGAGGTGGTGGTGCGGTGCTGCCATGGCACGTTGGTCCTGCTATCATGGTGGCACGTCGGTGCTCCCAGCGCATAAGTGTGGTGCTACCAAGGCGACACGATGGTGCTACCATCGGTGATCTCTGTTGCTGCCAGCGGTGTGCGGAGGTGCTGCCATAGAGGGTCGGCGGTGCTACCAACAAAGTTCATCGACGCTACCAGATTATGCAAAGATTTTTGTTGCTACAACTGTTTGTACTTTTGCACCAAACGTTCTGTGAATTTGTATTACAAGAAGAATCTTTTTGCTACATTTTGTTCTGCTGTTTTGCATCATAAGTCTCATCGGAGGAGCTCGTCGGAAGAATTTGTGCTACGATGCTGAAATATAATTTTTGTTTGCTATTATAGTTATGTGGTTTTGCTACCTTAGTAGAAATAATTTGCTACGATGTCTCCGGCGAGGTCTCCGGTGAGGTCTCCGGCGAATTCAGTCTTTTCTTTTTCTATTTTGTGGACGAACCATTTTTTACTACATGGAGCAAAAGCGAGATTTGGATAGAAAAAAGGAGACATGGGTCAGTACGGGGACCCGGGGGAAGGGAACCTCCGATCTCCCGGGGGACGCTCAGCACTGTCCTAGATATAACCTCTCTTCCATACAAACTAAAATTTGCAAAAACGGCTTATATTACGGAACAGAGGTGGTAGTATTCAACACAAAAATTATGGTAAAAATCCCCAAATCTCTACCGAATTTCTTTGTAAGATTCTCAACTGAAATCAAGCGGTCGAGATCGAATCCATCTATCCATTAATCCATCCATCTCCGTCAGTCCATAGTCCCTAGACCCCATCATCACCTCTCTCGGTGTCTCCTCTCCAGTCTCATTGTCCATCCCGCGCCTCGTTCTCTCCGCCGCCGTTCCCCTCCGTTCCTCCGCCACCGCACCTGCATTCCAACAACACCCACCCTCTCCACCGCATCCTCTATAAATATAAGCACACACATATACACGCCAATTATCACCGCCGCCGCTCCAGCCCCAGATCTCGAGCCCCATCTCTCAATGGCTGCCGCATCGTCGCTCCATGTCGCCGCCCCGGTCGCCACCCCGCGGGTGGGATCCGTCGGCCACAAATCCGCCTCAGGTAGCGCCGTTGCTGCGTACGTGCGGCCTTCGCCTCTCGCCGCTGCTGGATCTTCGCTGATTTTGTGCGTGTGTGTTTCTCTGCTGTAGCGGCGAGGAGCGTGCGCGTGGCCAGATCGGGTGCGGCAGCGAGGTCCGGTGGCAGGCTGGTGGCATGTGCCGCCGTTGCGGTGCGTTGCTCTCTTCTTGTTCTCTGAAGACTGTTTGCGTGTCCATCTGATGGTGCACTGAACTTCTCCTGTTTTCGTGTGCAGACCAAGGCCGATGCTCCCGCGAGCGACGCGGCGTCCAAGTCTGAAGGGTAAGAATGTTCCAGCATACTTTCGCACCTTTGTGACATAAGCACCAGTATTCTGAGTACTTAGGATGAATTAAAAGAAACACGCCAAACCATCTCAAAAGAAGTAAACATGATTTGTGCAAAGCCAACGATTCAATTTATTGTTCATCTCACAGGAACTAGCAACGCGACTCAATTTAGCTTAGATTCGCTGGGTTTTGCTGTATTAGTTGTATTTCGTTGTACACCGTTTCAGGGTTTGAATTTTGTTAGGTCTTGTGTAAGTTTGCATGTTAGATTTCACTGCCATGGCAAAATTGTCTGCTAAGTTGCAGATATCCGTTGCATGGCGAAGTGGCGGGCTGTTTTAAGTTAGTATTACCTCTGTTCAGAAACTCATGGGATTTCCATGTGTTGGATGAAACTTCTCTATCTTTGACTATTATAATAACACAGAGAATTTATTCAGTGAACTTGTTTTAACACACTGATTTTTTTTATTGAGGGCTATTTGAATTTTTTAAAGTAAGATGAGTATCTATTGAAATAAGCTCGCAAAAGTGAACTACAAATTTCAATAAACATGTAACGGGTTTTAACTGACCTGTGAGACTTCAGTCATCTATCAGTGTGTTGCTCCCTTCAGTGTGTCGTTCTGCTGCATTTGCCAAGTTCTTCTACAGAAGGACCAGAGCTATCCAATTTTTCCTAGGAAAAAACCCGGTTATGTTTGGGTTCGAGGTCTTGAGTGGATGGGACTAAGAAATAACATAATTTTGCAGAATGATTTCTGTTTATAATAAGACCAATCCTTTAATAGCACTCATGCACCGATTCTTCTGCCCCACGGCATACTAGTACATGATAATTATTATAATAGCAAACCAATAAGCAGTCGCCAAATGTCTAGGAGCCCGGATTGGAGTATATGTAGGGATTAGGCACTAGGCAAAGCTGTTTCCATAAATTGCAAGCTGTTCGGTGGTAATTAACATTGTTCCTGTTTAAGATGCTGTCCTTGTCAGATAAGTCTGAATTAGTTATTTTGACAAAGACAGTAAAACATGGACTTGCTGCTTCTCTGCTTACTTCAAGAAACCTACTTTGAATCCACTACTGAATTGCATTTGGAATGTTGTATTCTACTATGAATCTGATACTATTTTTTTTTCCTGTAAGCCTGGTGCACTTAGTAAAGCTTGCTTGCCTTTTGTTTTTTACACAAGGAAAACCATTTGCATCTGCATAGTTGACATCATTGTGAAGGTTTAGCTTTTTCTGAGTTTTTTTTTTGTAAAGCCTGGTTTTGGCACTTCACTTTATCTGATGGCTGGGGGTGGACAGAGTATCAAGTCAGCACAAACCTGTATGTAGGAAGCTCATGTGAACTTTAGTTGGTGCTATTCCTCATACATAATCCTATTGCAGTAAATAAGATCTTTTCCAAATTCAGTAGGAAGTTCACTATTGATAGGTGTGTAGGATGGCCTCTTGGACCAAGTGAGTCGTCCCTTGTAAGATAATGAATGCGTTGGCTGGAACCAGCTGATGTAGGCTTTCCTGCTCTCCGCTCTGTAGAAAACTTTACATTGGGTTTGGTATTTAAATGCAGTTATGCCACTCAGTAGTAATTGAAAGTAGGTTTTCTGCTCTCCCATGTGTAGAAAACTTTACATTGTGTTTGGTATTTAAATGCAGTTTTTGTATGATTATTGACTTCTTATATTCTTGAGTGCAAGTTCCTGACTGTGTAATAACTTCTGTGTAGTCATGAAGTGTTGCTGTTTGAGGCTCTTCGTGAGGGTTTGATGGAAGAGATGGAGTCAGATCCAACAGTTTGTGTCTTTGGTGAAGATGTCGGTCACTACGGTGGTTCTTACAAGGTGACCAAGGGTTTGGCTGATAAGTACGGAGACCTTCGAGTCCTTGACACACCTATTGCTGAGAACTCATTCACCGGCATGGGAGTTGGAGCAGGAATGATGGGGCTGAGGCCTGTTGTTGAAGGCATGAACATGGGCTTCCTTCTCCTTGCTTACAACCAAATCTCAAACAACTGTGGCATGCTTCATTACACCTCCGGTGGCCAGTTCAAGATTCCACTTGTGATCAGAGGTCCAGGTGGTGTTGGTCGTCAGCTTGGTGCAGAGCATTCACAGCGTCTGGAGTCATACTTCCAGTCAATTCCTGGCCTCCAGATGGTTGCTTGCTCTACTCCTTACAACGCCAAGGGTTTAATGAAAGCTGCCATAAGGAGCGAGAACCCTGTCGTGCTATTTGAGCATGTCCTTCTGTACAACCTGAAGGAGAAAATTCCTGATGAGGAGTATGTGTGTTGCTTGGAGGAGGCGGAGATGGTACGACCTGGTGAACATGTGACTATCCTCACATACTCGCGCATGAGGTACCATGTGATGCAGGCTGCTAAGACACTGGTGAACAAAGGGTACGACCCTGAGGTGATTGACATTAGGTCTTTGAAGCCATTTGATCTGCACACGATAGGCAACTCCATCAAGAAGACCCACCGCGTGCTGATCGTGGAGGAGTGCATGCGCACTGGTGGTATCGGCGCCAGTCTGAGATCCGCCATCATTGACAACTTCTGGGACTACCTTGACGCCCCTATCATGTGCCTGTCGTCGCAGGATGTGCCGACACCGTATGCCGCAACTCTGGAGGACGCAACCGTCGTGCAGCCTGCTCAGATTGTTGCTGCTGTCGAGCAAATATGCCAATGAGTATCTGTTTCAGTATCGTTAATTTATATCTGTCCTGGCTGGAAGAACTTTTCTCATTCGTCATTTTTGCCATGGAGCGAGGTGTTAATTGTGGTATAGGCCTGTATCCATTTTTTATTCGTGTTTGAGCTTGTACTTCAGCTACATAACTGTACTGTATTGTTAGGGTCTGAACTTGGGTGTATTTGAAGAAATCTTTGAGCATCCTGGGCAAGATTTAAGTGTGTGTTTGATTATCTCAGTTTTGCCTTGGAGGAAAAGGTTATCTTACTTCAGTAGTGATACTAAGCTAAGCTGCCAGTCTGGAGTCAGTGTGATATGATATATTTTGGCAGAGCTTACGGTTTGGTTTGTTTCACACAGTATTGGATATGGTTCATGCAACTTAGGGCCTAACAAATCGTGGAACTCTGCCTCGAACACAGGGAAGACTAGAGAGATGCTTTGTTTGACCAACGAAGCCAGGTTAATGCAAGATATTTACAGAGATTGTCCAGGCATAACCACACTAGAAAGATGCAATGCAACAAGTAATCAGTCCTGAAAGCTACAAGAAGACGAAGAGCTAATCTATCCATCGCCCGGTTAATCGCAGAACAGACATGAGACATCAGAGCTGGAACAACACAACAAACAACAGAAGAAAGTGATACAGCCCGCTCAATCTTCCTTCAGACCCGTCGCCCCTGCGGCCACCGCTTGCCCCTTCCCTCACCGCTACGCCGCCTGGCCGGTACGCCACACCGGGGTTCCACCCAACAGGTATGGCGTTGCTGGCGACGAGCATCCTACCGGACCTGAACGTCAGGCGGATGGAGAACGGCCCGTGGAGGGTGGAACCGGAGTTGAGCTTCCACACCGCGCCCCAGGACTGCTGCATCGGGATCCACGGCGATGTCGCCCCGTAACCCTCGCTCTGCGCGAGGTCGACGGCCGAGAGGTCGCTCTCGCTGTCCTCGTACTCCACAAGCACGGCGAGGTAGTTCGGGTTTGAGCCCGTGTCCACTTTGAAGGTCAAGTCCACTCCAGTCCACTCACACTGCACACTGAACGATCACACATTCACACATTGCTAACATAATGGATTAATAGCGACTGCAAGAGGCCATGTAGAGCAACTGAACATCCATGTATGCGTACCGGGTGTACTGGATTTGGAGGAGGCCGGCACCGCGGAGTTGGTCAGACTGGCCAGGCTTCGCCATGGCACCGAACGCCGTTCCGCTCATGTCGAAGTGGGCTGCCTCATTCTGGCACTGGCCGTCGACTAGCTCGCTCAGGCAAGGGCCACCGGGCCCCTGGTCTGTGATGACGACAGTCACCGGAATGCCAGAGCAAGCTTCATTGCCACCACATACCACCTGATGAACCCAAATGTCAAATGACGGACAATCACGGTCATGCTTATGGCGTCAGTTGCATAGAATTGCACATACCCGGTAGCACGAGCCGCAGCCATCGCCAGAGTCGTAGATGAAGGGGCTGCCTGCGGCAATCATGGATGAGAATGGTGGCTGGTCAACAGCATACTGGTATCCACATGCACCACCTACAGCACACGTATTCAGTCATGCACACATCATACATTTACTTCAAGTCAGACGTCAGTTGGGAAAGAGATGGCATTCTAGATCTATTACCTTCACTTCCTGCACCATTAGCGTCACCATACCACGTTGCGATGCCACCGGACCAGCTGGAGAGCTCACGGCGGAACTCAGCGGATGCACAAGGATGGAAGAGCGAAGCGACAACGACTACAAGGGCGCTGAAGGACAAGAGCTGAAGCTTGGAAGCCATGTGCAGCACTCTGTGACAATTAGCTATGGCTGGTAAGGTCTAAGATAGTGCTAGCTTATCAGGAGAGAGGGGGAACAAGTAGAGAAATAGTGTTAGCTATGCAATGGAATACTCAAACTATGAATGTAACAAAGGAGAAGACGCAGCACACTGGTTCTTTTTGGCCTGATGACACACTGAGTCACTGAAAACAACAGCCGCAGTTTGTAGTGTTTTGTCTCTTCTCTTTTTATGAAAATGACATTGGTCACTATCCAGTATCAAACAGAAATATATAAACCGTTGACAAGTGACTAAGAGCACAACCTAGAGTATAGTAGGATAACAAACCTTCACACAAAGTTGGCATCCAGTACTATACTAAATCAAAATGCAGAAACGGGCTCCTGAACGTTTACTCCGCATCTCAGCTCTTACAGATTTACATACAAAGCACCATAATAAAGATCCTATATTTTAATATCAAATGATGGTGGTATGAGTATATACAACAAAGGCAACTTCAGGAGACCGCTGATGTATTGCAAATGTCGTGTGCAGGGTAGTATTGTTGTTCACTTGTTCTAGAAATTTAGCAACTGCACTGATGGTAAAGGTAGGATAAATAGTTGAAGGAAAATGCGAAGATCTGAATTACCGAAAATATATCTTCAAGGTGGGTCATATATTAGAACGAACATGCAATGGCAATTGGAAAATTTGACTGAAACAAAACCATTGTCAGATAGTTTATGTTCAGTATCTATGACGAATGCACAGCTTGTGCTACAGCTCTCATCTTTAAGAAAATTCTAAGAATACAAAGCAAATCAGTTAATTAGAGTCGGTGCAAATTCGTATTCAATCTACAAACTATTAAGGGTGTTAACTTAGTTTTTCAAATCTGTATGTATATATCTTCAGTTTAATCTATGGTTTGTTGGTACAAATTTGTCCTCACGTAATATTAACTACTTCTTTCGACATTCCTGCACTTTTCTAGAAAAGGAGCTTCAAAGCAAACCCCAAATCCCTCTCAGCCGAAATACATGTAATGACAGCCTTCATCACATCTGAATGGAATTTCTGTAGAAAATGGTTCAAGTCGATTGGGAAAAATGTCTATATTAATCCAAAGAATTATTCCCTTATTTAAAAATGAATACTGATAAGGGGATAATCAAATGTTACTTCCAATGATAGACAATCCTGAGCGTTTTACTCATCAACACTAATACAGAATGAAGCATCGTCTATAAATAACACGGTTAATCATTTTTTAACAGAACAAAACATTCATGTTCAGTTGTTTTATGAACAGATATTGTCCTATATGATGCAGGTATGGTATGATAGCATTGTCTAAAATTTAAATCGCAACAAACATCGAACAACACGTGCATGATTGGAAGACTTATCCAATCATTCATTGAACCAAATTGCTTCCTCACAAAAAGTGATCACCTAATCAGTTTTATAATAACCCAAGGCTGACACACAGCCTCAGTCTCGGAGAAAGTAGAAAACTCAACTTTTGCATATGGACGTTAACCGAAGGAGTTCTCCCAGATAAAGTAAGGAAATAAACGGGAGGGGCGTTTTGGAACCCGGGAGCATATGCTCCCAATTTATGTTTGAAGCGCATTTTGAAATGTCAAAAATCCTGACAACAAAAATCGCGTACATCTCGACATTCTATATGCTCACAAAGTTGTTTCACGAAAAAACGACATTTATTGTGTCGTGTAAAAAGACAAAAAAAATCACGAGACATTTTTTTTGTCTTTTTTACAATCCACAAAAAAGTCGGTTTTCAACGAAATTTGACGTGCACACATAGAATGTAGAGATGCATGTGCTAATTATTTCCAATTTTTTTATATTTCAACAATGTTTTCCTCGATAAATGCTCCCATGTGCCAAAGTTGATTTCCGGATATAAACAACATTCCTTATAATGCCTCCCCTGTTAGGATTGGCCTGAATATAGTCTGTCTTTGCTACTCGATCTGGCTAGCGAACTAACTACACAGTGCCACCCATAGCCATTAAATAAATTCCAAGTTTCGGCATTGCTGTTGCCTGTTAGCAGTCCAACTACCAAGTTCCTACATATACATACTCCCATATGTGCGCAAGCACCACGGAGAGAGTTGGCGAGTAATCCCTGTCCTTGTTGAATCAAGACATCAGACTTCAATTCCCGCGGAGTGCTCGGAATTTGCATTTTGCCAAGTCATTTAAAACACATGTCCGAGACAAATATGCCCCAAGGCAAAAACAAAAAAAATGCACAAGTTCCCCCAAACCGGGGTGTGTTTATCCCAGCATACACAGATAAACCAGATCAAATCCATCATGACTCGAAATCAACCAATCATTAGCGGACTCGATTCGTTGGATACTCTCAAAATAAGAATCGCCCAAGTTTGTCTGAACCCTGGACTAGCGTTATTGACTACCAGCAGTAGCAAATACAGTTAAGTATAAGAACAGGAACGTCTGTAAGAAGGCGTAGTACATTGAATCTTACCTGTCGGGCTCGGATGTCACCTTCCCTCGCAGAAGCAAAGCAAGCAAATGCAGCAACGGAGAAGGGAAGTAGTTGACCTAAGCAAAGGCGGGCGGAGGCCCCCTGCTGCTGCTATATTTGCAAGGAGAAGATGGGGTCTGTTGAACGGCGGTGGAGGAATGGAGGCGGCGGCGGGGAGGAGAAGAGAGGAGGTGGGAGAGCGGAGCGGAGTGGAGTGTCCGGCAGAGAGTGACAGAGCCAGAGATGGGGAGGGCTGAGTGACATACCTTTTTGGTTGCACGACTCGGCGCTGACTCTTGCTTTTTTCCATGGCCCACAAAGGCTGATAAGCTTTATCTTTTTCAGATAAAGACATTTTGCAATCTCAAATTAGTTGATTTACAATTTCTTGTCTAAACTAGCACCCTCGGATCAATTTCGTCCGTGGGCTGTAAAACTAACCAAATGATTTTTCAGTTAATTTGTATAGAAAAAAGGATGCTCGCGAAGCAAAAGAAACACATAAATATGTCTTGTGGATTTTCCTTAAATTTGATAGCTCCGAGAAAATTGTAGGAGTAGAGTTGTATTTTTACACGTAATCCGCCGGTTGTTTTGAGAAATCGGCACGTTGAATATGGCAATACAACTAAATTGGGCAGGGGCGGAGGTAGGAATTTTACTTGAGGGGGCCCGATCGATAGCAGTAAATTATTAGGGAGGGCATAGACAGTAAAACACAAGAATATGAGGGAGGTTTTATCCTGAAAAAGAAAGGGTCTAACTGAATTTTGTCCATATCGGGGGAGGGGGGGAGGCAGGCCCCTGCTGGTCCCCTATCTCCGCCCTTGAAATTGAGAAAGTTAATTTCAAAATTATTTTAATAACTACAATAATATTATTATTATTTTAATTATTTTCGAAGTAATTTCAGGTATCTCAATATTCACGATCTTATTAGTTCGCATCTTGAAATTAGTAGGGGAAGGTGGTAAAGAGTACATGTTGATTGTATTTTCTATAGTTCAACAAGGGTACGTTATTTAAAAATGAGATGTATGATTCAAAGAATCTTTTAAAATATTTCGTATCTTCGATTTTGAACATGATTGTACGGATACTCTCATACTAATTTGACCATATAAGAGAAAAAATATATGAACTCGCATTCTGGATCAACCTATTACTTTTCTTTTAAAGGGATCACTCCGGTCTCTGATGCACACAACCCAAATTTTCTTGCGAAGTTTCAAATCCAAAGTTTACACTTCAAGGATCACATAATGTGGCTATATGAACTAACCGACAAGGATGTTGTAGTCGATTAGAATGTCGCCAACCACCATAGTTGAAGATAGATCAAACGACCATCATCAATCGAGTGCATACGGAATCCATATATCCTTGTTGCTCCACCAGCACGAGTAAAGACCACATTTGGATCCAGTAGGTAACCATCTGAATAATCTGCAAAAAATGAGCACCTCTTGTTCTGTTAAAAACCACATCATTGTTACCATTCCATATTTTCCAAAGAATAGCACATACACACATTCTAATACGTGATATTTTGTGCTTGTCTATCTCATTCAATCATCTACCAAACATATTAGTAACATTACTTGGGAGAGGGATACTAAAATTAAAATGGACCACTCTCCAATTTAACTTCGAAAAAAGAAGTGAAAAAGCATTTTGTGCAACCAATCCATCATCGCTTAGTCAGGTTATCCCTCGTAAGTAAGATTTTCTTATGAAGGAACCACATGAAAAGTTTAACCCGTAGAGGTATTTTAAACTTCCAAAAATATCTGAAGGTACCTAATATTCCCATTAATCAAATCCGCATGCATAGACTCACACATGTACTCCCTCCATCTCAGTTTATACGGGCAGCGTGTGTCCCTAGATCATCAATTTGATCAACTTAATATGATTTGCACAACATAAAAATTACACCATTAGAAAATAGAACATCTAAAGTTTCAAATGGTATAATTTTTATAATATTTAACTCATATTAGGTTGGTCAAATTAACGATCTAGGGACTCGCACTGCCCCTATAAACTGAGACGGGGGAGTAGTTCCTTGTGATTGTTATTAAATTACAGTTAAAGATATAACAATCTTCTGAGAACACGCATTAGTCTCTCAACTACCGTGAACAACCCACATTCATGTGCACCTCAGTGCTATTAGCTAACTTGAGTTCTGATGAAGTTTCTTGCACAACAAGAACTCATTTGCAAGAATCAAGTTGATCAAGATTCAAAGATAGTAGCTCTCTACTATCCCCTTGAATTCCTTTGTGCAGATGTTGTCACACTCTCTTACACCGTGATCATCATTTCATTTTTTTTGTGTGCTACGATGACAAAGGGGGAGAAAGAAGCTTCTCTGCTCTGAAGAAACCTTATTGCAACTCCTTTCATAAATTTTATTTTTGTATGAGTTGTAATCTTAAAACATATATGATGCCCTTGTGCTACTTTCATGTAAAAACATGTTGCTTATTCGGCTCTTATGCATCACTTTCATATCACTGTAGTTGCTCAAGTTCCCTTTTATACACAATGCGTGCCCACTGATTCCAAGGTATAGAGGGGCTCTTCACAATCTTAAAAATAGATGCAAATCTCAATAGTGCACGTATTTAGGGGGAGCCCATCTATTTTGATAAATTCAAAAACCAATGCTCAAATCCTATATGTGTTGAAGCTTAACAATGATCCTCATCAATCACCCAAAAATGGGATATTGAAAGTACGACTAGTGTGCTCTATCTGGGTTTTAGATGATAGATGACACATGGTTAAGAAGGAGTAACATGTGCGCTAGTATACACCCAAGGACAATCCTCAATTCGTGATTGGTTTGACCACCTTAAAATTTGACCCATCTTCAAGAGATGCAAAACATGCATACTCGCCAAACTGAGGATTCATAGGAGATGAACCATCAAGACAAGAAGAATCGCGAAGATCATGAACCATGAACCTGATGCAAGAAGCCTCAAGAGAAGAAGAAGTGTGTAGTCGCTAAAGATGAGGCAAGGAGCCTTAAGAGAATAATAAGAACGTGCGGTCACTGAAGGTGAGGCGAGATACCTCGATAAGATGAAGATGGCTCGGTGACACCGAAGATGAAGATTCTTCATGAGGTGAAGCGCGAAGACGCAAAGTTGAGGTGAAGCCTCGAGAAGAAGAAGCGCAAAGCCAATTGAAGCATGAAGACGCGACCATGAGGAATCATTGAAGTTGAAGTCTCAATAAGATGACTCGAGAAGCAGAGGGAGGGACCGTAGGTCTTGGAGTGTGAAGATCTAGAGTAGGTGCTTCAATTTCTTTCTTTTTAGCCATATGAAAATATATACTATTAAGTGGGGTTTGATCTCCTAGGATGGAAGTGGAGCTTGGATAACATGCTTGTTAGACTAACACTCTAAAAAAATGTATCGTTGGAAGTTGAAATCTCTTATCATCGATGTGCAAATATGAAGAACCAACTTGAATATGAGGCACAACTAGGTGTAGCAGTATAGCTTATGTTAAGTCAAGCTTGAACATGAAGCCTATCTTGTCGTAGGAGTAGAACTTATGTTGAGAGAACATGAAGTTTCACTAGTCGGGAAGTATATCTTGTGTTAAGCTGACTTGAACATGAAGCATAACTGGGTACAATAGTCTAACTTATGTCTAGTCTAGTTCTTCAGTCCGAAAAAACATGATGCCTCTAGAAATGATGATTCTTGGGATGAATCATCAGTGTCTGGTGCCACTTGTGTTCATAACACTTAAGAGAAGAGGTGATATGATCGTTGTGGCGGGATGCCGTAGAAGGTACATCCTCTAACGGTTAGTTTGCGAACTAGGCATGTATAAGCCACCCGATCCCCAGTGGGTAGGGCGTTGGAGAACTTGGTGGTAAGTGATCAGTTGTTATCTTGAGATATATACCAGTTGTCCCGCTCTTTGTTCTTGAGTGAATTTATTTGAGAGAAAGAGAGTGAATAAAGAGAGTGGGTGTATCCGAGCACAAGTGAACAACACTTCCAAGCCGACTGATACGTCTCCGACGTATCTATAATTTTTTATGTTCCATGCTTGATTATATATCAGTGCCACATGTTTTTATAATGTTTTATACCATTTTGGCATGATTTATGGAACTAACCTATTAACAAGATGCCCAGTGCCAGTTCATGTTTTCTGCTGTCTTTTTGTTTCAGAAAAGTTGTTCGGGGAAGTTTCTCGGGATCAGCTGGAAATTTACGTGAATTGTTTTCACGAGGAAACAAGGACAGAGCCAGGAGGACGCCTGCAGGGGGGGCCCACAAGGGCCATACGCCCCCTAGGTATGGTCCACACCTTGGCTGCGCCTGGGCCCCACCTGGAGCCCTCCGGCATCGTCTCGAGTTGCCCTTTCACCTATAAATTGTCTTCGATGCAGAAACCCTCGACACCCGATCATATTCTCCAGAAAAGGTCCGAGGCTGCCACTGTCACCAACCCTAGATCGGGAGGGTTCTGAAGCTCTTCCCGGCACCCTACCGGAGAGGGGAATCATCACCGGAGGCATCTACACCACCATGTCTGCCTCCGGAGTGATGCGTGAGTAGTCCACCACGGGACTACGGGTCCATAGCAGTAGCTAGATGGTTGTCTCTCCTCCTTGTACTCCATTGCTTAGATATTGTGAGATGCCTATCATGATCAAGATCGTATTATCTATAACTGCTACATGATGTGTTTGCATGGATCCGATGAATTGTGGAAATCATTACTCTTGTTCATCTATGTGTTGTGTTTCATCGATGATCTTGCATGCTCTCCGATGCTAGTGGATGCTTTGGCCAAGTAATTGTTAGTGTCTTCAGAGAGGGTATTTATGCTAGATAGTGGGTTCATGCCTCTTTTTGTCTGAGCTCGGGTTGACAGAAACGATCAAGACTAAAGATGTGATGTTGCCACTAGAGAGAAAACAATGGTGGTATTTCCTTGTGTTATTTACATTGCTTACATTATGCACTTTGCTTATTGCAATGATCTGTTGCTTGCAACTTAATACTTCTGGGTGACATGCTGGATAGCGATCTCGGGGTGGATTATTAGTCATAGACGCAATTGGATAACGGTATATGTATTTTGACGTAATGCCCATATTAGATGAAGCGATGAACTTTATTATTTTATGATAGCATTGTTATGCGCCCACAATTCTGTCAATTGCCATGCTATAATTTGTTTACCCATCATGTGTATCTTTTGGAGAGACACCACTATTGATCTCTGGACCCCGGTCCTATTTTCATACACTGTTTACAACTGTTTTAATAGCTTTTCATCATTATTTGCTCGCTGGTCATATTTCACTCTCATCATATTTTACATCTGCACATTTAATTCTTTGTGTTCAGCAAGCCTGAGAGATTGACAACCTCTATGTTTCGTTGGGGGGGCAAAGTAGTTTGGTTGTGATTGTGTGCAGGTCCACGTCAATTGTCGTTAACAGCGTCGTTGGCACCTTGCTAAGCCTTCTCCAAGTCCTACTGGATTCGATAACCTTGGTTTTGTAATCAAGGGAAACTGCTGCTTTGCTGCATCATACCTTCTTCTTGGGGTTCCCCAGCGAACATGTGATCCACGCCATCAAGCTCTTTTTCTGGCTTCGTTGCCAGGGATTTGAAGAAGGCTTCTCGAACTACCAAGTCTTCCGTCAACACGCCACAATCTTTTTTCTGGCACCGTTGTCGGGGACTTGGAAGCTTCAGCCAGGGGAGTTTCACACATCCTTTCACTTTACTTTGTTATTGTCTTGCTTAGTATACTTTTTGTTAGTCTCATTTTGCCTTTTGTTTGTTTTAAAAACTGGAAAACATAAAAAAAATTCCAGCACCTAGTTTATTTCGGTTTTGTCCTGTTATTATGTCTTGTTCTTTACTTGCTATCAATGGTTACTTTGTTTGAGACTAGATCTTATTGGCAAGGTGGGTTCACGGAGGAACAACAGAAATATTATAAGGAATACCGCTTGTCTAGAAAAGGGAAACACTTATGGGCACAAATAAATAAATTGAATAGTCTTGCTGAAAACTTTTGCTCTACATATGATGAATCCTGGTGCCTTAATGAATCTTTTTACTATAGGAGGCATAAGCACCTCCCTTTCCAATGTGATTATAATGATAATGAAATATTGGCTTCTTATGCTAAAGGAAACTATGATTTTGATAATCTTGAACAAATTGAAGAATTTGTTGTTTTTATGGGTGCGTATGAAATTACTTATGTGCTTAAAGATATTGATGATGCTTCTTACAAATCTGAAAATTTTGTTATACTTGGATATTGCCTTGAGTATTACAATGATAATCCTTATATTAATGAATTTCTTGAGAGAACTTATCCTCCAAAAGAAGAGATTGTTGCCTTGCAGGAAACCGTGGAAGAAGAAATTGCTGAAACTAAAAGCTCATTGGATGAAAAAGAGGAAGAGAGTGACGAACAAAAGGAGGAAGAATGGAGTAGCTACCCCTGCTCACCTTCTAATGATAGTAACTCCTCAACTCTTAAATTATTTGATTGCCCTCCATGCTTACCAAAAGAGGATGAATGTTATGCTCCTATGGATTCTCTTGAAATATCCCTTTTTGAGGGAATTGATGCTTGCTACACTTATGACCATGATTCCCCTATTAAACATCACCCAAACTCAAAGAAAACGAAAAGAAAAATGTTTAATAATGAGATTGGAAAGGTCATGACTTCTATTTATTTTGATCATACTATTTTGGAGCTTAATAAAAATTATGTGTTTGTAGATCATGAAAAGCATGTTTTATGTGATAGTTATATTGTTGAGTTTGTTCAGTATGCTACTGGAAATTATTTTGAGAGAGAGAAATATGGTTATAAAAAATTTCATGTCACTAAAACACCTCTCTTTATGTTGAAAGTTTTGAAATTGCTCTCGTTTTATCTTCCTATGCTTATCACTATGTTCTTCATGGATTTATTTGATTACAAGATTCCTATGCATAGGAAGTGGGTTAGGCTTAAATTTGTTTGATATTTGCTTCTTGATGCTCTCCTTTGTTTCAACTCTTATTCTTATGAGAGCATCATTAAAATCATTGCGCCTAGCTAAAAGGTGTTAAATAAAAGCACTTTTGTTCTTGTTTTGGGTGATGTTGCTTCTGTAACAACTCCCTTGTATCTTTTTGTTTTGGTTTTTGTTGCCAAGAATAGCCTCTAAAGAGAGGAAGACTAATTGGTGAGTTTGCTGTCCAGAAACAGATTTCTGTTATTCACTCTTCAAAAATCCAAGAAATCACAGAACGTCATCTGTGGCTGCCAATTTTTGACAGCAAGAATCAGAGTTTTGTCTACCTTTCTCTAGTTTTTAGTTTTCTGATTTGAGGTCTAGAAGTGCCCCGAAAAAATTCATCTTTACAGTCTGTTCTGTTTTTGACAGATTCTGTCCTTAGTTTTGCATTGCTTCTTTCACGGGCAAAGTGAAGTTCTTTGGAGGTCGAGAGTTTTACTTAGAACTTTTGTGACATTAGCTAATGTTATAAAAAATAAGTTCATGATATGTGCTTTGGAACTGAAGGAAGATATTGTTTTTGTGGACTAACCCCTCTAATGAAGTTGCTATAAGTTTTGCGTGAAGGAAGTTTTCAAGTATCCAAGTGCGAAGTGACGAAGGAAGATCAATAAGGGATAAAAGTCTAAGCTTGGGGAGGCTCCCCATGGACCCTCCTCTGAAATATTCAAGAATTCACAAGCGTCTAAGCTTGGGGATGCCCAAGGCATCCCCTTCTTCATCGACAATCATCGGTTTTGCTCATGGTGCTATATTTTTATTCCTTTACACATTATGTGTTGTTCTTGGAGCGTCAGTTTGTTTTTACTTTCAGTTTGTTTGTGTTTTGTTCTCTGGTCTTTGCAATAAATTGAATCCTTGCATGCTTGTTTGGGAGAGAGACTGAAAGAACAAACGATGTCCCGGATGTCGCCTAGAGGGGGGGTTGAATAGGCGATTAACACTTTTTCTAATTAGGGGCTTGATAATTGCGGAATAAAACTATGTGTTTAAATTAGCAAGCCAACAACCTAATATTCTAGGTTCACCTATGTGCACCAACAACTTATGCTAAGCAATTCAAGCAACAAGGTGATAGCAAGATATGAACTTCAAGCACGAAGGCTATCACAATGTAAATTGCATAAGTAAAGCTCGGGTATAGGAATAACCGAGGCACGCGGAGACGAGGATGTATTCCCGAGTTCCTCCTTGTTAAGGGAGTACATCTCGTTGGAGGGGTGTGAGCTCGCCACAAGAGGCCTACTCAAGATGCCACAAAGGCCTCACCCTATTCTCCGATGAACCACACCCAAGGGTTTGGTTCACCTTCCACTATCGGAATCCTTCGAGGCGGATCCCGGAGCCCTTTACAACTTTCTTGGGGCACACACCCACAACTCAATTGGGGGCTCCCAAAACGTGCCGAAGCTTCACAACTTGAAGTCTTCGCGGCACCTCCAACCGTCTAGGGTACACAATGCACCCAAGAGGCACAAGCTCTTGGGAACACAATGCACCCAAGAGTAACAAGGTTCTCAACCTTCAACTTCACGTATCACCGTGGAGAGAGCAACCCGATGCAACTAATGCAAAAGGCAAGAACACACTAAGTGATCAAATCCTTCACTCTCAAACTCCAACCAAGCAACAAATGCTTTGGGGGGAATAAGAGAGGAAGAACAAAGGGGATGAACACAAAGCAACCCCGAAATCTAGATCCCACAAGTTCCCCTCACTTAAAGGAGATTTGGTTTGGTGGAAGTGTAGATCTAGATCTCCTCTCTTGAATCCCTAAAATTGGGCAAGAATCATCGGAGGGATTGAGAGGAATCAAGCTCACAAGGTTTGCAACAATGGAGGAGAGAGAAAATGAGCTGAGCAAAGTGAGCCACTAGTTTTGGGGGAAGAAGGGGGACTTTTTATAGCCTCCCCCCAAAACTAGCCGTTAGAGCCTGTCCAGACCGGAGACTCCGGTCTAAGTGGGCCGAAGACTCCGGCCAGGGCCGGACATTCCGGCCAGGCTCCAGGCACTTCGGGTCATCAGGGCGGGCCGGAGATTCCGGTCCAGAGGGCCGGAGACTCCGGACACTCTCCGGGGGTGTTCCGGATCCCTATCCAGTACCGTACCACAAAGATGCAAACGAGCTGAGAAAACCTGAGGCCGGAGACTCCGGGTTATTTGGGCCGGAGACTCCAGTCTCTCTCCGGGGTGCCTCCGGACCCCAGTCCAGTACCGCACCACATAAACTCATTCGGCAGCGAAAATCAGGAGACCGGAGACTCCGGGTCCTTTGGGCCGGAGACTCCGGTGGGACCGGAGACTCCGGACCATCTCCGGGGTAGATCAAACAGTAAAATCAGAACCCCATAACTTTTGCAAAAGAACTCCGTTTTCGATAATCTTGGACTCGATGGAATCGTCACAACGAGCACAACAAGATTATGCAGAGAAACATCATAGTCTAGCAATATATTGTAAAAACCAAAGGGGAAAGGATCAACCTCTATTTCGCATACCGAAAACGAAATATCTTTTGCAAAAGAAGTCCAAAAGACATGAAACCAAATTTGTTGGAAAGAGGACGACAAATGCAACCTTTGAAAAAGGCAAACAAGTAATGGATATTTTGCAATGAAATGGAAGAGATAAATCTTCCGCACGGATGAGCCGGCAAAATCTCCAATACCGAAACCGCAATAGAAGACGCAAATGAAAATCGTTTTCGGTGAACTTAGCCTTGTCATGACAAGCACGACAAGCACCAAGACCACACCACGATCATAGGCAAATAAGAACCAATAAAGATGATTGCATGGATGCAAAGGTTTGAGCTCTCCACGAACGATACGATCACGATACTCGGTCGAGAGCCCCTCTTGATAGTACGGCTATCTATCCTATAACCCGGTCTCTCAACTAACATCATGAGACCGGTAAAATAAAAGCCCTATCAAGATCATACCTTTGCCTTGCGCATTAATCCACTTGAGGTCGATGAGGACGATCTTCATCTTCTCAAGACGAGCCACTTTTGTTGATTACGCTTCGCTTGGTGAAGAACCACATGACGCTCCCCCATACACCAAGATGGGGAAAGAACACTTCGGCATATCTTCACTTGGACTTGAGTGTCGATCAACCCGCACTTAGCCTTGATCAACACCAATATTTTCTTCCCTTAATCTTGATTCCAACAACTCAAATGGACACACCAACAAATATAGCTTAATACAAACATTAGTCCATAGAGATTGTCATTAATTACCAAAACCACACATGGGGGCAACCATGCACTTTCAGAGACACGCTCCGCTTTTTCATAAACACTCATGTTCTTTGCTTATATGTGTTGAGTGTTTAGCTTTTGTTATTTATGCTTCTAGCTCTTGTTTTTCATGCATCTCTTGTTCAGAGATGTTAGCTTTTGTAGTTAGGAAGTATTCTCTTGTGGTTTCATCCTTTTAGTTTGTTTCAATTAAGTTGATTGGTGTTTGGTTTAATGGAAATTATCATGTAGAAAGTGTGAAAAGTGCTGCATAATCTTGTAGATCATTGTCTTGAATCTTTGATACTTGTCAATTGTTTAGAGATATGAAGTAGATTAATGCTTAAACTTGTGGATCATCTAGTAAGAATAGATTAGTAAAGAACTATCGTAAAGCTTTAAAATTATGGTGCTTGTCCTGCTTGGTAGCTCTCAAAGTCTAGATATTCTTTTTGTAAAGAGTTGGCTTGGCTAACAAGGTAGACGGTGTGAAGTCTAGTGGTTATGCACAATGTATATCTGTAGTCATTCATTGAACCAAGTTGATGTTATGTGTTTGCTTGATATTCTGCTAAGCCCAAAAATTCCGTACTGAGAGGGAATACTTCTCATGCATCCAAATCACTGAGCCAAATATCTTTTCCATTTGTGTCCACCATACCTACCTACATGTGGTATTTCCTTGCCACTCCAAGTAATTGTTTCATGTGCTATCTTTAAAACTTTCAAAATTTCCTTTTTGTGCCCCTGTTTTTAAGCTCGTGAGGAAGCAGTAGGAAGCTAGATATAACCAATGACAAGCAAGGTCATTTCCCCCCTTTCACCCGGCAAGGGTGGATTACGTCGTCACTTGAATTTTCTGAGACCTGGCTTAATCAAAATATAAATATAACACAACATTCTCCTCCGCACAGTGTAAACCAGAGAAATCAGTCAAACATTGGTTAGTGGTGAAACAAAGGAGAATGAGGAGTGACCTCGTTCCTCTAATTACCAGCCGCTCTCAAAAGCCTAAAAGCCTTGCTTAAAATAGGGGACTAGCTAGTTTCTTTACTGTGGAGTCGTTGACGAAAGCATGCATATCTCAAAACTGTTTTACTTCTGTCAAAAACAAAAAAACAAAAAGCTCTAGCACATGACTAATCCCTGCTTCCCTCTGCGAAGGGCCTTTCTTTTACTTTTATGTTGAGTCAGTTTTCCTCTTCCTTCTTTACCTCTCAAACAATCACTTGGTGTCAACTTTGGTTCAAGCTTTACTTCATGTTATCTTTATGTCTAACCATGAAAACTTTGTATTGACTTTATCTTGAGATAAACGTGTTGCAAGTTGAAGCTTTTGCTGAAAACTTAAATATTCCTTTGTGTTGGCCAAACTCCTTTGTCGAAAGAATATTGCTTTGTGAGATATCAATCATTGTCAGGTGTTATACTTTTAGATCTCCAAAGTACTCTTTTCTAACAAATTCTTGCTTAGATGTTGCACCTTGTTAATCATTGTTTGTTTCATTCAACGAACCATTGTTTTGGATCAATGCATTCAGTTCATATGCTTTACATGATTACTTGATCAAGATTGTGTTGGTAAATGTCACTTCAAAAATTATTCTGTTATTATTTACCTACTCGAGGACGAGCAGGAATTAAGCTTGGGGATGCTGATACGTCTCCGACGTATCTATAATTTTTTATGTTACATGCTTGATTATATATCAGTGCCACATGTTTTATAATGTTTTTATACCATTTTGGCATGATTTATGGAACTAACCTATTAACAAGATGCCCAGTGCCAGTTCATGTTTTCTGCTGTCTTTTTGTTTCAGAAAAGTTGTTCGGGGAAGTTTCTCGGAATCAGCTGGAAATTTACGTGAATTATTTCAACGAGGAAACAAGGACAGAGCCATGAGGACGCCTGCAGGGGGCCCCAAAGGGGCCAGACGCCCCCAGGCGCGGCCCACACCTTGGCAGCGCCTGGGCCCCACTTGGCGCCCTCCGGCGTCGTCTCGAGTTGCCCTTTCGCCTATAAATTGTCTTCGATGCGGAAACCCTCGACACCCGATCATATTCTCCAGAAAAAATCCGAGGCCGCCGCTATCGCCAACCCTAGATCAGGAGGGTTCTGAAGCTCTTCCCGGCACCCTGCCGGAGAGGGGAATCATCACCAGAGGCATCTACACCACCATGCATGCCTCCGGAGTGATGCGTGAGTAGTCCACCACGGGACTACGGGTCCATAGTAGTAGCTAGATGGTTGTCTCTCCTCCTTGTACTACATTGCTTAGATCTTGTGAGATGCCTATCATGATCAAGATCGTATTATCTGTAACTGCTACATGATGTGTTTGCATGGATCTGATGAATTGTGGAAATCATTACTCTTGTTCATCTATGTGTTGTGTTTCATCTATGATCTTGCATGCTCTCCGATGCTAGTGGATGCTTTGGCCAAGTAATTGTTAGTGTCTTCAGAGAGGGTATTTATGCTAGATAGTGGGATCATGCCTCTTTTTGTCTGAGCTCGGGTTGACAGAAACGATCAAGACTAAAGATGTGATGTTGCCACTAGGGAGAAAACAACGGTGTTATTTCCTTGTGTTATTTACATTGCTTACATTATGCACTTTGCTTATTGCAATGATCTGTTGCTTGCAACTTAATACTTCTGGGTGACATGCTGGATAGCGATCTCAGGGTGGATTATTAGTCATAGACGCAGTTGGATAACGGTCTATGTATTTTGACGTAATGCCCATATTAGATGAAGCGGTGAACTTTATTATTTTATGATAGCATTGTTATGCGCCCACAATTCTGTCAATTGCCATGCTGTAATTTATTTACCCATCATGTGTATCTTTTGGAGAGACACCACTAGTGATCTGTGGACCCCTGTCCTATTTTCATACACTGTTTACAACTGTTTTAATAGCTTTTCATCATCATTTGCTCGCTGGTCATATTTCACTCTCATCATATTTTACATCTGCACATTTAATTCTGTGTGTTCAGCAAGCCAGAGAGATTGACAACCTCTCTGTTTCGTTGGAGGCAAAGTAGTTTGGTTGTGATTGTGTGCAGGTCCACGTCAATTGTCGTTAACGGCGCCGTTGACACCTTGCTAAGCCTTCTCCAAGTCCTACTGCATTCGATAACCTTGGTTTTGTAATCAAGGGAAACTGCTGCTTTGCTGCATCATACCTTCCTCTTGGGGTTCCCCAGAGAACGTGTGATCCACGCCATCACCGACAAAGATATGCATGTTACTCTTAAAGATTTGCACTCCTAGCTGGATAGGAGTCAGATGTTCGAGCATCCAACATGTAGCTCGTTCTTCAGGTTATCTCAGTAAATTCTTGCTCTCTCCTAGCTGCTTCAATTTATTCCTATGATATTACGTTTTCTCTTGTTGTTCTTGGTGTTTGATGAATAGTGGTGATGTGTTCAGGATTGATCTGAGTGGCTGATGATTCCTTTATGTTGTTGGCTATTCATTTTGGTGTTGCCGCCTAGTGTGGTGACTCTTCCTTTATAAGGTGACCATGCCACTTGCTCTCTCTCTCTCTCTCTCTCTCTCTCTTCTTAGCTTATAGTTACCAAGCTAGGTCCTCCCCCCTTGTTCAAGGCTCCACTGTTGCTCATCTTATCTCTTACCCCTATTGGACTTTTTATTATTATTACGTCTAGTTGTAATTACCTAGTGGATAGATTCTATGTGTGGGTTTGAATATACGCGGTTTTGATCAATATTGATGTGGATGAAATTATCTTGTGGGCTTTATACATTGTTATATTTGATCGATTGGTTAAGCTTTTGCTCAAATACTATTGTGGTTGATCTAAACAAGATCATTGATGGGCTTAGTTCCCATTGGTTCATTCAACAATAGGGAGCAACTGAACTAATAACATGGACTTTCTTTTATATGAAGTTGACTACAATAGAGGGAAAACAATAAGGTTGTATTGTTGTCTAATGATAATTGGATCAACGGTTGTTGACTTTATCCCTGTTGCCTTGATGACCAAACTTGGCTCTCTTGACCCAAGTATATATGATCCGGTTGACCCTAATGCTACCTAGATGATTAACCCTCTAATCACCATTGTAAATCAAGATTAGTTATTGATTTCCTATAGTAGAATCCCAACATCAATATTGCCTCATCACTGATGATGGCAAATATTTTAATCTTAACACAACATTGAGGATAAAAAATAAAGATAAATGAAGGGAACCAGGAATGGAAAAACCGAGGAAAAAACCGATGGTCGAGCAACAAAATGGCAACAGTGAGGACAAAACTAAGGGTGGACAACCAGAATGACAAAAATGTGTAGAGGACAAATAGAGCAACGAGCTGCTTGAGATTTCGATCGGTCAAATTGAAAAACTAACATTGGGGTTGGTTGCAGTGGAAACAATGATAAAAGGCCTTACTTATTACTAGCAAAATACCCATGCGTTGTAACGGGCGATGAATTTTTTGACAATGTAACACGTGCTATAGGAATAATAATTTATATGCCATTTTCCATAAAACAGGGAGATCCACTTGCTCGGAAGGAACCACTGAATAACGAAACAGATTACTTCTACCATGCCCCTTCAGAAAACAGAAAACAGTTGGCATCTTGATTTTCTCTCCCTATAATATCCGTTCACAGTTGTACCTCCGGGTAAGCCACCCTTATTTGTTGCTCCATGACACGATCATCACACACTCTGCTCGCGAGCAAATGCATACATTGTCCTATTCTAACAGTTTTTTGAAATCGCCTCACCCTATTCACCCAAATCCTAGATGGTATAACGTATTCACTATTCTCCCTTGTAACTTGTGTTGCAATACGTTTCTCTCGAAGAACTTTGTATCACTTCCTCTTAGTTTTGAGGTTATATGTTAAATATTTTCATTGAAAGCGGCATGTCTGGACACCCATCCAGCATTGTCGTGCACCGCAACAAAGCATATTTTAGTTGCATCATAGTTTCCTTCTCTTTTCCGTCAGATAATCTCCATTAGCACGCGTTCTGCTGCTTGCACCGACTCTCATGGCTCTTGTACAACTTGTCCGCCATCCCAACCCCTCGCCGGTGGCTCCATCATTTCGCACACCGCGTGAATCCAAGCAATGCTGCCAAATGTTACCGATGTTGACGTGGAGGGGGACACAGAATGCGGGCGACCTGCTCCGATGCTCTCGCCGAGGCCCTCGTAACCAGACATGGTGGCGGAGTTTAGTGTGAAGGTGTGTTCGCGCCAATCATAGTGAAGAATGCGGCCAACGCCAACAAGACTCAAGGTTCCCTCGATTTCGTCCATTTTTAGTTTTGATGGACGGCATCATCTTTCACGTATAGGAGAAAAGTAAATAAAAACATGCAGGTAACGATGATCTCGATCATATGCATGGAAGGCTAACATGGTCCTTTTTTTCTCATTGGACCCATTTTCGCTTATCGTTGTTATTTTTTATCCCGATTGGGAGAACTCGTTAAAAAGTATCGATGGTTTTTTGACCTATTTTTTTATCGGGCGTTAGAGTTTTTCCGGTTAACTGTTTATCCGATCGCGAGTCCTTCTCCCGATTAGTACGTATTCCGTACGATATATGTTCCCTCAACGATCATGGGCTTAGGCGTGGGCTGACCCAAAGCTGCAACGCTAAGAGCATCTCCAGTCGGGGCACCAATACAGCGTCCGGATGAGCGCCCGGACGAGCTGTATTGACGCCACGCGGACGAAAACATGCGTATTGGCGACGTCGCTCCCCAGTCGCGACGCAAATAGGAAGAATCAAAGAAATTTAAATTCGATATATTTCGTTGAAACTTTATGAAATTTTACAAACTTCAACGAAATTTAAATCTAAACCTAATATAGCGATAGCGGTCGAACACGGTGAAGTCCAGCAGCTCGTCCTTCACCGTCGTGCTGCCATCGGCCTCCTGCTCCTCCTCCTCCTTGACGTGGCTGGGACCCGCCTCGTGGTCGTCGGCGGCGGTGAGGTCAAGGAACGGCGCCCCGATGATCTCCGTGTGATCCCGCAGGCCGCCTTCTCATCCAACGGTGGGACATCGTTGAGCGACTCCTGCAGCACGGCGGAGAGCCCGGGGCACTCGCTGCCGTCGGTGTCGGGGTCGTAGAGGCTCTCGTGCGCGGCGACGAGGTAGCCGTACTGCGTCTTCACCTTCTTCGGCGGCGGCGGAGGTGGAAGAGGGCGGCGGCCGCCGTGCTGCTGCTGCTGTGCTGCTGGGACGGGGCGTCGCGGATGATGATCCCGCCCCCGCTTCGCCCGACGCACCTCGTTCGGGGTGCGCAACTCCTCCTTCACCTCCGGCTTTGGGGTGAGGCGCGCCGACATGCCGCGGGAAGAGGAAGAACCCGAGCTGGACAACGACGACGCCGACCACCTCGGCGCCCAGCGGTTGGAAGGAGGAAGCGCCGGTGCCATGAAGGAGGCCGACAGCGTGTACATGGGTGTGCCATTGGAGACACACCCCATCACATACTCCATCGTGCGCCCCGGCACACTCCAGAAGGCCCACCGGCCGGCGGAGTTCTTGTCGCGCGGCAGGGGCGGCGGACCTTCGCCGTGCCAGGTCGTCATCTCCTCATGATGAAGACGGCGCAACTCGGCCTCGTAGCGGCCGTAGTTCGCCGGCCGTGGCTCCCACCACCGGTCGTTCCGCTCCTCGGTGGTGAGCGCCCCCCAGTAGTGGCAGAGCATCGCCTCCCGCCAATGGCGGCTCGTCGGTGTGGGTGCGTCCCCCACCGGGATGCCGTTGATGCTGAGCGCCATCCCGCATATCCGGCGGTGCGGGGTAGTTGGCGCTGTGGAGGGCCTCCGCCTCCTCCCTGAGGAGTGTGTACGGGCGCCATCCATTGGCGGCGGCTGCTGGGTTGCGCCTATCCAGCGACATCTCCGGCGGCTACGGTTTTGGGAGGCGAGAAGAGAGAGGAGAGATTTGGTAGGCTTGGGTGTGAGATTGGATCGGGGAACGAGGGTTTTAATCGCCGGAGAAGCGGTGGGCGGTGGCTTCAGAAGACGCGCCGCATTGACACCGCCGTGCCAGGGAGCCGGTGAGCGACGGGACGCCTCGTTGCCGCACCATGAATGCGTTTGACCGCGGCGGTTCAGGTTCTCTGTCGATGACACGGCTGACCCACTCGACGGTTTCACGCGCTCGGTTTCGTCCGGCGCGCCCAAGCGGCTCCCTCCGCAGAGGGCGTGGGCTGGGTGTGCCGGACGAGCTATTGGGCCTCGCCGAACGAAGCTGGGCTATTGGCGCCGAATTTCATCTGGCGCGCCCAATAGAGCTATTGGCGGCCCTATTGGCGTCCCGACTGGAGATGCTCTAACTGCGTGGGCTTACGCGAGGGAAGTGATGAACGGACGGGCGGACGAAACAATTATCACGAAAGGTTAATCACGCGAGCGTGGACGCCGTACCTACCAATGGCAGACGAAGGAAGAAACACAAGTCGTATTATATAGTAGAGATTATATTCTTTTATTTGTTCGAATTGTGCTCAAGAGCTACAAAATTAGCAAAGACACATCAAAATTTCTCGCATTCATATTGACGATCTAACCAAACTCATGGGTAGTTGGTATGAAAGCCGGTCCACCAGTGGTTGGAAAGGCTTCACTCGGAAGCCTCCGAATCGTGAGGGGGATCCCCATATACTTGACGTGGTAGTGCGCCAGCTGGCACCCCATCACCGTCGTTGCTTGCAGGGCCACCTCATCCGGACAGGCGATGGGGGAGACCGAGCACTTAGCAAAGTTGGTATGCAACCTCGAGGCATGCCCAGAGAGAGCGAGAGTTTCACGAACCACGTGCAATTCTGACTCGTCTGGATGGCGGAAGATAATCACATCGTCTGCATAAAGCGATAACGATGTGACCAACTTGTGACGCGACAACCTCCGAAGGATCCCAACACCAAGGCTCTAGCCAGCATATTGTTGAGCATGTTAATCACCAACATTTTTTGAGTGCGTATCTATATAGAAAGTCATATGAGTT